>LPNX010923227.1:176075-332219 GCA_001517045.1 Pseudotsuga menziesii
AGGCGATGACGTTCTGCAGCGCATTCAGAGCAGCTTGATTTCTTAAAAGTTTGAGACAACTTTGCAAAAAGGTAGATAGTATACTTACTTTATCCAGCGACGCGTCGCGGGGTGGCGACTGAGGCTGCGCAGGCACGCTGGGTGGGCTAGGGCCAGCAAAATATTTCTTGGCCTCCATGAATGTCTCTTTCTCTCTGATGATATCAAATGCAGGGATTTTCTCAGGAGCCTTACGAACTAGAGCTTCGGCAGGTCATTTTGACGTATTTTGGAGGTGTGTCGTAACTCCACTTCTTGTAACGACATTGATGGTTGCGGCAGGGTGGGGCTCCACAGAAATCATCTAGAGGTTCTGAGTAGGGGTAGTCTGTCGTGCCTGAATCTTAGCGATCAACTGGGGGCACTGCTCGATCACATGATCTACGGCGCGGCAATACCGACACGTCGTAGTGGGGTTCCGACAATCGCGAGCTTGGTTACAATTGTAACACACGAATTGGCTTCAGCCTCGCCCGACCATGCCACCACGGCCTCCAGAAGTACCTCGTCCAGAGGCACCCCCCTGGTAACCATAACTATCGTTACTTGGGCCTTCAGTGTGCACCCAGTAAGCCTCATAGGTGCGACACGCGTCCTCATTATGACCTATAGATTTGCAAAAATTACAGTAGGAGTTCTTAGGTCCCTGTCCATACCTTTGCAGCAGGTAACAGTGCTTAGGTCGGTGCTGACCTGTCGTTCTGCAAAGATCACAATAGAGAACTTGTTGTGGAAAGGGGTTCGGCGCACCTGTCTGCAAGTACTTGTTTACCAGGGGGCACCGTTCCTTGTCGTGACCTTCGGTCCGACATTGTGTACACCAAACCTCTTCGCGATCAGGTTTTCCCTTTTTCATCTCGCGAAGTTCTAGGGCCATCGTAGCTAGCTGCGCTTGGATTTGAGCAATCCCAGAGTCATCTCCAACAGGGGCAGTCTCTAGTTTCATTGCGATTTCCAGAGCCTCCTGCTGGTCAGCAACCTTCTGCTGCATGAGTGGGGTTCTGATATGTGGTAACAATGCTGCAATAAACCATTCCTTGTGCTGCGCAAAACTAATAGTAAAGCTGACTTGGTCCAGTAGAACTTTGAATCTCTGATCAAAGTCCCACACTGATTCGCCGCGTCGCTGTTGAATCTCCTTGAGTTCAGTGATGCTTTGTGACTCCGACTTAGGCTTCTTAAATTCTTTGATTATGGCCGCCTTGATCTCGCCTAAAGTAGGGCTCTGAGTGCTGGAAAATTTCATGAACCATGTCAGAGCCCGGTCCCGAAAGGAAGTAATGAGCTGGCGGCTCGCACATCCAGGTCTGTAATTTTCTTCGCATTCCATACTGCTTCGCAGAGAAACCAGAATTGTTCTGGGTCCTCTAATCTCGTGCCTTTAAAGATGGGGAGTTTAATGTCATCAACGAGGTGGGCCATGGAGTTTCTGGGGAGGTTGGGAGGGGGACATGACATCGATGGGGGGGGATTTGCAGGGGCCGACTGGCCTGTGGCCGGAACACTCGGGCCTGGTTGACCCTCCGATGGTGATGGACTTTCAGGGGTAGCAGAGCGGCGTTGCGGGGTGACCAGAGAGTTTCGAACCGAAGGGTTTTCTTCAGAATCTAGCTCCTCAGGGTTTACAGGGGTGGACGCAGTAGCTTGACCTAAGGAAGAGGGGTCAAAATCTCTCTTATACCTTTTTCTATTCCGCAGCAACCCACTTTGCTCGGCGAAGGGAGTGTCACTTGCAAACATATGTTAGTACGACTAAACTAATGGTCCGATTCAAACAGCAATATACCCTTTTCAGCCAATAGTATCTTAATCCTTAAGCTAAATAAATTCAAAAACTTACCACGGGGACCTCTGAAAAACTGCCGTTCAGCTTTGCCGAAGGAGGTGCTCGTGTCAATGGAAAACTCTGTCACAAAGGCTTCCAACGTTCGCGTCGTCCAGAAGTCAACAGCGCGGGATACCTCGTTGTTCATGTGTTGTACAAGATTAACCCTTGCGGGGGTCCACACAGGAATCCGTCGAACTTGAAAGTTCGTCCTCCTCTCTGTTAACCTAGACAACCACTGGTGCAACTCTATGTGGATACTACCAAAAAAAGTTTCATAAGCATCACAAAAAACATACCTTTGTATAAATTCACTTGCACTACACCGCAGATTGGCGTTCTCTTGCTGCGCAAACTTCAAACAGATCTCAGCAAACCAATCACTGATTTCCTTCACAGAGGGCCTCCAGAACATAGCCCTTGAGGTACAATGTAAACCCCTCTTAAGCAGGTACTGAGTTCAACCGGCAACGGAACCAATTTGTTGGGAAATAGGGCAGACCCGGGTTTAATCCTTTAATGTCGCACACACAAAAGACCCACAGAGTTGACCCTTTCAGCAACAACCTGCGCGCAGGTTACAGTCTCACCCGAAACAGCTATGGGGGTGCCGCAGAATCAGGTTTCTGCAAGCAGAGAGGGGGGATTACTGTACCTTAGCCTTTTAATAACCTTATTAATCAATAATTACAAAGATTTACCATTCATTCACATACAATTCACAGATAAATAAACAGTCGTAACTTGCTCAACCCACTACAGGGAATTCACAGCGAAGCTAACTATTAGCAGAGATCTAATTTATCAGATGTCAATAGTTATTAATGCATGAAAGAAACAGAAACAGAAACAGCACAAGAAACCACAACACTGCATATAACGTGGTTCACCCCCAGTGTAGGGGCTACGTCCACAAACTGTGTTCTATTCAACTTGCTACAGAAACCACAGTTTGATATGCGCACTCAGCTGCAGATCCTTTCAGTCCTTAAAAAGCCACGCACACAGCAGCAGGCCCCTGCGCACACAGCTGCAGGTCTTTCCTCAATCTTCTTTACAAAAAACCTCTACGCACACAGCTGCAGAGGTCGTCCACGCACACAGCTGGGACTTAACCTTTCCTTACAAAATCAACCTTAGCTTCGCCTTAATCTTTCTTTCATCATAAAACCTAACCTATCTTCTTTACACAAGCGCTTATTTATACTGCGCATTTTTACAAAACCATGGTCTTAAACCATGGGCACCCAAAACCCTAAACCCTGGATTTCAACCACGGGTTTTATTACAAAAAAGGTGTTTTAACTTCCCCCGATACCCCTAAGACTGTTTTGACCCGTAACTCCGCTTACAAATTTTCTAATTAACCGCGGAGTTACCCAAACATGGAGTATGCGCCCCAACACTTGCACCTTAATCGAATATCTGAATAGAGGTCCAAAATTTGAAACAACATCTTATGGTACAAAGGAAGGATCTATTTAAACCCAACATCAAGGTTTAAAACTAAGGTGATGATAGAATCTCATGATTAAGCCACCGCAGGACATGTAGGTTTTTTCAAGACATATTAAAATGCCATACAGTCATTCTGTTGGAAGGGAATGCATAAAGACATTAAAAAATATGTGGCCGAGTGTGACACGTGTCAAAGGAATAAAAGTGAAAACGTCATGACTCCAGGTCTACTCCACCCACTGCACACTCTGAAGAAAAAGTGGGAGGGAATTTCTATGTATTTTATTGAAGGGCTACCTTTATCATATGGTAAGGATTAAATCCTTATGGAAGTAGATCAATTAACGAAATATGCACATTTTATGGGCATAAATAAAACTGACTCTGCTAAATGAATCGATGAAGTGTTTTGTAAAAATATTTACAAGTTACATTGTTTTCCAAAAATTATAGTGAGTGACAAAGACACAAAATTCACAAGCAACTTTTTGGAAGGAATTCTGCAAGAAAATAGGGACCACTCTTAATATGAGCTCAGCTTATCACCCACAGATAGATGGGAAAACATAAGTGTCCAACAAATGGATGGAAACCTATCTCCGTAATTTTGTCACAGACAAACAGAACAAATGATTACAATGGTTACACCTAGCATAATGGTGGTACAACGCTACGTATCACACATCAGCTAAGATGACTCCATTTCAAGAATTATATAGTTATGAACCACCTATATGGAAGGAAATCATTCAAGGAAGCACAAAAGTACCTTCCATAAAAGGTCAACTGCAAGACAACCAACGAATCATGCAAACACTCAAAGATAATTTAACTATGGCACAAAATCATATGAAATGGAAAGCAGACCAGCATAGAACCAAGAGAGAGTTTGAATTAGATGATTGGGTATTTGTAAGAATTCAAACATACAAACAATTACCACTAAAAAAATAAGGAAAGAAAAAATTAGCACCTAAGTTCTATGGTCCATACCAAATTATACAGAATATTAGCAGTGTAGCATACGAGCTAAAGTTACTAGAGACAATTCGAATTCACAATGTCTTCCATGTATCAAATCTAAAAAAAAATTGTTGGGTCAACATCAATCAGTTCAAACAATAGTTCCCTCTCTAGAAAAAGAATGGAAACTTATCTTAGAACCAGAAGCTAGCATCAACATCAGAGAACGAATATTACACACTAGAATGATCAAGGAATACCTCATTAAATGGAAGAATTTCCCAGAAAAAGATGCATTATGGGAAATATAAAAAAAATCTCAACATTATCCATGATTACCCTACTTTGAGGACAAAGCATGTTAAAAGGAGAAGGCAATGTTATAAATGCTAAACTTAAAACACTAAACTAGGTTAATCTAGGATAATTTTAGTAATTAATGTAATAAAATTAAAGAGGTGTTGAAACAAAACCCTTCGATAGGGGTCCACTCTTTGTTGACACCCAAGCCACCGTGATCTCCCTAAGCACCGTCCCAGATAGGTTTTACCCCGTCTAGGAACACCTGCAGAGCAGATGAAGTCTCACCCGAGATGTCAACGGAGAACTGTCGAAACCAAGTTTCCACAGTATGGAGGAGGACCGTACATCTACTTATCAACTTAGAACAACATTACTCAATAGATCTAATTATTCATATTATGAATTAACATAATAGATCTCATTGGCATACTTAAACCGCAGTAAAACATCGATGCGTGAACAGATATAGTAGGATATCATCAGTCATAGCAGAGAAACATCGCATCATTCACAGATACACATCACATTCACATTTAGATCGCAGAAAATAGGAAAACATAAAGATAGTAAAAGACAAAATTGTTCTACTCAATCTCCTTCATATCATATTATTCACAGCCAAACATAGTTTCTCAAAACCGTTCTTCAGTCCCATACAGATCTAGAAATGTCTTAGCAAATATAGCTAAGAAATATCCAAGCAGATCTCAAAAGCGCCCACTAAGATGATCCAACAAGCAAGAAGATTTTACACTTGTACTTATAAATCTATTTATAGGCTTGTGCCTTTACATTTATGGTCCACTTCCTAACTAATTCTAAAAAACTCTACAAACTAATGACCACACTCCATAAAATGCGGTCCAAATCTACAAAATATGACCAAAATATAGAAAATATTGTAAATCCTCCTTGTTTGTCGTTTTCCATATTGCACAACATCTTTGACCTTGCGCATCATCTGTGATCCTACACATCTAACTTACCCCAAAAAAATTTCCCAACAGGCCCCCAACACAATCGTGTGGCTCTCCCTTGATCCACATCAGCTAGAAATAGTGTATCCACTGATCTTTACCTTGGAGTCCTCGTACTGTTGGATAATTTACTTGACCTATTCTTTGATTTTCTCAATAGTCTCCCAAATTTTTGTCACTTCATGGTCTAATGGGTACTCGACAATCTTTGTTGTGGCATACTTTCTTCCCTCTTGAACTTCTTGTAGCACTAAATCTGACTTTACCGAGAGTTGCGTACCAATCTCTTGAAATTCATCTAACTACACCATATTCCTTTGTTGACGATCCCTGTCCTTTGCAACTTGCTACTGCAAGTTCTGCAATTTTGTGGCCTTTGTGATCTGTATGATTGGGGGCATCACTTTAACTGATTTCTTCAATGTTTCCAACTTCCCCTCATCCTCCTGCAACTACGTGGTCAATCGCTCCAACTGCGCGTCCTGAACTACACTGCCCCAAAATTGTGTAGTCGCATCAGCTACTTGCTTTGCTTCTTACTCCATTTCCTCCAGCTGCATTTCGAAGTCCTTAATGGTGCTTTTCCTCTCCACAACATTCTGTGCTGGTGTGTCAGGATGTACCCGGTCCTGTAAGTCCGCATTTTCACGTTGTAATTGTGCAATGACGACCCCAAGCCACTCTATTTTTTCCTTCGTGTCCAGTTTCTTCATGCTCTCAGGTATCTATTGAAAAGTAGCAGAAACTGCCTGCTCCAAATGCACCTTGTTGTCCCAGAGTTGCATTTTCCGTACAACCAGTGGATCCTTCTCCTTCTTGAGCTCCAAAATCTCCTTTTCTTTCTCCTCTGTCAACCATTCTTTTTTCCTTCTGCAATGCCTCAATCTCTTTAAGTGCTTCAGCCTCTTTCTCCTATGCCTTTAAGAAGTGATCCTGATTCATTCCTCCTTGTCCACCAAATCCTGATTGATGACCCTCTGTATGTGCACCAATGTCTGTTTCCACATCGCATTGATGTCCACTAACATATCCTTCAATTGTTGAAGTGAGGCATTGAGGTCCTCAATGTTGGTCTCAATCGCATGCGATGGAATTCGCACATTCTGAATCTGCGTCCCAGTGTTGATCGAGCTAACCTTCTGCACTATGGTTTCCTATGGTACCTTATTCAAATTTGCATCAATTAATGATTAAAGGCGATTTTTTACCTCACCAAATATGTTTGTCTCTTTCTTCTTCATCCGTTCTTCTATTGCATCAGTCGCTATTGTAATGGCCACAATGATACAACTCAATTTCTCTTCAGTCATTGGTCGTTTCTATTGGTCGCACCCCGATCCTGCCTCTTCTTCATATTGGATTCCTCAAACATCTACCCTACTTTTGAATCCATGGGGGTCCATGTTGATGCTTCATTGGAGTCGTGATGACTTGATGGGTCGGGTAGAGGATCCACCAGTGCATTAGCTGGTGGACCCATCGACACTTCCTTAATGCTGACAGTTGTGTGCCATTCATGGGACCAATCAACAATAATAGTCTCCATCTCTGCATCATAAACCTTATATGTTGTGGGAAGCCATTGTTTATCCTAGTCTTGCCATGCCTGCACATGAATGGCATGTGTCCCAATCGTGAACCGAACGACTCGTTGGTATTTGAACACTACTTCTTCTATCAATCGCACAACCTTCATTGTTGTAGCCTACAGTGCCTCCCAGTATATCCAAAACTAAATTTTAGAGTCCTTCAATCACTCCACTTCCTTCACGTACTAGACATTCTGGTATCGCTCTCCCTTACAGACCTTCACTGTATTTACTTCCATCCCCTGATAATCTTTCGGCTCCATCCAAGCCACCAGCACAATCAAAATGAGTAACCAAATATATGCGAACGATCGCTACCCCACATGGAATGCGAGTGCATCACCTGTCAAATAGTTCATCAAGAACAACAACCAGTTCATATGCACCCCTTGTGCAAACTTCTCCATGCAGTTGATGACCCCCAAATTACATTGGTTGGGTATGTTCATTCTAACAACCTTGCTAGCTATAATCCTCTCCGCAATGCAAACCGCTGGCTTGTTTATACTGTCAACGTGGTATGCTCATCCGTTGTGCTACAGGTTGTATCTTTTCTTTAGCTATGTAGCCAACCTCCAGTCGTTTTCTTTCCCCTTAAAGTACTGCGATGGGTCAAGCCCCTCCTTGGGAAGCCTCATGATCTCTGAAATAAGTGCCACAGTGACTCCAACTGATCGGTCCAGCCACAGAATCCCTCCATGGAAGAACGCCAAGAGCTCCTTCATGTATGCATTTTCCTCATTCAATCGCCCAAAATGAGGCATGTTGATCATTCCCTATATCTCCAAACCTCATGCCCATTCATGTGTAATTCGTGCAACTGAGCCACCTCCCACTTGTGCCACGGGTAGATATGGTTCTCTAGTAATCTATGGTGATGCAAACATATCATGGTCCTCATATTTCATCTGCGTGAGTGAGGGCATAATGTCCCTGGTACATATCATGCCCAATGGAAGTGTCGGCATCTTGATTGGGTACTTTTGGTTCTTCATCATCTTCCTAGGCTTCACATCAAACCTATAGGGAGGCACATACCCAGGGATATATGCAATAGATACCTTGGGTGGGATGATGTTTCCTCATCCCCTTATGTCGATGGACCCGTCTATGCAGGTGCCTCCTTCTGTGCCTGTGCAGATGTTCTAGTCTGTCGCTTCTTGTGAACTAAGTACTTGGGTTGTTGCGGCCCCCTCTTATTCTTTGGAACCGATGATGAACCCACCGACATACTTGCAATTTATTCTTCGATGGGAACCCTGATGACTGGTGAATCTCTCTCACTGGAAATCTCTACTATAACCTGCTCACATAGCATACCGCATAAGTGCCCCCAATTTATCAATGGGAACTCACCCTTAATCTCCTTGGTAACTCAAACAATCACTGCAACACAACTCACTATAACAATCTCTGCAATTCTATCAACAACTCACACTTGCATGATGGCGAATTTCGACTGCGTTGGATAACTTCTTCTATCACTAAATCGATTGTCCTCCCATTATGACCAAATCACTATGATCCATTTTCATATGATTATGACCAAATCATGTATTAATCGCCCGAATCTGCCACTGATCCTGTCAATCCAACGGTTGGATCCATCATTAACATGCATCTCATCTAAGAGCGTCGTTGGTTAAATTTTTTAACTACCCAATTTATTGCTGATTTGACACCATCACAACCCTCGTGGCATAACTTCCTAACTGCGATACTGACTCTTCTACTTGCACATCCACTTCCTCTTGGTGTGCCATCCTCCTAACTACCATCTCATGCAAAACCAAAGATTTTTTTCTTTGTTTTTTTTTCATCGTGCGGCTCTGGGCTTGTCCTGTAGGGCCTCAACCTGCTGCCATTCACTAGCTTTGGCAGCATCACACCATATAACTATTGCAATTGTGCTACACCTCCTAAATTAATGGAATTAATGAGATATGGACCTAGCCAATGCATTTGTAACTTACCTGGATGTTTCACGAACTTGCTGTCATACATCAGTACCAGGTTTCCTTGCTGAAATTGTTTGTTCTTAATATATCGATCATGCCAATATTTTTGTCGATCCTTCTCAACGCGCTGGTGAAAACATGCAACAAATCGGTCTTCCTCAAGTTGCACCAACTATGACAGGAGTTCTTCTAATGTTGCTTCATAATCCATGCATGTCATTGCCGCTATGCACAAACTTGGAGCAATGCACTCCATCGACATGACTACCTCTTTCCCATACACCAATTTGAACGGTGTTTGTCCTGTCAATATTTTGCAAGTGTTGTGATATACCCACAATACTGTTGGAATCTTCAAATCCCAATCATCACGATTCGCGTTACATACCTTTGTGAGTGCATGCTCCAACACCCTTTTGAAATCCTCCACTGTCCCATTTTCTTGTGGATGATACGGGGTAGTCTTCTTATGTTGTATCTGAATCTCATCTTTCAATTCACTGACTATGCGATTAATGAAGTGACTCCCCTGGCCGCTCATCAATATCCTTGGGCACCCAAGCTAAGTAACAATGTTTTCAAACATGAACCTCGCTGTTATTGCAATGGTGCAATCTACAACAGAGGCAGCCTCCATCCATCTTGTCAAATAGTCTGTCATTGTAATTATGTACCATGCACTGGTTCTCTACCCAGGTGGATTGATTGGTCCCACAAATTCCACAACCCATTTATCAAATTCCTGCAACATCACATGAGGTACCAATGACATCTCATCCCTCCTTAACAGTTTTCCATTTCTTTGATAGACATCGCAAGTCCACGCATAATCTGTTGTGTCACCATTGAGAGTGGGCCACCAAATCCCTGTGCAGATCACCTTCCTAGTAGTAGCATGACCTCCATAGTGTCCACCGGTGACTCCCACATGTTCCTTTGCCAATATCCACCCTTTTTTCATGTGGTAGGACACATCTCCTTAAGATCTGATCCGGTTCGAGCTTATAGAGTTGTCTAGCGATCAACTAGAAATCCACGGCCTTAACAACCAACTTCTTCTTCTTACTTGTAGTAAGCTCCTCTGGTGTTGTTCCTGTCGCCAAAAACCAAATTATTTGCTCATTGCGCCGAGAGGCGCTCTACAGCCTAATATGGGGGAGATCTTGTAATGTTACGTAACATTATGTAACGTTACGTAATGTTATTTTTATTAATAAAAAATAATTTTTTAATTATAGGCCAAATAAATGTCGGCCAGAAAAAACCTAATATGGGGGAGATGTTGTAATCTTCCTACCTAAAAAAACAATAAAAAAGTAAAAATTTAATTATCGATAAAAAAATATGGGTGGGGAAAAAAACACAATATGGGGGAGATGTTGTAATGTTTTTACTTAACAAAATAATAAAAAATGTTGGCCTTGCACATGGTTTTAAAACCATAAACCATGTGCATAAAACTATGGTTTTAAAACCATGCACATGGTTTTTATGCACATGGTTTATGGTTTTAAAACCATGTGCAAGTCCTTCTAAACAACCCATCATTTTATTGTACATGGTTTAGGAGGGCCTTGCACATGGTTTTAAAACCATGTGCAAGGCCTCCTAAACAACCCATAGTTTTATTGTACATGGTTTAGGAGGGCCTTGCAAATGGTTTTAAGACCATGTGCAAGGCCTCCTAAACAACCCATGGTTGTAGGAGGGCCTTGCATATGGTTTTAAAACCATGTATGGAGAAATGTTGTAATGTTAGTTCATAACAAAATAATAAATAATAATAAATATTATATGTGGGCCATAAATAATATTAAATATTATATGTGGACCTTAAATAAAAAGATGTGTCTTTTGGTTTGAATCAAATCAATGGATACCTGCGAAGAGATTTGATGCCTCTCGGTGCTTGATAGAGCTTAGGATTTGGATCTACGCTGGTATAGACCAGATAGATAGGATGTTGATTCATTGCATCAAGAGGCACTCTACATAGATAGCATGTTGATTCATTGTGTCGAGAGGTGCTCTATAGCCTAGTATGGGGGAGATCTTGTAACGTGATGTAACATTAGTAACGTTTGTAACATGCCGGCAAAAAATAATAGTGATAGTGAATATTATGGGAGAGATCTTGTAACGTGATGTAACATTTTGTAACATGTCGGAAAAAAATAATAGTGATAGTGGGAGAGATTTTGTAACACGAAATAAAAAATAATATCACTTTCGTAACGTTATTTTTATTAATAAAAAAAAATCTAATAGGCCAAAATAAATATCGGCCACAAAAACAATCTAATATGGGGGAGATGTTGTAATTTTCCTACCTAACAAAACAATAAAAAGTAAAAATTTAATTATCCATAAAAAAATATGTGGGTCAAGAAAAAAACACAAAATTGAATTATCCCCCAAAAAATGTTGCCTTGCACATGGTTTTAAAACCATGTGCAAGGCATTCTAAACAACCCATGGTTTTATTGTACATGGTTTAAGAGGCCTTGCACATGGTTTTTAAACCATGTGCAAGGCCTCCTAAACAACCCATAATTTTATTGTACATGCTTTAGGAGGGCCTTGCAAATGGTTTTAAGACTATGTGCAAGGCCTCCTAAACAACCCATGGTTGTAGGAGGGCCTTGCATATGGTTTTAAAACCATGTGTGGGGAAATGATGCAATGTTCGTTACGAACAAAATAAAAAATATAGAAATTTTATATGTAGGCCATAAATAATATTAAATATTAATAATAAAAATATTATATGTATACCTTAAATAAAAAGATGTGTCTTTTGGTGTGAAACAAATCAATGGATACCTAAGAAGAGGTTTGCACCTTGAGATATTTGATCCATCTCGGCACTTGATAGAGCCTAGGATTTGGATCTAGGCTGGTAATAATCATCAACCATCTCAACTCTAAATAGTTGCACATATGGAAACCCATCTTCAATGTTTGTTGGTTCATCACATGTCTCAATCTGTGATAAGTGGTCTAAGCCAGCATTCAAGCGACTCGAATTCACAATTATCTCAAAATCAAACTCCTGAGAAAGAAGTAGCCAAAAAAATATCTTCCCCCCCAACACAGTCTTATTGACCAGGTATTTCAAAGTAGAGTGGTCCGTGAACATCTTGAAATGACCACCCAATAGGGAATGTCGAAATTTTTGTAGCACATATACCATCGCCAGACCTTCCCTCTCTATTGTAGTATATTTTTTCTCCACATATGATAGTTTTCGACTAGTGAAAGCAATTGAGTGATCAAGATCTCCTTCCCCTGGCTATGCCAACACCACTCCCAGTGCAATTGACGATGCATCCACATGGACATGGAACTCCTTATTCCAATAAGGAAAAGCTAGTGTTGGTGCGGAAGCCATCTTTTCCTTTAGCATCTCGAAACTTTCTTGACACTCTTGACTACATACAAATACCACACCCTTCTTTAGCAACCTATCCATAGGAGATGTGATCACAACATAACCATGGATGAACTTGCGGTAGTATCCTGTGTGCCCCAGTGTCGCTCTAAGTTGCTTCACATTTGTAGGTGGTGGTAAGATCAAAATCAACACAATCTTTGCAGTGTCAACCAACATTCCTTTCTTGCAAACAATGTGTCCCAACAACATCCCAAAAGGTGTGCAGAAAATACACTTCTTTGAGCTCAGCATGATCTGATGCTGTTGAAATCACTCTAGCATCAGTCGTAGGTTCTCTAGATGGTCCCTGATCAATCCATAAACCATCCTGTCATCCATATAAACCGCCAGAAACTTCTGAATAAAATCCTTGAATGCAGTGACAACAATCTGAGAGAATATCGTAGGTGCATTCTTCAGTCCAAATGGCATCATGGTGTACTGGAAACATCCCCATTCAGTAACAAAGGTTGTCTTTTGACAATCTTATTTTGTGATCTTAATTTGGTGATAGCTAGAAAATCCATTCATGAATGATTATATTTCTTGATCACCCACTCCTTCTAACACCTCATCAGTTGATGGTGTCGAAAATGGATCATGCAAACACGCATCATTCAATTTTGTAATCTTGACACAAATCCGAACTTCACATGTTTTCTTGTCTTGCATGACCATGGGGTGATCCATTATGATTCCTCATCTGGCTCTATTATTCCATCATTCGACATTCTTTTGAGCTCGGCTTTGACCCTCTCCTTGTATCGCAAATTCAAGTGATACAACCATTTCTTTACTGGTTTTGCATCTGGCTTCAACGGGATCTTCATCTCTCCTAGATCTCCCAATATTCCTTTCATCTCAGAGAAATTTGAAGGAAACAAATCTTGGAATTCATGCAACAGATTTGTGATCTTTTCCATGGTTTATTTGTCCCAGTAGTCCCCAACATTCATAAACTTTGGGTTCTCCTCTGCCGCAATGTTGACCTTCCAAATTTTTAATGGTTGATTCATTGGATCCGTTAGTATGTCAGGTGCTAATAAACACCGACTCCCTTCTATTTCTGGAATATTGATGTTTTGTGGATCATCACTGTCCTCAGGTATTCCTTGACATTGTAGCACTCCATCATCGACTACATCGTACATCTCTCATGCGGATCCATTGGATATGCAATTGGAACTTCCTTCAAAACAATGTCGTGGATGTGCTGTAGTGCATTATGAATAGCTAGATTGGTATCCGTGAAACTGAAGGTGTGAGTGAAGAAGATCATCAAATATTCCCAATTAGTAACCTCTCTTTACAACTTAGCTGATACATACCATGATCATGACATCTCATCCAACATGTGGACAAAAGCATGGACCCACTCATCCTTTAGTCGTGATGCCGACAAGGTTAGACACTTGATCATAAGATCACCAGGGTGATTCTTCCCATCGTACCTTTTAGCATGGTACTCTTTGGTGTTGCCAAAAAGAAATATCATCAATATTTGACACTGCTACAACACGTTGATCAAATTATTGTGTGTCACCCACCAACGTGCTGGTGTGGCCTTCAATGCTTCATCCAATGCCAACAATCATTGCGGTTCTAACACCTTATCCTCAAATTCCAATAGAAAATCAGATAACTCCAACAGTCCTTCATATATTGGTAATTCAACAATAGCAGTTGTGACTCAGCACAATGACTGAATAATCAGGACACACTTCCTTAGCGATACCTCATGCATTCGATTCTGCCAATTCTCTAAAGCATAATCATAGTCGAAAGACATAGAACTAGAGATGTGCCAACCAAATTCCCCATTGGCAGTCAGATGAATGTAATATTCTGAAATGTTATATGCATGATCCCATCCTCTTACAAATTCTTCCCTATCAATTTCAACATATATTCACCCTTCAGTGGGATCCATCGAAGCTATGACTCCGATGCCATGATTCCAAAGGTCATCACTCGCTTCTAAAAATTAATCACCTCCAAGATGTCATTGGCCCATCCAATCCCCAGCAACGTGGGGTAGGAGGATTTGCCATCAACAACGTCAATAAAATCAACATAAGTCTTCATCCCTTCAACTTCCATGGAAAGAAGCGGAACTCACCCAATTGGTGTTACTCTGGCCTGGTTATCCAGTCGCAGCTGTACGGGGGACCAAACCAACTGTGGGCTCCCCATATTTTTCTATGTATGCTTTGTTGGAATATTGACATCTGGGCCTAGATCTAAGATGACTGAATATAACTCGTACTCCCAAATCTGAATATTCATGCGCATCTCTTTTCCCATATTTTTCTTGTCTAAGGATTTCACCATGGACTCCTTCCGTCCATTGTCCAATCGATGCAACAGATTCTCAATCTTGGCAAGAGCATCGAGATCCCTTGCTAGAGACAAGAAACTTTCAAACATGTTCTGCAAAGTATCATACTGTCACAATGGTCTTGCTACTGAAGTTGAATCAAAAGTAGTTTTCATTTCATAAACAGACAACTTACCCAGATCTCTTCTTATCGCATCACAGGCTTGAAAGAATGTATCTTTCTCAACGTCGACATCGAACTGCACCTTCTTCTTTCCATCCAATTGGATTTGTTGAAATGGTATATCTTCTCTCGTCATCGCACTTCCACGAGTAATGATAGTAACATCATCATCTTGCATTCTGGGTTTTGCTGAGATAGTCGCAACTACCGGTCCTTGATTCAGGTTATGTGGGGGATTCACTGGTTGATTCACATTCTGATTTAAATTTTGGTTATGATTTTGAATTTTGTTCTAGTTTTGATTCTACAACTGTTTCTAGTTCTGGTTTTGCAACTACGGAACGTTCCCTACTTGCCACTTCACAATCAGTTGTGGACAGTTCTCAATAGTTTGGTCAACAACGATACAATAAGTACACTATGCTTGCAATTATAGGAACTATCTCTGATAATGTCCCAGCACTCTGCAATTATAAATTGCACTGGTCTGTGACCTCATCCTCCTCCTCGACCAAAGCATCCACCTCTTCCTCCTCAGAATCCTCCTTGTTGCCAATACTACGATTGATTGAATTGCTGCTGCTATAGGGGATTTAACTGTTGGTGGCATTACTGCTGCAGCTGAGCACACCATGGCTCCTGTGGATCTATCTGCATCTAATTGTACTACGGTTGTGGCTATGAGACAAACTGCATCTGTGGTTGCGAGTGTGGTGCAAACTACATCTACGAGGCAAAGTGCAGTTGAGGTGGTGGTTGTATCACCTATGGATGCTACTATGGTTGTTGCACTGTTCGATGGTCCTCTCACTTCAAACAGTACATGCCCATTATTTTTTTCTGAAGTAGATCATATGCGCGACAATCCTTATCTCCATGCCCAAAATACCAACAAAATGTGCAGTATAAGTTTGTCGGCTTCGTGACCATCTTCTACATATATCCACAATCTTCATTTCGATGCCCATAAACTTGGAATATACAGCACCATGGCATATTGCCATAACTTAATGGGTTTGTCGCTCCTGACAACAGGTAGTTTCGAAAATCTAGGCACTGATCCTTATGATGTCCCTCTGCGCGACATAGAGTACACCACACTTCCTCGTGATGCTCTTTTCCTTTCTTGATGTCTTGCAACTAGAGGGTCAGATTCACTAGTTGTTTTTTAATCTGGTTCATACTAACTGCATTCTTTCCAACAGGTGAATATTCTAACTTCATCGCAATCTCCAGAGCCTCGCTCTGTGTCGCAATATTTTGTTGCATCAACAGTAGTCTGATATGAGATAGTAACACCACGGTGAACCTGTTGCAGCTGCAACTATTTTCCCCAAATTTTTTTATTTTTAGAGTCTCCCCTTATCTTTTTTGTCTTTATAAGGCTTAAGGAATTTGATGTCTTCACTGAATTTTTTCCCATGACTTGAAAATTTGAAAAAAATTGAAGGTTTGTTTGCTTACATCAGATGCACAATTGACTATTTTGCCGATGTATCGGGTGTGCAGTCGACTAGCCAGCCGATGTCCCCATCGGGAGTAGTCCAAGGTTTTTCTCTGCTGTATTGGATATCATTTTACCTATCACATAGGAAGTGTTTTGCCAATCCACCAAAAGCTTAGTCCGAAATAGTTCCGATGATCCGGGTCCCCATTTGTCTGTCGTTTTCTGATATCCGATTAAGTTTGGTAATTTTTCATCGCCGATACTGAGGCATGTTAGTTATTTTGACCACCAATAATGGTCTTGTATGTTTCAATGTCTTCGCTTGATGTCCCGGTTACATTCTGTCGAATCCATCCGACGCTTCGCGTCTGTTTGCAAGTTCCCTACTGATATTCACTTAGCGTTGTTTATTTCTTGCTCGATAACCTATCCCTCTCACGGTCAAGCTTATAAAGCCATAAGGGTCGTATTTCTGATTATTGTCATCCATGTTTTTCTCCCATTGGAGCCGCGTAGCTGTCATGGTTTGAACGAATCATCTGCCAATGAAGGTCGTTGTCCATCTAGGTCATCCATAGGGTTTTCTCTAGGTAGGATTCGCCTCGAATATGATTTCTCAACATCATTTTTTAAAATGCATATTATGACAAGGTTAGGTTATTGGTTATCCCATAGGGGTTTTATTGCAAGTGTGGTGGTCATTGTTTTTTAGGGTTTTCCTTGTTTGTCTTATGGACGTCATTCACCAGCCCACCCATTTTATGTCTATTCTTGCCCTGGTTCTTAACTGATTTCTATATAGCCATGATTCACTCTTTGACAGTTGTTGGAAGGACAAAGGTAGGCTGTAGACAAGCATTTCATCGTCTACACCGCTCCTTTTTTCCCTTTACCATTTTAAACCACAAGCTGCATAGCCATTGTTTGAGCAGTGGTAGGTTTCTGTGGGATTTCAGAGGAGTTTTTAGTTGAAGGAGAAGATTGGTTTTGGGGTTATCAGTTCGAGGTTTAAGATTTTTCACTGTCATAATTACTACCCGTAGACATAAGGTCGTTGTGGAGATATAGGGTTTACCTGAGCAGAGGTGTTTTCACAGATTTGGTTCCGTTAGGCTTTTGCAAGTTTCCTAGTTTTTTAAAGTTTCACATACAAAAGGCCCATTTGTTTTGATAAAAGAAAAGCTATTCAGCATGCATATTGATGAGATGGTAATGTTCTGGCTATTTTTGTTGTTGCTTTCAATATATAGTTTGCTATGGGTAATTAGACTAAAGCTATTGTGCGTGATCAATACAGGCTAATCATCAACACAACAATATGCCATGAAAGAAGAAAAAGAAGGCCCAAGCAACCGAGGAGGAACCAGAAGTAGAGATAATAACTAGAGTCGAGGTTATTTATGAAGATACTAAAGCCATCTCTGGAATTGATCCCGAGTATAAATGGGGAGAGATATACAGAATGATCTCAAACTAGAGTGTTCCAGAAGTAGGGTTTGAAGATCTACCTATCTATGCCAACATTGAAAGATCATCCATTATGAAGGTGGCTACCAGACCTGAAATTTTCCCCTATTCAGAGGTGATAGGATGGATTCTGTCTAGGGCAGATGTGATAAGGATGATACTGGCCAACACTTAGGGGTAGAGTTATGATGCATATAGACCAACCTATGTATCCATGGCTTATAAGTTTCCAACACCACAGACCTATTTGACTGAGAGTTGGTTGAAAGATCTCAACCTAGATGTGGTGTAAATAGTTAAAAGAATGATGATCCCAGGTAAGAACTTTTGTACGAGGCCTTCAGGATAGTATGAAACATCAATCCTCCACACGCCATACAGGTTAATTTCCTTGATGTTAAACAAAATTTTCGGGAGGGCTAATGGGAACAAATTTAAAATAGGTTGGGTACCAGTGATCTTTTTTGTAGCCACCCAAGGTATAATATTTAATTGGGAAAACATAGTATCAAACAGCTTGTCAGCCTGCATAAGTGCAGCATTGGGAGGAGTTTCCTAGAATAAAACAGAATTTTATATGAGTTCAATCCTAATTTATTGTATTTTATGTACTCAGCCTTTCCCAACATTGAAATGCCAATGGGATAAAGATCGATCCCCTATATATGTTGCCTACCAATTATTCTGGGCTCATAAGTATTATAGCTACTACAAGAATATTTGTGAGGATTTTATTATGCCGTTGTACACATTGATTTTCCTGGTTGAGTGTAATTGTATGTCAGAGGAAGCTATGAAAGTTGTGCAATATAACGGGCACTATTATTTAACAGAGGAAGGATTGTATTTAAGAATGTTTGGTGGGTCAAGGGCTCCTTCCCTTCTACCCAAGTATGCTATAGACTATGTGATTCATAAAGAAGTTGTGAGACAGTTGTACATTGACGGAGTGGGTAATTTCCTATTTGAACAGAAGAAGGCCTTGTATCCTACAGTCCCCTTTTATGTAGGAAGTTATAAGTTTTCAAGAGTAAATACCGCAGTAGAATTCGTGAAGGAGTTATAGTATTTTCACTTTGGTGAAATAATTTCTCATAAAAATGACTCGAAGAAGAAGGTAGCTGAGTATTGTACTACAGTAGGGGTGCATTTTGAGTATGCTGATTTTTTGGATAAGGATGTAGAAGTGTTCCGGAATGCTCAGAACATGACAGCTTTGAGGAGAAGGTTCAAACAAAAGATAACTACTGTTGGCGGGAAAGGAAAATTTGCTGAGCAACTTAGAAAGCAAGAAGAAGAGGCTGCAAGGAAAAGGAAGGAAGAAGCACATAGATTGGCCCGAGAAGCAGAAGAGTGGCTAAGAGATGAAGAAGAAGACAAAAGAAAAGCAGCTGAAGAGGTTGAGAAGAAAGCTGAAGAAGCAAAGAAGAGAAAATAAGAATAAGAGGTCTAGAGAAGGTAGAAAGAAAGTGAGGGATTAATATTAGAAGATGTTGATAAGGAAAAAGAGCAAGCAGAAAAAGCAGCTGAAGAGTTGTGACAAAAGGTGCAAGAGGAACAGGAGTATGCTAATCGAGAACAGATTCAGTCTTATACTGATCCATTAGAACCTGTTGTTCCATCTAGTAGTATAGCAAGAGGGAATCCATTGTCAGTATCTGGACTTGAATTGATTCCTTTTACTCTCACAGAAGGAGAGGAAGTGCTTGATTTAAACACTATTTTCTATGACAAGGCCAAAAAGAGGACTATTAAAAGAATAGAGAAAAAGGTGAACACGGGAGGTAACAGGAGTGATGGTGACCGAGAAAGTAGTGGTTCACGATACCGACAAAGATCCATGATTAATGCCAAGAGCTGGTGTAGCCATAGCCCTAGCTACTGAAGACAATGTGGATAGAATAGTGACGCATTTAGAGAAATCCCAGAAGAAGGTCACACAGTTGAAAGAGACCTTGAAAAAGGAAAGAAATGAAAGTCAGAATGTGAAGAGAAAGTATGAAGATATGATTAGTGAAATTGAGGTATCCAAAGCAGAGTTCTGGACTTTACAATCAGAAAAAGATGCTTTGTTGTTATCTACAAGAAATATAGAAAAAGAGTCCAAGGCCATCTTGGTATATTTTGGGAGACTCCAGTAGAGACATCAAATTTTGGAGGTAGAAAGAGATAATCTGAAATTTTCAATTGAAGAGTTGAATAAAGAAAAGGGAAAGTTAGAGGATAAAGTGGTATAATTGGAAATGCAAAATACTATTGCAGAGGGAAAAGCTAAGCTGTATGAGACTTGGGTAGTAGCATTGTAAAATCCGAAAACTTCACCGGAAGTCTCATTAAAGACAACTATGGAGCAAAAAGTAGATATTGAAACTTTGAAGAAGCATGCTCTTACATTGAGAAATAAGATTCACCAAATGCAGCTTTAGATGGCGGAAGAGATGTTAAAGGTTCAGCAGGTAGAAATAAGGATGGAGGAAATTATAAATACAAATTCCTATTTCTTAGACATGACACAGGATATCCTGGAGGCTCTACAGGGATGAATGACATGGTTAGAAACAAATAAGGAACCTCCTATATATGTACCCATTAAAGACCTAGAGACGATAAAGTTGGAGTATGATCTGATCGAATTTGCGAGTAAAGCAACAGAGGAATTAGTAAAGATAGTTAGGAGGACGAAGAGTGCTTGTGTAGAATTCTGTAGGAAAGTTCTCCTAACTTAAACTTGGTGTTCGAACACTGCTTGAAGGAGGTTATAAGAGCTGGCCAATCATGAATTTTTTTTGAAGCAATTGCAGGAACGATGGAAAGAGGATGAACGAGCTATTCAGCTAGTCAGGGGATTGGATGAAAAGGTGCTTAAAACTACAATAGCACATGCAGCAGTTAGCAGTCACTTGCTGGAAGACCAAATTCACCTGATTCCGGCCAGAGTGGAAAATATAAAGTCTTAAGATGCTAAGCATGAAATCACCATCAGATTTTTAGAGCCTTCTGGTTTTGAAAATATAGCATCAGATGCAAATGTGTGGAAGAAATTTATGAATGATCAAGTTGGGCCATCCTAGTTGGACTATTTCAAATGATTGATTAATTATGTAATATGTTGTATTTATATTTTTATAAGTATATACACTAGAAGACGAAATTTTGTTAAGGAAGGGTAAGGGGAATCCCAAAGGGCAAAGAGGGAAGTTCAAGAGTTTTGTTGTTTGTATAAATATAGGTGAATTTGATGTAAGAAAGGACTTTTTTCATGCTATCTTGGTGCAATGTTATTGTAAGAATAACTATTCCATCTTATAATAAAGATTTTATATTTTCGGCTGGACAAAGCACTATGGAGTTTCAAATGCTTGCCATAGACTGGTTGAATGTGAACTACTTCTATTTCAGCTTGTTTCTATGAATTGTGAGATCGTTCTAACTCATGATCTATTTCATGTTATGAATGTTTTACTATTTATTTCTATGAAATTTCCACATCATATCTGAGTAATGAATGTTCTAATTGGCAATGATCTATCTCTTTGTTTATCTGTCTACTTATAGTCATGTATTCTAAAATATGAACAGCTATCTATAGTATTCTAAATGCATGTTATACAGTACATTACTCATTATTAATTATAGTATTTCTCCCTAGGGATAGGTTAGATAGATTTAGTTAACATTAGTATAAAATGTTCTTTGTTTATGATTTAGAAGCAAAAGAGGTAAGACGAGAGATAAGAACCTGCACATCACATTGTGACACTCTTCGTTATCTCTATCGACTGCACTTAGTTAGGCACTTGTATATAATACATAAACATAAAACTAAAAAATACACTTAAACGGTGGACCGGGCCACAACCAGTAAAACAAGCTTTAACCGTTACTTGACCTATGGTAGCTGGACCGTAAACCGGACGTATTCCCCATACCAAGCAATAACGAGCTAATTGGGAACGCTTATTGGGGAGAATCCCTACTATTGTTACCTACAATTTTCCAGGCCTCGACAGAACCATTCCTTATGTTGAATATCACTCATCTCAAAGCTGACTCTTGCCATTAGTGTCTTGAATCATTGATCGAAATCCAATATAGTTTCAATTGGATATTGCTTAATCTCCTTCAGTTCTGTGATATATTGCGCCTTAGATTTCAATTTTTTGAACTCTTTAGTCAATCCTTTTCTGAATTCAAGCAGTGTTTTCACTGGAGTTCCCATAGGAACTTGTACAAATTTCGTGAACCAATCTAGTGCACGACCTCTAAGGGTCGTCGCCAGTTGACCTTTCTTAACATCATCATCCACAGTTTTTTGACAATCCACACTGCTTCACACAAAAACTAGTATTGCTCAGGATCCTCAGTCCCATTCCCATGAAACATGGGTAACTTTTCATCATCGCCCTCCATCCTAGGCCTTCTTCCTACAGTTTTTGATCCACTACTATTAGAGTGTTGTTGACACGTCAGACAAGGCGGTGTCGAACTCGTGTTTCTTCCTGAGTGTGGTGCAGTGCACAGAGGTGTGGGTAAGTTGTTTCTCTGGGTCGGTATTTACTTGATATTGGGTGTATCTTGGTCTTCTCCTTCATCATTGTAGGTTTTATTCATCCCATGCGGTCTTCTCTCGCGGTCTCGAATTTCGGTTGTAGAAGGACTCTCTCCTGTCCTCTTCCTCTTCTCTTGTTGAAACCTTGATCTTTCTCTCGTAAGACCACTTTCTTCCTTGGCTTACCTCACAGTCACGTCGTAACTTCCATCCATATACCCTGTATCATTCCATCCAACCCTCATCTCCACGATACCCAAAAACTTTGCACACCAGAGTTCTACTCGGCGGAGTTCATCTTCATATGATTTTTCATAGATGAAAATCTTAATAGACAATTGTAAATATAATAGGAACCTACCTCTTGGTCCGTTGAAGAACTCCCTTTCTGCATTGCTATAGGATTTAACTGTGTAGACTATGTACTCCATGATATAGCCCTCCAATATACTGTCTATCCAAACTTCAACAACCCTTGATGTTTTGCTGTCTACCTCCTCCAACTGCTAGATCAATTCTGGGGTCCAACCAATTGTTCACCTCCTTGGAAATTTGTTTTTCGATATGTCAACTGCGCCAACCACTCATACAAGATGATCGAAAACTTAGAGAAAAAGTACTTGTGTGGACCAGAATGTAGGTACTCTGCCAGCCACTTCTCCATCATCATTCCAGGGTTCTAATTCTCTCTCTTAGAAAATTCCCATGACTTCTGGTCAAACCAGTCTCAAATCTCTAACCTTGTCAAATGACACAACATGTCCTCCCTCCCTTCGTACTAAGGTCTCGACAACAAAACTATTTTTTGACATAAAACCAGTCGACAGGGGTCCACTCTCTGTCAACATCCAAGCCACCATGATCTCCCTAAGCACCGACCCAGACAGGTTTTACCCCTTCTGGAAACACCTGCAGAGAAGATGAAGTCTCTCCCAAGATGTTTGATGGAGAACTTTTGGAACCAAATTTTTGCAGTATGAAGGAGGACCATGCATCTACTTATCAACTTACCGCAACATTATTCAATAGATCTAATTATTCAGATTATTACTTAACATAATATATCACATTGGCATAATTAAACCACAGTGAAAGATAGATGCGTAAATAGATCTAGCAGCATATCATCAGTCATAGCAGAGAAACATCGCATTATTCATAGATACTCATAGCACATGCACATCACATTCACATTTAGATTGCAAAAAACTGGAAAACAGAAAGATAGTAAAAGACATAATGGTTCTGCTCATTCTCTGTCATATCATAGTACTCTTCACAGCAAAACATAGGTTCTCAAAATAGTTCTTCAGTCCCATATAGATCTAGAAGTGTCTCAGCAAAAACAACCAAGAAATCTCCAAGCAGATCTCAGAAGCGTGCACCAAGATGATCCAACAAGCAAGAATGTTTTACACTTGTACTTCTAAATCTATTTATAGGCTTGTGCCTTTACATTTGTGGTCCACTTCCTAACTACTTCTAACAAAATCTACAAAATAATGACCACAATCCATAAAATGTGGTCCAAATCTACAAAATATGGCCAAAATACATAAAATATTGTAAATCTTCCTTGCACGTCATTTTCCATCTTCCGCAACATCTTTGACCTTGCACAGCATCTGCGATGTTGCGCAGCTCACTTACCCCAAAACTTCCTGCCTACAAGAGGTGAATTGAAAAGTCACCTCCCTTCCCCACTTAGGGTATAAATTACCTGATACACTTATTATGTAAACATCATATACATTATCTTATATACATTTTTACATTTCGTTCTTTTTTTACCCACCTTTTTTCTTTCAGCTTGGTCCATGACCCTACGATGAGCCTAAAATTTATCTTAACTCAACCAACATTGTAACCTCATTTGAGGACCAAAACAATAATGTATTTAGGATATGACACTAGTGATAGGATTCCAAATAACACCCCTCTATCACTTACAAATGAGACATAGTTGTTATCTTCTATGGAACCAAAATCATCTAGTATTTGTTGACATGGTCACAACCAATTTATCAGGGTGCCTCCCACTCTGCGGGGGTAAGCCACAATGAAAGGGTTCTAGAATTCAGGGTGGAATACCACACTCCATTCTGTATCGGTGGCTAACCCTTCAGAGTACCTCTTGTGCACGCTGAGGACCATATTAGGTGTCGAGGACCAAAGGGATGAAGTGCCAAGAAACTATCTCAAACATGTCATGAATGAGGTAGCCTAGTTATGAGTCTCTTAGGGATATTTTACCCAAGGTCCCTCTCGGTAGTGGGATTTTCTTATCCTTTGGTTCTTCCAATTCATATTGTTTGATTGTGGATTTCATCACCCAGTATAGGATACAATTTGTGAGAGTCTTCCATATTCTGGATAGGAGCGTGCTTGAACTTATACCCCATAGGTTAGTGCATCATTTTATTCATACGTAGTGATGCTTGTTTTCAATCTGGTTTCTTTGTTGTAGACTTGCATGATGTGACATGTTGTTGTAGTTCTATTTTAGATCTTTATTTTTGGCATGTGTGCCACCATTTATCATCTCTCCTTCTGCACACTCAGTTGTAGTTGGATTTTTGAGCTTGAATTTTCCACCCTTGAGCCTTCATTCATCATATAGCACACCATCACGTCACCAACTCTCCACCATGCTATTCCTAGAGACTTAGGGGGCATACCCCTTAGTTTATTTCCTTGAACTTCCATCATCGGATCCATATTCGACATCATTCACCACCTTCATAGTCATACATTGTATTTGAGTTAGATTCAGATTCCTATCAATCTGAGCCTCCCTTTTTCACTACCCCATCTAGAACAATGGTTGGTGTACCTCCCAACCCTTTCCAAGGATGGATTGTTGGTAGTGGATCTTAGAATGTTTTACTCCTTATATTGGGTATCCCTTCTGCTAGACCTACAGGTCAAGGTTCTAGTGAACCCCTCATGCCCACACACATTGTTGTTTGTTATCTTCCCAGTATTAGTTGCACCACTGTAGCCACCATGGTTCATACCATTCCTACATTCATACATGGGGACACTGGCCCTTCTACCACTATTATGGCTATTCACACCATTTTAGTGACTACTTCTACTCTCGAAAATACACCCTACCAACCCCCATTTGCATGTCGTAACTACATGCTCGCTGGACGTCACCACATTTGTTACAACTGATTTTACCACACATGGTAGATCACACATTTATGGCCTTCCCTATCCCTCTGCAGACTCTTTGAACCCCATGGACTATTTTTGTACCTTTGATGTTTCCAAGATCATCTTTAAAAACACCTATGATTTTCCATACGTGACTTTTAAACCCTTTCTCGCGTATACACGCGGATATAACCCTTAAACCTGTGTACATTGGGATGTGTGCAAAATGCCAAATATTTTTGGAGTTTTCCTTGATGTGGATCAGAGTCACTTGTCTCTTGGCCTTCCATATTCTTTGAGATCGCTCGGATTTGACCTTCCATTACCCCATTGAAGCACTATATAAGGAACCCTTTGGATACATTGAAAGAGGAAGAATTGAAGAGCAAGAAAACTATAGTCCATTGTTGCCATAGCTTACTTATGCTTGAGTCTGCATCCCTTTGTCCCTTGGAGCACTTGGTGTTCTTCCCAAGCTTTCCTTTGCTTGTGATATTGCTATCGAGATATGGAGGATTGAGGTGGTGGAGGCCCAGGTGGAGGACTCAGTTTCTCCGGTTTGCAGACGTGCCGACGGAGGTTTTCATTCTTGTAATCTCTTATTTATATTAATAGAAATATCTTTTCCTATCCAATGATGTACATTTAAATGAATATTGAATCGATGGATGCTTTTAATTGCTTATACATTATTGGTTATATATGCTAGAGTAGGTCTGACACCATTATATAGCATGCTTGGCTTGTTTGTTGTGGTTGAGAGAGCAAATTGTTAACACAAGCGGGATTGGAAAAGCTCAACGGGGATCTACATCAACCGTCCGGAATAAGGTGTGTTTTGAGATCCTTTAGTGGTAGATGTTTTATTTCTCTTGCATATTGGGAAGGGATTGATTTCTGCGGTTACTCTGTTTGTTGTGGTACACCCCAAGCCATAGTAAGTTTTCTCTATAACAAAATTGGAGACCATACTGGGGACAAAGGGATGCAAACTCAAGTATAAGCAAGCTACGGAAAAAATGGACTATAGTTTTCTTGCTCTTCAATTCTTCCTCTTTCAATGTATCCAAAGGGTTCCTTATATAGTGCTTCAATGGGGTAATGGAAGGTCAAATCCGAGCGATCTCAAAGTATATGGAAGGCCAAGAGACAAGTGACTCTGATCCACATCAAGGAAAACTCCAAAAATATTTGGCCTTTTGCACACATCCTGATGTACGCGGGTTTAAGGGTTATATCTGTGTGTATACACGAGAAAGGGTTTAGAAGTCATGTATGGAAAATTACAGGTGTTTTTAGGGATGATCTTGGAAACATCAAAGGTACAAAAATAGTCTGTGGGGTCCAAAGAGTCTACAGAGGGATAGGGAAGGCCATAAATGTGTGATCTACCATGTGTGGTAAAATCAGTTGTAACAACATGGCTAGCCCTCCTATATCTAGTCCAGGTCCTAGTATGTCATTCATGGCTAGTATTAACATGTCTGATTTGGCGTAGTTGATGAATGACCCCATCTGTCATGACCTGTTGCAGCCTCCCATGCCTACCAAACTCCCTTTGGACATCCCTAAGTTCGAGATAAAGGCAGGAGAAGACCCTCATAACCATATCATGTCCTTCCACTTATGGTGTTCCTCCAACAACATAGTGGTCAATTCTATTCGATTGCGGTTATTCCAACGCACACTCACTAGTGTTGCAACCAAATGCTACATTGAGCTACCCCATGCCACTTATCTTGATTTTTCCTCTTTAGCCTTGATGTTCCTCCAGTACTTGTAGCTACCCATCCATTACGATGAGGGCATGGAAACCTTGTTATCTTGTAGACAGAACACTACTACCTACATCACGGATCACATCCATGAGTGGTGTCATCATCGTAGTTTGTGAAAAATCCAGTTAGATGACAAGATCTTCCTTGATTGGTTTCTTAAAACCTTACTCCACATATCTCTAAGTATGTTGCATCTAAGTGCCCACAAACTGAGGAAAAAACAATCCTCAAAGTAGAATAGTTCGAACTTATATATGCCCAATTGGGTTACCTCTACACCATCATAGCCGATGCTCCCCATGTTGGATCCTCATAGTGCGATACGCTAGGGGAATCCCATGCTGCTGATGGATTCATTGGCTCTACTACCCAAGGTCCCCACCTATACATGACCTCTCCTTCGATGCCTCCTCACTTCGATAACGCCCCTAGTGTTTCCTAACCTAGCTACACCCCTGAATTTTCATGCATAGCTACTCATCCTGGAGCCACACCTTCATATGTGTCTCCCGCACCCATCCCTCATGTCCATGGTACAAATTTCCTCGAACCTGCTTGTAATGGAAAAATGATATGATTTTCATCCCCTCCAACCACTCCCTCCTACTACCCACCACATGTTCAACCTACACCTGTTCTAGCCCCGAATCCTTGTGTTCCTCAAGGACAAGTGTATGCTTAGCAGAACCTCCCTAACCAACCCACCCCCAATAACCAATAAGGGTAGTGTAGAATACATATAGGAAGGAACCAGGGAAACAACCAACCTCAAGGAGGTTTCCAACAACCCAACTCCCCCAACAATAATGGAGCCAATGCCCCTGAACAAAACCCCAAGCGTCCACCTAGACCTAGGAAGAACCCTTAGTTGTAGAATAACCATCCATGTACCATTTGTGGAATTTATGGCCATTATACACATTAGTACCCCCATATGAATTGATTATGCCACTTGTTATAATCCAAAAATCAACATCAAACTACGACTGCTACTTCGACATAGCCAAACCAAGCACCACAAGGTCATATGCCTATGGTGCTGTAGAACCAGTTACCAAATCAAGGAATGGTTGCAACCCAAACATTGGTACAAAAAAATACTACAACCACTTCTTCAGGTCAACCCATATATCTTGTTGTCCATCTTCTTATGACATTATCATCTAACATCAACCTACAAACTCAACAAAACCAATATGGATCCACCATGAAAACCATTATTCCCTTCACGACATCTACCTCCACTTATCTCGATATGTCCTTACATTTACGGAGACCCCACATGGACAAGACTACCAAAGTCCCTAGATTCCCTCTGCTTCGCGTTGCAAACAATCCCACTACTAGAGCCACTCTCAATTACAGTATCGTCGATGACTTGGCCTAGTCTCCCTCTGCCATGTCCACTCTGGAAGTCCCAAACACTTGTCCTTCACAACACAAATCTTGGTTATTAGTTTTAGGTTTCACTGACCCCTATGATTCCAGGTTGATCACTTTCAACTTAGATCAAGGAGAACCTCATATTACTTCATCCTTAGCCTTCCAAGTTCCTATCACCATTTAGAATTCGGTCATTCACCGATGTATGATTGATGACGGTGCATCCATTTGGATTATTTCAACCTCATTTGGAAGAAGCTAGGATCCCCAACCCTTCAACCCTCAAACACCGCTCTACATGCATACGATGGTGGCCTTTCCTAGCCACAAGGAATTCTCATAAATGTCCCCATTGAGTTAGCAGATAAAACTGTGTTGATCGACATTGAGGTTGTAAACTCCCAGCTAGACTATAGCCTCCTCCTTGGGCATAGTTACATGTATGTGATGGAAGCCATTGCCTCAATTGTCTTCTGAATCATGATGTTCCCTCACGATTGGAAGATTATGACCATTGAATAGTTGATGTACTATGATCCCAAAGGACTGACCACTCAAGAGCATATCCTCCCTACCATCGACACCACCATCGATATCGCATCCATACCCTCCCTATCTATCCTTGGTTCAGGCATGTTTACTCGAAGCCCTTTGACTGACACATTTTTGTCCCTACCACCTTCTCCCTATATGGATGAAGTATCATACTTGTGCACCATCACATCTAGTAAACATTCGACCTCATCGCAACTTCAACTGCAACCCCAAATGCAGACCGCATCCACCCCGAATCTCTCTCCAGGGAATTATTGGGGTTCATTTCCCATACACACCATCCCGTTTCTATTTCCACCATCTGTAATCGTGAGTAAACCAGTCATGGATACTCTTAACCTTCTGGGATTAACCTTGGGTGTTCCAGTGTGGAATCTTGATCCACCCAACCCCACCCCCACACCACAAATCGTGTTGACACCATTCCAACTTATTGTGACAATGTCACATCCACCTCTCGGTACACAACCAACTACTCCTTCATCCACTCCTACACCCCCTCCTCTTTTGAATACTAGGGGAAAGGAACCAAAATTCCCTGCAGAGTCACATCCACCTCCTACATGTGCCATATGAAATTTCCCCAACCACTCTACTCAAAATTTTCTCGACTTGTTGTTTCTTCACAACCACATGCACACAATAGTAGAGACCAACGATGCTCCGGTTATTAATGTACCAAAAATACATGCGGTTAAGAACAAATCATTCTGACAAACCACTCATGTGTAGTCTGTGGACTCTATGGAAATTATTCCATCATTTCCCAAACCTTCTTTTACGGAGAGAAATTCCTATGGCTTGGGGTACCACAACAGACAGCTTGACTCTAGAAATCAATCTTTCCCAATATGCAATAGAAATAAAATGTCTAACACTAAAGGATCAGACCTCATACCTTATTCCGGACGGTTGAAGTAGATCCCCATTGAGCTTTCCAATCTTCAGCTTGAATTGCTATATTACTTCCTCAACAACAAGTAAACAATACAAGCATTCTATATATCATGGTGTTAGATCTATTCTAGCATATATAATCAATAATGTAAAAGCATTTGACATAATCCCATGGATACAATATTCATTCAAACACACATCATTGGATAGGAAAAGATATTTCTATTAATATAAATCAGAGATTACAAGATACAACCTCTGACGGCACGTCTACAAACTGGAGAAACTGAATCCCCCACTAGGGCCTCCACCACTTCAATCCTCCATCTCTCGGTAGCACGCTCACAAGCAAAGGGTAAGCTTGGGAAGAACACAAAAGTGCTCCAAGGGACAAAGGGATGCAGACTCAAGCATAAGTTCCGGCAACAATGGACTATAGTTTCGTTGCTCTCAATTCTCTCTTATGCCTTCAATGTACCAAGGGGTTCCTTATATAGCTTTTCAAAGGGGTACTGAAAGGTCGAATCCGAGCGATCTCAAGGCATATGGAAGGCCAGGAGTCAAATGAGTTGGATCCATTTCAAGTAAAACTCCAAAAGGATTTGGATTATTTACACATCCTGATGTACGCGGTTATATGGCTCAAACCCACATATGTACGTGCTTATAAGGTTAAAAGTCACGTATAGCATTTTTCATGTGTTTTTAGGGATGATCAAGGAAACATCAAAGGACAAAAAGTGGTCCATCGGGGCTAAGGAGTCTGCGATGGGACAGGGGAAGGCCATACAAAGTGTGATTCACCTAGAGTGGTGAAATCCGCTATAACACCTTCCCAAGTATCAGTCCTTCCTCACTAACTTTTGCAACCACTCCCTTGATTCTGAAATCACTATCCTCAAGGAAATCCACCCTACGACTTCTTCCTCAAATACCAAGAACACCATCTTTATGATCTCAAATTTTAGTCTCTCTCCCCCCTCATCGAACGCAGAAGAACCCTCTGATCTATCCAAAATCCACTTTTGTGACGATGAAGAGATCCTTAAAATCGCCACTGGTTTTACCCCATTCCATTTAGTCCATGGTGTGGAGTTGGTTCTTCCCATTTAATGCCAGATTTCGTCACTCCACCTTGTCGTTGAGCTTCTACCTGATACTTCACTGTTGGAAAAAATCCTGCCTATGATTGAAAAAACCAATGAGGACCATTGTGTTTCTCTCTAAATGATCGAAGTGGCTAATACCCGGACGAAGTCCCATTTTGACTCCCATGTCCACCCACACACCTTTAATGAGGAGGGCATTTTCCTCGTTTACAACCAAGCCAATGATAAGACTAGAAAAGGGAAGCTTGAACCATATGGTATGACCCTTACATCATCCATCGTTGACTTGGAAATGGGGCGTATCTCATCGCTGACTCTGAAGGTCACCTCTTGAAGAATCCCCGCAATAGGCTCAACCTTAAGAGATTCTATGCCTAAGGCAACCAAATTGGATACCCTTGTATCATAGTTTTTCTTTCATGTTTTGCATTGTTTTTACCACGGATCTCACAGTTTGTTTACTTGGTTGTTCTAGATGGGTCCTACCTCTCCCTATTAATTTGTCACAGTGGTCTAGGAACTGAAAACACAGTCTCACAAAGAATATAGACAAATATGCATAAAATTGGAAAAATGGTGTTGCAATGGAAGTAACAGCTCTATATAATCAAAATGAATTAATGATAATACAATACAATAATCATTCTAGATGCATGAATGCCAAGACAATTAGAATTCCCAAGGAGGTCATTCGAATTGAATGGGTGAGTCTAGCTTAACTGAATGTAAGCCATAGTGAACACTCAAGTTAACCACTGATCAAAACCGTAATTGACTCAACCGAGTCCTAACTGAAGTCAAAGTGCAATAAATGACTAAGTCTAACTAAAAGTAGCTTAGAAACATGTCACTGCAAGCCAACCAACAAGTGGTAGCACATCAATAACTCCAATGAACCTCGATGAGGTTAATTAAAGTCTGGCTGACCATCAGAAGTGGTTGGAGGCACGCCTGTTGACTCCAAATCATTAAATATTAATTAAATAATCAATTTAATGAAAGGAGGTGCCTTCACTGCTCTGCTTAACTGATTGTAACCATCAGTTATCAATTAAGTGCATTTATGACACTCAGATCACCCTCGGAGTGCTCTAGTTAGCCTCCTCGAATGAAGGAGAAGTCTTAGTTGGCCTCCTTCACTGAAGGTAGGCATGGGTGTGCTCATGATGATGTCATACAGTGCTCCTCTGATGTCAATTAAGTCAATAAAACTTAGGATATCGGTTTAACTAGGACAAATTGACCAAAATGAGTGTGTATGGTGGTAAATGTCTGTAACACTCCCTCCTATGTCAGTTTCATTGATGGCAAGTAGATGGTCTCCTGATCTCGCCTCAACTGTGTGGGTAATTTATTCCCCGTCACATGAGTTGATCCATATCAACAAAATGTGTGTTGTCATTTCTACCAACAACCAGACTGAGTATGAAATTATCGTTGGTCTCCAACCGCCGCCCTTCACTTAGGTATTCATCGCCTTGATGTCGTCTTAGACTCCCATCTTATTGTCACCTATTTGAATAACTACTACTAATTACACAATCTCTGTCTCTTTCGAAATTTCCTATGCACTAGACATTTGGTTAGACATTTCAAATCCATTTCATTCACGCATGTTCCTAGAAGTCTCAATAGTGTAGTAGATCAAATGGCTAATGGTGTTCTAGAGTGGCACATAAATCATCACATTATACATATAGAAAATGGATTGCATCATGCATCATCATATAGTCATGCATACATATGTCATATACATCATATAGGGATAGTCATCATCATAAAAAGAGACTCATATAAAACATAAAAATATAAAAATGTGCATCCACATGCATCCAGAGCCATAAATATTAAATCAATACAAAAAGAGAATCCGCATAGACTTTCTCATAATACATATAATAGAAAATTCCCCATGGTCAAATGCAATGGGGGACAACACCACATGCTGCTAGTATGAGTCATCATCCTTTGACTTTGAATCCTCCGCAGTATCCTCCTCCTCCTTCGAGCTCTCCTCCTTCATCTGCACATTTCCCTGTGCTACTACTCTGACATACTCAACATCCATTGTGATTATTTTAATCAGAGAGATCCACTCAGGAGGGGATCGGTAGCATGCAATGATTAAGTCGTCAACTAAATACTTCTACCCATCAAGGGTGATCCCATCGAATATCCTCTATACATCTATCTGCAATGAGTCTAACATAGAACTCTGTCGATTCCTCTTCCCATGAGCTGGTGGATCTAATCCCTCCACTCTACCCCTGCGTTGCTGGTATCTCGTTGGAGGATATGGTTACACAACTGCAGATGGAAAAAGTATGTCATCATTATCAATCACATGTATAATCTAGCTACCACTATGCTAGTAAAATATCTATGTCTGGAACCAAAAAAAGTCATGTATACATGCCATCTGGTCCCCATACCTATCCAGGAGGTCAAGGCATCTCTGGATCTCCCCGGTAGTCCATGCCAACATATGGATAATCATAAATTAGAATCAAAATATTCTGCCACTGTACAAATATCTCCTAGGTGAAGGAATAACCTACCAAGATTCATCCCTCACAGATCATCATCTCACACCACCACCTCCTATTAGGCTTGCGTGGTCCCCCGTCATGCACTGCCAAATGCAGATGCAATGTCAGTAACCGCTCAAAGAAGAATGAGCACAAAAAGGATGTGAAGCAAAAATCCCCATCCGCTAGGATAGCCTGTTTCATCCCACGGTGAACTGCTGTTAGGTACATATGGGCCCAACCATAGTAGGTTCCCCTTAGCACACTCTTGGCCATTAGTAACTATTTTCCTGAGATCTTGTCTGGACCTTTCGATCCCAATATACACAAAACCATTGCTGCCACTGCATGAGTCTTTAGACTCTCAATGTCACACACAAGTATGTATGACACATGCACATATTTCGTGGCATATAAATGTCGGGAACACAAGTCGTACATGAAGAATCCTCTCAAGATTTTCCGCGAGATATCATCGATAACACCTAACAATGGGAGGCCAGTCATGAAATACAAGTCACAAAGGGTGATCTCCAACCATTCACCCTATATCAAGAAGCACTCTACGTCTCTATCCGAAAATAACACTATTTTTTTAAGCAACAACTTTGTTGAACACATTAGAGGGATCTGGAAGAACTTCACCAACCTAATCCGGGTCAGCGTATCTTGTACTGCATAATCCTGTTTATGTATGTGTAACTTCGGAATGTATTCATCCATATAACTTATGTATTGTAACCCGAGGTTTTTTCCAGGATGTATTGTAATGTAATTGAGTCATGTCATACCCCGATGTTTATTCCGTGAAGTTTCTATAATGAGAAAGTCATGTCTAGTCATTGTGGGTAACCCTCCTATTGGTCAAGGGTTAAAGTCCCCATAGTTGTGGGGCCCTTGGTTTATTAGACTATCCTATAGAAGTCGACACTAGGTGAGTCATTGTAAGTCAAGGCAATAGTCCCCACCATTGTGTTAACGATAAACCTCCTTGTTGGTTGGAGGAGGCAAAGTCCCCACAAGTTTTGGGGCACTAGGGTTATTAGAAAGTCCTAGATATGTCGGCTCTAGTAAGTAATTGTTAAGTGAGGCCGACATGATGGAGTGGGTTCCAAGTGAAAGGAAGAATATAAATAGAGAGTGATTCTCTCTATTTAGGATACACACACTCACTCATTGGGGCGCATAAGTGAGAAAGGAGAAGATCTCTCAGTGTGAGAGAGAGAGACAGAAGCTGTGGAGATCATCTTTATGTTTTCAAGTTTTAATTTTGGTGATGATTCTATCTCTGAGAAAGTTGCGGGGTTTTCACCATTTATGGTTTCCCCGAGGATAAACATTGTTTTCATTGTCTCTTGTGTTTGATTGTTGTGCTTGTTATTCTCTCAATTAAAGATCCTAATGTTATGCTAGCTTAATGATAAAAATCTAACATTGTATCAGAGATAACCTAAGAAGAAGACATTGTGCAGCTATAGAATCTATGGCTTCTTACTTTTTGGGTTTCTCTCCACAATCCATCAGCAAAAGTATCCTAGGATGACTCTCCATTGAAGGGCGCATCTTTCTGTCGAAACGGAATTTGATTCCGAGCATTTTCAGTTTTGGTGTGGAAAATTAGGGCTTTCTACAAAAGAGGAATTTTTGAGTAATCTTAGCATAGGATTTTTCTCCTCATCAAAATAAAATTTTAGACACCTAGATCAAGATTTTTGGTTGGGTGAAACTCCGGGAAAGCCAAACCCTAGTTTGACCCCGAGCTAGAAAAAACCTAAATACTAAAACTGCTAAGTTTTGGTACATTCGATATATCCCTATATTGGAGATGGATCAGGAGCTGAAAATTGTAGAGGAAAAAAATAAAAACCTTATTTACAGTGTTTCCAAAATTCAGCGTCATATTCACTATATTCTGGGAGATATGATCCCTCCAAGTTAGGGTTCCATCCTCTTCCAGAATTCATCCCTAAATAGGACACCTGGGGAGAATTGCTATATCTTGGGCTACAGAGGTCCAAATTAAATTCTTGAAGATGTTCTAGAAATTTAACGGAATTTAATTTCTGTGGTCTGAGATTCAGACTCAGAATATGAACCAGTGACACGTGGAAGTCTGTACAACTTCGTTGTTCTGAACAGTCCTGTAACAGGTCACCTTGGGAAAACAATCATAAGTCCCAATTGGGGAAACCAATTCTGATGAAACCTATGGTGTTGGATCAAGGATATGCAAGGATACCTAAGTGATAATTTTCACACACATAGGAGCCATAATTTCATAGATATCACAAAAACAGTAATAGGCATTTCTGTAGGAGAGATTGGAAAACTAGGGCTTCCTGTTCCGAGAGCTTCCCTCCACTGTCTTCAGAAAAGGAGTACATTGGATAGATCCATTTAAAGAGATCTATATTTCTATCCAATTAGATATGAAATATTCCGAGTTTTTAAAATTAGGGTTTCTCTGACAAACCCTAGATCAGCCAGCTCTGGAACTAGGACAGACACCTCAAATCGGTAAGATCTAATCTTTTGTCATTTTCATTTGAGGTTCTCATTTCAAAGTGATATATCACATCAGCTTGATGATAATATTGGTAAAGTAGACAACTTCCAAGCATGGAATTATATGATCTCTCTAAAAAAAATGAATTGGACACCTACATGAGTAGAGAGGTTCCAGTTCCAGAGGGAGATGAGGCTCAAAGCCTTACACAAGGAGAACTTGGTCAAGGCCAAGAAGATCATTTTTTATTCAATCATGGATCACCTTGTACCACAAGTGTCTTCCCTAAAGACACCGAAAATGTTTGATTCCTTGACCAAGATATTTCAAGGGAAGAACATATATCAGAATATGACCTTAAGGAACCAGTTGAAGAATGTGAAGATCCAGAATGCAGAGACCATGCAGTCATACTTTACAAGGGTCTCTCAAATCAAAGAAAATCTTGAAGTGGTAAAAGAAGAAGTGAAGAATGCAGAAATGGTGATAGCCACCTTGAATGGCCTCCCTTGATCTTGGGATTCATTCATGTGAGGAATGTGTTCCAGAAGAAATTTATTACTTTCAGTAGAGTCTGGGAAGAGCACACACAAGAAGAAGAAGCTCGACTCATAATAAGAGAAGAGAATATGGGAGCAACTGAAGATCAAGCTCCCACCATCAAAAGAAGATCCCTCAAGTGATGAGGAATATGAAGAAATCAACTCTTGAAGAACCTCTTATCCACCTTAGCATTTGGATAAGAAACGATGCTATTATGAATGAAGAATACGATGAAGCTGAAGGATTAAGAAGGAGTCTATGCACGAAACAAATAAAGATAAGTATTTTTCATTTCATGATATTGTTTTTTTATGCATTTGTTTATATTTAGTTAATGTATTATGCATGATAGAATGTTTGCATCAACGACAATATACTACTAATATGAATGTGATGGGTAAGTAGCTGATGGTACTATAAAACTCTCCATTACTACTTATCTAGAATGAAACCTCTTTGCTAACATATTGGATTAGTACACAATCTCAATGTTGTCCTAGTGGAGATGGAAGGCATCTAGAAAAGTTTTCTTGAGATATGGATGAATGTTGTATTGGCTAAAGTAGTTGCATGATCATATATTTATGCATAAGAATTTGCCAGTATGAATATTCCTTATGAAATGTCTCTAACCATGTAAATGCATTTGAATTGTAGGAAATATCGCATACATAATCGTCTACAAGAAAAGAAGGATGAGACTTGTTCCGAAGAACAGGTGACGACAGTTCAAAGATGAAAAATAATATGAAAAATACAACGACATCATTGATGCAGAATATTCCAAGAAGAAAGGGAAGACCAGTTCAAGAAGAATGATGTCTGGGATGTAGTATCGATACATGAATGAAAGTTCGTAATTCCATCATACAGTAGATGGAAACATCATGGGATACAAGGCAAGATTCGTAGCATGAGGCATAGACTACGAAGAGACATTTGCATCCACTAGAAATACACATGACATGCATAATCATGTGTGCAAATGAAAGAAGGCCCTGTACGAGCTCATAAGACACCCATGGGATAACACATACATGAGGAGCTTGATGAAGATCTGAACTTTTTCTACAAGGCTGATAGAGGATGACAAGCTCACAGATGGGTGTGAGAAGAACTTTTGAAAAAGTTCAAGATAGAGGATCTTGGTATCCAGTGTCACTCCAGTACATAATGTTTCAATGCATAGAGTACAGAAGACAAAGGGAGTATGATGCTTCAGAGGGAGTGATTGCAAAATATCCTAAGGTTCGACATGGTACGACAGGATGGACATATTACTGATGACTCTAGGCTTTACTGAGAGTAAAGTGGATTCCAACCTTTTCTTCAAGGTTGAAGGTGGAAGACCAGTGATGCTCCTGTTATGTGTCGATGCACTATTTTCTAGGCATGAAGGTGTGGACAAGGGAAGTATGTAGTAGAGATCCTGAAGAGGCTTGGGATGATGGACTACAAGGCCATGACCACACCTATGGCATTGAACCTGAAGATACTGAGTGTTTCTTCATCATATTCGGTTGATGCCGTGATGTATCATTAGATGATTTGTTCATTGATGTACCTGACGGATACGAGACCAGATACTTGCTTTGTTTTGAAAACATTGCGACATGTTACTTGATGGTTGCAAGTATGATACGAATATTAACCTGGAGGGTTATGTGGATTTGTATTAGGCAGGAAGTTCCATTGATAGGAAGAGCACTTTGGGGGTGCTTTTTCAGTATGAGATCATGTGTGATCTCTTGGTTGGCAGGATGGAGTCTTGCATGGCGCTGAGTACAGTCGAGGCAAAATATGTTGCCACTTGCTATTTTGGAGGTAGTATGTTTCTTTTGAAAACTACTATTTGATTTGATTGATCTGACTTGCATTTTTTGGTATGATTCAGAGAGGACCAGTAAAGCTCTAGTTTGTGATACAGATCGAGATCTCTTGAAAGAGGGAGTTCTAGCATAGCTAGTGAGACAGGTTGTTTGAGCATAAATCCTGGCGAAGCTCGTAGGTTGCTCAGACGTAATCGGTCCTATAGGTTGTCCTCGGATGTAATAGGTCCTGGATAAGCTCGTAGGTTATCCTTGGACGTAATCATCCCTGATGTGATTCTATGCTAGAAATGGTGAGAGTGAAGTTTGAGTGCTTCAGGGAGAAGCTTGGTGTTCTCCAGATCAAGGTTCCCTCCAAAGGGAAGTGATGATTTTGTAAGCCTTTCTGACATGGTGAGAGGATTGGTTCCTTCCATGGTCAGATGTAAGTGTTGTTCCCTTCCGACATGGTGAGAGGATTGGTTCCTTCCATGTTCGGATGTAAGAGCTGTGACATGGTGAGAGGATTGGTTCCTTCCATTGTCAGATGTATGTGATGATGCCACATCCAATATGAAAAAGGGTTGGCTATGTGAAGACACATCTAGTATGAAAAAGGACTAGCTCTGTGTGGATGCCACATCCAGCATGAAAAAGGGCTAGCTCTGTGAAGACACGTCTAGTATGAAAAAGGACTAGCTCTATGTGGATGCCACATCCAGCATGAAAAAGGGTTGGCTCTGTGAAGACACGTCTAGTATGAAAAAGGACTAGCTCTATGTAGGTTCCACATCTAGCATGAAAAAGGACTAGCTCTGTGAAGACTCGTATAGTATGAAAAATGACGAGCTCTGAGTAGTTGCCACATCTGGTATGAAAAAGGACCAGCTCTGTGAAGACTCATCTAGTATGAAAAAGGACTAGCTCTGAGTAGCTGCCACATCTGGTATGAAAAAGGACTAGCTCTGTGAAGACTCGTCTAGTATGAAAAAGGACTAGCTCTGAGTAGTTGCCACATCTGGTATGAAAAAGGACCAGCTCTATGAAGACTCATCTAGTATGAAAAAGGACTAGCTCTGAGTAGCTGCCACATCTGGTATGAAAAAGGACCAGCTCTATGAAGACTCATCTAGTATGAAAAAGGACTAGCTCTGAGTAGCTGCCACATCTGGTATGAAAAAGGACCAGCTCTGTGACGCCTCGTCTAGTATGAAAAAGGACTAGCTCTATGATGCCTCATCTAGTATGAAAAAGGACCAGCTCTGTGATGCCTCATCTAGTATGAAAAAGGACTAGCTCTATGATGATACATCCAGTATGGAAAAGGACTGGATCTGTATAGGTTCCTACGATGAGAAGAATCAAGAGATAGCACCCGTGATGATGACCCGGTGATGATCCAGATCGAGTGATGATGATCCAGTAGTGATGATCCAGATCGAGTGATGATCCAGATCCAGTGATGATCCAGATCGAGTGATTATCCAGATCCAATGATGATGTCCAGTGATGATCCAAATCGAGTGATGATCCAGATACGATGATGAAGATGACTTGATGATGATCCAGATCCGATGATGAAGATGACTTGAATATGAAGATGACTTGAAGACGAAGATGACTTGATGATGATCCAGATCGAGTGATGATCCAGATCCGATGATGAATATGAATTGAAGATGAAGATGACTTGAAGATGAAGATGACTTGATGATGATCCAGATGATACAAAGAAGAAGACTTGTGCTGATATATTGTGTCGAGAGAATACCTTCCTAGTTAAGAGGGAGTGTTGATGTATGTGTAACTTCGGAATGTATTCATCCATATATCTTATGTATTGTAACCCGATGTTTTTTTCGGGATGTATTGTAATGTAATTGAGTCATGTCATACCCCGATGTTTATTCCGGGAAGTTTCTATAATGAGAAAGTCATGTCTAGTCATTGTGGGTAACCCTCCTATTCGTCAAGGGTTAAAGTCCCCACAGTTGTGGGGCCCTTGGGTTATTAGACTATCCTAGAGAAGTCGACCCTAGGTGAGTCATTGTAAGTCAGGGAAATAGTCCCCACCATTGTGTTAAGGATAAAAATCCTTGTTGGTCGAAGGAGGAAAAGTCCCCACAAGTTTTGGGGCACTAGGGTTATTAGACACTCCTAGATATGTCGGCTCTAGTAAGTAATTGTTAAGTGAGGCCGACATGATGGAGTGGGTTCCAAGTGAATGAAAGAATATAAATAGAGAGTGAGTCTCTCTATTTAGGATACACACACTCACTCATTGGGGCGCATGAGTGAGAGAGGAGAAGCTCTCTCAGTGTGAGAGAGAGAGAGAGAAGCCGTGGAGATCATCTTTATGTTTTCGGGTTTTACTTTTGGTGTTGATTCTATCTCTGAGGAAGTTTCAGGGTTTTCACCATTTATGGTTTCCTCGAGGATAAACACTGTTTTCATTATCTCTTGTGTTTGATTGATGTGCTTGTTATTCTCTCACTTAAAGATCCTAATGTTATGCTAGCTTAATGATAAAAATATAACACATCGTCCTCAACCTCATCTCTGAGGTCTCTTATGTCTCTCTCTCGCCATCTAACGTGAGTCATCCTACACATCCAAAAATTCCTAGTCAGACCTTGTTCAACATAATTTTTCATTCTAGTTTAGGTCTCTCTTGTAGGGAATTTTTGTGCGACTCAAGTCACGTAAAACCCTTAGACAGGTGCGACTTGGCTCACACCCATATCTTGAACAGGTGCAACCCAGGTCACTCATGTTTCCCCGATAAGTACGAATGTTTCATGCATGTCTCCTCGATAGGTGCAACTTGGGTCATGCCTTTTCCCTCAAAAAGCGCGACCAACCCTGAAACCCCTTTGGGCTCAGACAAGGCCCCCAGAATGAGTGAATAACCAAATAAATGAATCAAAATGATGGGCTAGGTGAGAGCTCTTACCTGCAACTCATAGATCACAAAACCGTCGGTCTAATTGGAAGAAATTGACACTTTTGCTCTGGGTTCATCCACAACAACTCAAAACTGAATAGTGAAATTGAAATGTATCACATGGTCCCCCTTGTTTATAGGCCTCCATTTCGTCAACTTCTTCTTCTATGTGCCATAGAATCATCCACCGTCCATTTTTCATGTCGTTCACACCGACGGATTTGGTCTTTCATGCTCTGCCCACCTATGGGACTCACGTCTCATTCTCTCCCTAACCTTTTTTGGACCATTTCCTGGACTTACCTCGATTTTTATTCCACCAGGAAAGTTGAGCACCTTCTATATTGGAATGTTCACAAGCCCTTCGATCCATCCATGCTACAAACATCACGTTATTTTACCACCATTTCATTGTCCTGCAAGGAGGCCCCTTTAGTGTTCCACTGCTATTTTTCTCCCTATCTGCCATGATCCTTACATCACCCCTTTTGGAACATTGAACACTTCCTCCTTTCTTGACTGACCATTATAGAGTTTCTATTAAGCTCTTTTCTGACTCCTTAAAGAATGAAAATATTGTCGATCAAGCTTACTTTCTTTCACGTTCGTTAAATTATTTGAAAGGGCGCATATGTGGTATCATTTCCCCCCTTTTTGGACTATGTAGACCAATTAAAGAAAAGGACGACCTTAGCACCTTCTAGCTAGTAACGTTTCCATTTGTATCCTTTTATGCGTTTTTGGACATTTAGACCACATTATATGAAAAAGCTCACTTATGGGTTGCATTTGAGCTCTTTTCCATCCCTCTCATAAAGAAAATATCTATGAGAAAACTTGGTTCCATTCATGCTCGTAAAATTATTTGAATGATTGTTCAATTAGTATAAGTTTATCCTTTTTCATCCTGGTTGGACTACCTACAAAAAAAAATTCTCTTTGCCCCTTTCAGTTGGGAGAGTTTTCCTTTGTATACTTTTATCATTTTTTGGGCTTAGGAGACTACTGTATGAAAAACAGAACCACTAGAGTCTTCTTCATGTTTTCATACTCTCTAAGCATGAAGACACTATCGAGCATTTATTGTCTTGGGCTGGACTAAAATCCATGAGACAGTATCATGTTGAACATACTTCTATCCCTTCTTCGAGTTCCTTAAACTATGAAGAATTCCCACACGGTGCCTCTCGGTGCCCACTTATATTGCATATAGTCTCACATTATGGAATCATTCCCCTCATTGGGTCACCTTTGTTCATAGTACTCCATGATGAGTCTCCCTTGGATCCCCTGGATATCACTTGTCGAGTTCCTTACCCAAGTATCTCCCATTGCAATCATATCCTCGGTTTCCCAGCTATGATTCCCTCCCCATGAGTCAATGTCATCTGCTATGAGGTCATCCCTGTCGTTATACTCTGAACAACACAAGTTTGAGTCCCCTGTATGCCCCTTCCCCTGTTCCCCATTCAATGTCTCAATCCCATTATTATTCCATATCTCTGGTTGTCCCCCTCATGCTTCTATTAAGGAAACCTCATAGACTTGGTAGTTGTAGGTCTCCCTCTATCGACGTCAACACATCTATTCCATAGGATAGACCCAGAGGTCCCTGTATCTTGGTTTCATCAACCTCATTGATGAGTCCCTTAGACAACCTGAAAGGAGTCCTTAGTGCCTTTTGGGTTGGTTGTGTCTCCGTGGTTGACTTCATCTACATTATCACACCGTTGAGATTCGTACAGGGTATTGGTTCCTTCATTATTTGGTCGAATACCCCGGTTGTTACCTAACTCTTTTGTATCTAGTTGATTATGGGAAATATGCTAAGTTCTTTAGCAAACCTAATCTTAAGTTCAAATACCGCTATACCCCTACATAGTCCTCAAATGTTTGGAAAACTAATTTCAAAACAAGGACATATTTTTTGAATAGTTATTCATGCATTTAGGTCTAACTAATGCATCTATTACTTTCAAGATATATATGAATGATGTTCTGAGACCTTTTGCGGGAAAATGTCTCATTTTTTTAAATGACATCCTAATTTTCAAGAAATTGTGGGATGGGCATTTGCGACAACTTCAACTATTGCACATCACTCTTAGAAAACATAAACTTCAATTTCTCTTTTGCAATGAATAGTATCAAATACTCAGGTTATGTGATCAACTACATATGGCATTCAATTCAAACCAAAAAAGGTTCAAGTCATTAAGGATTGGCCCACTTAAAGAGACACTCATGAAATAAGGAGTGTACTTGGTTTAGAAAATTTTAATTACACATTTATATTATAATTCAACCACGTTGTTTTGTCAATGAATCACTTGATTAAGGAAGTTCGAAAGAAAACATCCAAAAGGCCAACAACAAAGCAACAAACTTTTGATCATTTCAGGCACACGCTTTGTATAGCTTTATTACTCATACTACTTGATTTACATTAGCCATTTGACATAGGTAATTGGTTTATATTATATATTATGGGTGCAATTATCACTCAAGCAAGACACCTAATAACATACCATTAAGAAACTTTCAATGATATATTGTTCGTAAGTACTTGACTTATGAAGGGAAACTATATGCCAATGTTAAGCACTTAAGCAAAGGAGTCATTACATTTAGGGAAAAGAAATATTCATCCATACAAATCATAAGCATCTATAGTTCACTCCTTCATAGTCTAAGTTGTAGATAACACTACTAAACTCTAATGGATTACTTATTTAGAATACATATAGTTGGTAATTAAGCATGGAAATGAAAAACAATGAGCCTTAGCCAACCACTAGTTGGTTTACTTCTTACAATGTTAAGTATGCATGGATATGCCACCATTACTTGGCCTCAATTATATAAAGAATTTCTCCTTAGTGAATCTACAATTCTAGGAAGGTCAATTGATTGACATTAACTACCACTTGAAAGTTATTCTCCCTACAAGATACGCCAAACTTATGTACTTAGTGAATGCAGATAGAATCTTACATGGATGCACCTTACAAAAAAAATAGAGGTCCACTTTGAAGTAAAAGAATATTCACTATTGTAGCATTATTTCTATTGGACTTCTCTCAAGTTGTTGACATATATATCAAGTCATGCACAATTTGTGCCATCATCAATCCACCAAACTATTGATAGGGTTTGTACACAACCTTGCATATTCTATATTGATCGTGGGGATTTGTCTCCATGGAATACTTGATATTCTGTCATCAAGCATCAACATGATACAATCCTAGTAGCGGTTGAGACATTCTCTAAAATGGCTATCCACATACCTTGTAACAACACTAAAGCTACTTCATGGTCTGCTTAGTTCTTCTTTAAGTTGGAAACAATATGGCCTATCAACTGCAATTGTTAGAAACCATGATTTAATATTTTTAACATATTTTGGGAAAAGGATCTAGTAGAAGCTTGACACATAGTTTCCATGTTTGGATGTATGGATAATCTAAATTTGTTAATCGTGTGGTGGTATAGTTTATCCACATGTATAACCACAAGCACCATAGGACATGGGATGAGAGTCTCCCGTATATCTTCCATGACTATAATTGATCTCAACATAGTTCAATAACAATATTTTTTTAAAGTTTGTTATGGATTTTAACCCTCAATGCTTATCAACTTAGTCAATCAACCAACATAGTTTCTCCTAATGTAAATCATGAGCAAGGAGGAGTCGATAAGGAAATCAATTTCAAAGGCATGGCTTGTGAGATCCATAAACGAGCACAAGAGTGTTGCAATGATTCATTTCAAATTGAGGATAAATTTTGGTTGCATCTAAAGAAAAAATATATATATATAGTGGCCCATACATGAAGTCAAGTCCTTGTGATATGGTCTTTATACCATACTTGAGAAAATTGGGAAAAACTATTTTAAGTTCAACCTTTCACCATACCTAGTATACATCTAGTATTGAATGTGGATTTGCATTGATCTTATTTTCCACCACTTATGGAACATGCTAAATTGCAACTTGAAGATCTAGAAGACATCCAACCAGATGTTTAAGAACCACTTGTATTTCACACCATTGTTGGACAACAATCATGCCATACAAGCAAATAGATGATTCCCTTGTTTTAGGAAGTCAAACTAGGACAATTCCCAACACAAGGAAAGTGGAAGAAAACCATTGAATGATATGCAATTTTCTCCATCTACACAAGCAGAGAATCCATAGGACCATTAACAATTAAAGGGAATGTATGATCCATCTCAAAACTTAAACTAGTCCATAGTCACAATCAAACAATCAAATCCTTGGTCAAACCTCTTAGTTAAACCACAACTTAAACTTTGTTGACTTCAACATCCTTGTACTAGGATCACCATCCTAGAGTTAAAGCATGCCATCTTCACCTTCTTCTCACTAATTGTAACTAAAATGCAATATAAAAAGAAAACATAACTTTACATATTCTTAAATACCCCTTAATGTTTAGAAATAAAAGAAACCAATTATTAAGGACTAAGAAGATCCTTAAATACCCTTTACTTTTTACCTAGAGGTAAGGAAGGAAAGAAATCAACTTAAAAGGAGTAAGAAGATCCTTAAATACACTTTACTTTTTACCAAGAATAATATGTTCCGTAAATTGTGTTATGGGTGTTTAAGAAATCATTGGATGCTATTAGTTTCTATATCTATTCACTTTGGTAGTTTTTTATTATTATTTATTGTAATTGACGGTCACAAAAACAACCTACTATGGGAGAGATGTTGTTATGTTCCTAACTTCTTACCTAACAAAACAATAAAAAATTAAAAATTTATTTATGCGCCAAAAAAAATGTGATAAAAAAAACAACACAACAGACTATGGGGCAGATGTTGTAATGTTCCTACCTCACAAAATAAAAAATAAAATAAAAAATTGAATTATCCAAAAAAATATTGGCCTTGCACATGGTTTTAAAAGGCCTCCTAAACAATCCATGGTTTTATTGTACATGGTTTAGGCGGGCCTTGTAAATGGTTTTAAAACCATGTGCAAGGCCTCCTAAACATCCCCTGGTTTTATTGTGTATGGTTTAGGAGGGCCTTACAAATGGTTTTAAGACCATGTACAAGGCCTCGAAAACAACCCATGGTTTAATAAAAAATATTACATGTGGACCATAAATAATACTAAATATTAATAATAAAAATATTATATGTCCACCTTAAATGATGTATTTTTTGGTTTGAATCAAATCAATGGCTATATATAGGACACACCAAAGCTCATAGCTTCTTTGAGTACAATACTTAAAAAAAGCTTTGCACCTCTAAAGATTTGATCCTTCTTGACTTTTAATAAAGCCTTAGATCTATACTAGTTATAAGATCAACTTACTAGATATTCATTTTATTCACCCTTTAAATATTTTATAGCTCATACTATTCCCTTGGTCTATGCTAACATATTAAACTGTTTAAAAAAACAATATTAACAAAACCTAGTTATGACCAACCAAAAAAAATTCATAAATTAACAATGACAAAAAAACATACATTAACCAAGCCTAGTTATAACCCTCCTAGGGACATAGGGAAATATAACCTAGTTATGGCCAACCAAAAAAAATTCATAAATTAACAATGACAAAAAAATCATACATTAACCAAGCCTAGTTATAACCCTCCTAGGGACATAGGGAAATATAGAAGGCATAATAAGAATTTGATAGGAATGCATGAAAAGTGGGTTAGCTTTAAAGTTTAAAGATACAAAACGAAACTTCTCCATGATTGTCACATCATGATCTAGTGACACAAAATGTCTATAGCAGATAAATATAAGAAACAAAGTGTCGCCATATCACTAACTATATTTGATTCCCCATCGCTATCAGAGATCAACCTCCCGATTGGTCCATTGCCCATCACCATCGTAGATGAAGCCCCCTATTGGTGCATGAGGTTGTAATTATTTGACGAGGGCTATGGTTGCATGGAAGATATATGAGAGTGAAACTGGCAACCACCGGTTGGTACAACTCACACACAAGACATTTCGCATGGGCGACCCTTCCCTAACCATAGAAAATATTTACAATAACTAATAATGAAAACTTTGATTAAAATTACTAACGACGGAGCACTATGAGCGAAACCCACAAACGAGGAGACACGAGATAAAAATTAAAGCTCTCGGGTCAATTAGCATTTAAGTGCTCCAGAAAATCAATATCAAGTCGGTAAAATTGAATGATTATAAATTTTTTTATTCAAAAGAATGAATGCATATGTTGGACTCTACAAATATACATTAGAAGACTATATACTTTTTATTTTCTTATTCCAAGAATTTTACCTTGGAATCCGATTCTACATACGTCTCCCCCTGTTACGCCCTCACGCCGCCGCCTTTTCTCACATTTACAAAATATCGCCATTTTTCAAAATTCCACGCCACATCGGCCAGCGTAGCGTCGCTGTCACGCAACTAACGTTCTTCCTCGAGTTTATATAGTAACCACGTGTGATCAAATGATTTGTACTTTGCTTTTCATATTTACCGGGGCTCCGACAGTTAACTGTAGACTTACCGAGGCAGTTAAACTTAACCTGAAAGAAAACTGACAGCGCATCGACATTGAACGCCTCGCCCCGTTTGTCGTAGCTCTGATTTCATCTTACGTCATCACTAATTTTAACGTCGTTTAATAAATGGAGTTGTCTAAACAGGGCTGAGGGCACGATTTTCTTCTGCTGGGTGCATTCTCTATCTTGATAGAGAAGAAAGGAGTTGGCTAATCTTTTTATTATTTGTATTTTTTAGGTAAATTTAGACGGAATGAGACAACACGATTTGTTCTTGAAAATGAGATTTATAGTATTATAATTGCAATTTTTATTACAAAAATGGATTCAGGACTTTAGAATACAATTGGGGCATCCAGATTATGTAATTCAAATCACTGAAAACTACCTTTTTAAACAATTCCTCAGATTTTGGCCAAAAAACTAGCCGGATTTTAAGTGCAAATGGTCTAGAGTTTAGCTTACGGCCAAAAGAAATCAGTAATTCTTTTCATACTTATCTTAGAGTTGACACTTTTTTTTTTTAATATTTAAAAATAACATGTAGACTTAAATTATTTAGAATTGGATATATATAAAACAACATAAATTAAATAAACTAAAACCATAAACATTGGATTACACATTTCCTCAACATTTTCATTTTAAAAAAGGTTTGCATTTTGAGATTTGATCTCTCTAGGTGGTTAGTAGATCCTTTTTAGATTGCTAATTTTTACTACTTTCTGGTCATAAATCTTCATTAAATATTCAAAAGGCTCAAAAAATACTACTTGATCATACAAAATGTAGGTGTTTTGGAGTTTTTTTTGTCACCTGATTTTATTTCTATGCTTAATATCGCCCAGCAAACAATATAAATTACTAGTTTTGTGGGTTAGTAAAATCAGACTAAAAGTCAAAATCATCCCCTCCTTGCACAACTCCCTTGATAATCGTCATAACAGTAAATATTTTTTATTTTTATTTTTTAAATAAAAATGCAGCTTCTTAGTAAAGATAAATGCAGCTTATTATTATGCTTGGGATTATTAGGTCATATTTATTATGAAAGCCAGACATGGGAAACACCATTGATGGAGGAAGTGACAGTGTATTTGAAAATCGTGATCCATCGATTTGAGAAATAAATTGCATGACAAAAAGAAAACAAATTGCATTAAAATCGATTTGCGCGAGGAAGTTTCTATTTATTCTGTGGGGGCTTTTGATGATTTGGAATATCTGTGTGTTTGTTTGCTGTAACCAACGGTTGGATCAAAGAGAGAGATGTGTTTATTGAGGGTGGGGTGTCAATGGATTAGGGCCACCTTACCATACTATTATGACTGATTCATACCTGTAGGTTGTGAAAGAGCGTAACAAGGCGCATAATGCCAACGGCCCATCTCTGTCTTCCCAACCTTCTGGTTCGCCACCTTCAACAAACTTGCCTTTTTTATTTTCCATCGTGACAATCCCCCGGACCTTACCGCACCTTACTAAAAGATGATAGCACTGCTCATGGTGTCGGCGTTAGCGCCAAAGTCAACTCGAAATGAGGGCTCCAGGCCCTTCGATTCAATGTAAAACAGGTTTTCTAAGATTGGTGGGATTCGGGAGCAACACGATAAAAACGGGTAACAATTTAATTTTTTAAGATGTCCAGCACGTTGTTGAAGGGTTGGGGTGGGTTGGATTCATGGGGTTCTTCTTGTTCCCAATTAGTATTTAAATGGGTTTGTGCTTTCCATTGGTACCTGTGAGTATTCAACTGACTTTGGGTGTCCTCGCACATGCTTTCCCACTGCCCACGCCACACCCTTCTCAGGCGCCGTTGCCTCATGTGACTCCTGCTCCTCCTTCATGCTTTAATTCATAGAATGGGTTTGAATATTTGGTTCTCAGACTAGTTTTCTTTAGGGCAGGCCAGACACTTCCCCGTCACTGCTTCGTTGTCAGAATTAATACGCGGAAGGACAACCGCACACCAGGCGCGTGTGCGCTCAGGTTTCGAGTAAAAGTTCTCTAACTGCATTTTCCCCTTCCGGTGGCGTCGCAACATCCTTGAATTTTCCAGACCTATTTATATAAAGAACTTCAAAGTCTGTATTTCTTAAATCGTTGACTTGTTGCCAAATGAAAGCCTGGAATCCGTGACTCGGTTTCTTCAAATTCAGCAGGCTGTTTCAAGAATCGAACCTTGGCTGCAAGTTCGGGGTTCTTTCATTTTCCCCTCTTATTTCTTTGCAGTTTCCTCCGAGAAACCCGAATTGGCTTTAATTGTTCTGTAGAAATCAAAATTCTGAAGACCGGGAAGGCAGCTTTAGGCTCTTAAAGAAACTGGAGACCGTCAGAAAAAGTATGCTTTTTGTGTAAACGCATCGATTCTTCATTCCTGTCTCTTTCTTGCCGCATTGTTATCCAAAGGTCTGCACCGCGCCTTCGAGGAACTTTCAAGGAAAGCTTACGATCATAGATAACTGGTCTCCGCTCAAAGTTGAATTCTGCATTTCGCGTTAAGAAGAGGTACCCACACGGTTTTGCCCTATTATTTGCTCTTGCTTGTGTTTTTTCTTCGGTCTGCAGTTTCTTTACGTGGGCACCGTCTTGTCGAGAGCATGACAAAAGCGTGTTTTGTTTCATAAGTTCAACCCATTTTTGGTGTGAATAGAGTTTTGACAATTTCTACTGTGGGACTGACTAATTGCACAGAGGCTGTAGAAACCCTTGTGCTTAAGTTATCTTTATTCTTAAAATGGCAAAGACGTGTCTGGAATTTAAAATCTGGTGTATTAAGGTAAAGTAGTTTCCACATGAATGCAACAGATTTGGATTTACTGTAGTGTATTTCGCTCGGATATCTCTCAATTTCAGTTACCCCCTCCAACAAAATTCTGCAGCGAAACCAATTTGGAAGTCTTCCGGTTGTTTGTGTTGAGTTTACTTGTCCTTTCCCTGTTTAACCTTCGTTTTGTTACAATTTATATGGCATTGAAGAGATATACACTGTTTCGAATTTGAATGTGGAAGAAAATGAATTAACTGAACATGTTAAAATCCTCTGTTTCTATTTGCAGGAATGACTTTGTCAGTAAATGGGCAGTCCCGGGTGCCGCCGGGGTTTCGGTTCCATCCAACGGAGGAGGAGCTCTTGTATTACTACCTGAAGAAGAAGGTCTCGTTTGAAAAGATTGATCTTGACGTTATTCGTGATGTGGATCTCAACAAGCTGGAACCGTGGGATATTCAAGGTCTAGAGTTTGCGAAAATCAAGAATGAGTTCAGTAATTGCATTCATGTGCTCGTAAAATTGGATATTGATCTTCTTGAATTTATACTGTATTGTTTTCAGAGCGATGCAAGATTGGATCCACGCCACAGCACGATTGGTACTTCTTCAGCCACAAGGACAAAAAGTACCCAACCGGGACTCGCACTAATAGGGCAACAGCCGCTGGCTTTTGGAAAGCCACGGGACGAGACAAGGCCATACACACGAATTTCAAGAAAATAGGAATGCGAAAGACTCTCGTGTTCTACAAAGGCCGAGCGCCTCACGGCCAGAAAACAGATTGGATTATGCATGAATATCGCCTGGACGACGCTGAATATCCCCAAGTCAATGTAAGTTTTTTAATATCAATCCCTTCAATTTATACATAGTTTGATAAAGATTCATGACGGACTGTAATTGAATTTGTTTTATTTGATAGCAACAAACATTCAACGAGCTACAGGAGGACGGCTGGGTCGTGTGCCGAGTTTTCAAGAAGCGCAATCATCACAAGAGCCAAGAATCGGCGGAATCGTCACCCAAATACGGCAGCAAACAGTTCAGCAACAACAAAATTCTGTCAGACTCGGATTGCCCCAGCGACATTCTCACAGACCCGATGCACTACACGCATCAGCTGAACATGTGCAAGCAAGAACTGGAGATGCAGCAATACGCGTTCCCTCACGACCAATTCATGCAGCTGCCTCAGCTAGAGAGCCCCAAGATCCCAACCTGCAACAACCCTCCCTCGTCCGGCATCAAACGATTCTTCCCGGATAGTCGATCAGGGTTCTTCCAGCTCGAAAACATCCCGAGCTCCAAGCGCCCCTGCAACTATCCGATGACTCTGGACATGACGGAACTGGAGGGATCTACGGTTACAACACACGACCATGTGTCAGAATTTAAGCCCTCGGATGAAATCCAGAATTTGCAGGACTGGACTGTGCTGGACAGGCTGGTTGCATCACATCTCAACGGTCAAGAGGTCGAAACTCCCAAGCTGGAAATAAGGTCCTACGGCGCTCCTAATTCTTCTTCCGATCATCAGGCACTGGTGGATGCAGCAACAGCGTCTGGAGATCACATCACGCTTCTACCGCAGCTTCGAATTAACAGACTGAACCCCCATGACTACGGGTCATGTGAAATAGATTTATGGAACTTCGTAAAGTAAAATAATATTCTGACGATCTAGGAATTAATATACTCATGTAGTTTAAAGCACCTAAGAACAATTCTGTGACTGTTCATTGCTGATATTTTCTGTAAGGTTGTAGAGGAATAGAATGTGAGATTATATGAAATTCTCTATGTAAATATAGTTCAAATGTGGTAGATATCTATGGATTCATCAGTTACTTGACTTAGGCTGGAATCAGTCTGTGAAGAACAGGCTAATGCCACTGAAAGAGCTGTATCCTTATTCAAATTTTCGACCATTCAAAGGTTGAAGGTGCACTGTCTTAATATTTTTTATCATTTCAATAATTACTATTATTATACAGCAATCTCTCCCAGATTCGTGGTATTCATGGCAGTCTGGTTCTTCATGTTCATCCCCTTCTCCACTCTCACTGTTTAGGTGGAAGGTCGGATCCAAGCTTTTGTGCTTGCACCCCACAACGAGTTCTGTATCTAATTTATATCAAGATCAAGGTCCGGGACCAAGCATGCCTTTCTCATATTATTATGAATGTATGTAATTAATAATTATAATTATATACATTGTTATGGAGTTCATATTATTTCTTGGGTTATGATGTTTCCAGGCTATTACCAAGTGGGACAACTTTATCATTATCATGAGAGTTAAGTTCCATATTAATATTCACCTTACTACTATATAGAGAAAGGAATATAAGTACAAATTTAATATTGTTTTTAAAGTTAAAATAATTAAAAATTTTACCATTTAAACTTAAAAGTAGTTATTATATTTGTATATATAATTAAATATTTATATAGCTAAAAGACATGCATTACCACCTAAGTGGAGGGCAGATTTTGTTACACAAACACAGGTGTGGAGACTATGCAAAAAGCTATGCAATTATGTAGAACACTAAATTCATATAAGAGCGACAAGTAATATCAAATTTAGAGTGAGTGGAAAAATGTTGATGGACAGATTTTGTTACACAAACACAGGTGTGGAGACTATGCTAAAAGCTATGCAATTATGTAGAACACTAAATTCATATAAGAGCGACAAGTAACATCAAATTTAGAATGAGTGGAAAAATGTCGATGGAGTATAATTTTTTTATATAATATCTCATTATTGAATGTTTGAAAGTAAGGGTATATTTAATATGTGGATTTATTTTTATTTTTGAAAAAGTTGTGATTTTTTTATATTAATAAAAGGTCACATTGTTTATAAATCAGTTAGCTTTACATTTATTATAAAATTTTTGCAAATTTAGAGCTATAAGCTATACTAACTAACATATAGTTGTTTCTCAAAAGATTAGTAATCATCATGTCTATAAATTGTCTTCAAGAGTAATCACAAAAAATACCAATAAAGTTATCATTGGAAGGTTTTAAAATTACCAATAAAAGTAACTAATAAAATTATTATTGGTTACTTTGTTAATTTTCTATTACCCCTCGAAAGGTCTTGGATCAACTTTTGTGACGTTCTCGTTTTCTAACTCTCAATGTTGCCATGTGCCGGGACCTATATGTAGTTCATTCTTTGACAATTTGTCTGCCACCTAATTCCTCTCTTTGTATATATTATAGTGTGATTCATTGGTATATAGGATACCTCCCCTCGTTGTTGGAGGTGTGCCCTATGAAGCACCGTCAAAGTAGGAATAGCTGATATTTCTATCTATCACCTCCTCCATCACCCTTCCGATCTTATAAGACTCATCCTTTTGAGGGAATTGGCTTAATATTGCAAATCCTTTTGATGGATAGACAGAGGGGGAATAAATGTATCATCAAATATTCCATTGTTTTGTGAAATCCAAACCACCCAGATGAGAATTACAAGGAGAGCCTTATAATCCTTATAAGCCATATTGTTGCTCTAGGATTCTAGTGCCTCTTCAAGATTTTGTCCTATCCAGATACATTGAATTCCACAAACACAAGAGACAAAATCCAACATCTCCCTAATAGAGGAACACTACAAACCCAAGAGACAAAATCCCACATCTCCCTAATATAGGAACATTGTAAAAAAGATGATTAGTATTTTCTCCACTAACCATACATAGAGATCATCTCCTAGGTCCACTCCCAAAAAAATTATTCATAGAATCCCATACAAGTACCTTGTTTGATAGAGCCAACTAGAGATATTTTTGTTTTGTTTTAAGTGGACACTTCAAGTTTCATTTAAAAACTCTCAATTATTTTTAGAAACACTATAGAGAGATACAATTATTGTAAATAAACATGTTGTTTCCACTTCACATGTTCATAAAACATGTATACAATATAGTTTGACATTTTCCATAATGAATATTTGCTATGAATATGTCACCTTTCCTTTAGCATTGCCTTTATTTTTCCATAAAAAAAAATGCATCCTTACAAGTTCAAGAAAACTTACTTTACGGTGTATAAATTATATAGCCACTGTAGATTGAAAACAATGTTTACAAGACCACCTAGAACATAATAAACACATTCAACACATTCTCTCAACAAGTGAACAATCTCCCATCACGTTTTGGAATCGACGATTACAAAGCTAAACCAACATAAATCCATCCTAAACACGGATCTATCAAGCACTGAGAGGAATCTAATTTCTTGAGGTGTTATTTTTTTAATGACATTTTATTTGGTTTTACATTTTTGTTTTATGAGCGGATATCGGTTCTTTTAATTATTTTTTATCCGTTTTTTTTTAAATATTAGGAGCCGACATAAAAAAATTAATTACTTTTTATTTTTGGTACATAACGTTAGTTCGTTACATGTAATGTTAAACATCTCCCCCATACTAGGTTGTAATCACCTTGCTACTCTTGGTGCAATCAATGTGACTAATATATTTGAACCATATTAACACATGACAAACCAAGGTTTACAAATTCATCTCTAAGTCTTACGACTGTATACTCTTTTATACCTAATAAAACTACATGGATTTACAAATAAGATAAAACACTAAGATACAAACTTTTAGAGTTATTAGTACCTAAACATATATGCATAAGCATTTTTCTTTAGATTCACATATTTCCTATGCACAAGCTTTAGATCTAAATACTCCTCTTAACATAGAATCCGAATGAACAAGTGTTATCCCATCATTCATATGTCTTCAACCACCATCCAATGCCACATTCGATACTTAGGCTGAATAACACACTTTAATTTACTTGCAATCAAATCATTCACATTCTAAAACCACTTGCAATCAAATCATTCACAATTTGATGGCATGTCTAAATCCACACAAAGTGGTCCTATTACCAATATGTGGGATCAATATTTCAATCCTCATTCAAAGACAAAATTAAGAGACCATTATCATAATTAATTCCACCATTTCAACCCCAGGCGTCCATAAAACAAGTATACAATATATTTTTTACACTTCCCCATAATGAATACTTGTTGTGAATCTATCACTTTTCCTTCAACAACAACTTTGTCTAGGTGACAACAATAAATGCTCCCCTAGAAGTTCAAGACAACTTGTATTTTCACATGTTATAAATTACATAACCACTGTTAACTAAATCCAAGGTTTAAAAGACCCCTTAGAGCCCACAATCAACTTACAACACACTCCCTCAACATGCAAATAATCTCCCTGTCATGTTTTGCAATTAAGAGTATGAGAACTAAATCAATGTACACAATACACCTAATCCTTACTAATACTTGAAAATCAAAGGTTATAGATTTCATCTATAGATCTTAAGAATGTATTTTTTATTTTATTTATAAAACTACAATAATTTACAAATATGAAAAACAATAATATACGAAATTAATGGAGTTATTATCTTAATATATTTGTGCAAGCATTTTGCTTTAGATTCACATAATTCCTATGCACAAGCCTTATATCTAAATAATCCTCTTCAAACTAGATCCAAATGAATAACTGTTCTCCCATCATTCATAGGTTTTCAATGACCATCCAAGGCCACACTCAAGACATAGATTGAATCACACACTCTAAACCTCCTAAAATCAAGGCATTCACACTCTTCAGAGTTTCCTAGAATCACACACATGAACACATGCTTGTTCAACTTTTCATAAGGAGTTTTGTTTGATATCCATTCTTTGATATGTCACTCACAATTACTATAAACTTTCCACTACCTAATCATTTATAAACTCCAATATGAAGCAATGAATCCTCACTTATATGCCTTTCATGCACTACTATTGTGACACTTCCTAAAATGATGTTTTTTTTCTTGTTACCAAGTGGAATACAATCACAATTGCTACACAATATAAGGTATCATTGAAGGTATCTACTCACTTGTCTAGACAATGCAGGTTATCCATCGATAGGGTGGCATGTGCTATTACCATAATGAAGAATTCCCATCAATAGGGTATTATGTGCTATTAGTATCAATGCTCATTGGTAGCAATGGATTTTTGTTAAACATGTAGCTGACATTTGTTGTTGCACTCACATGATTATCATACAAACAACTACTAGTTAAAATTGTTGTTGGGATCTTTGAAAATATTGTGTTTTGTTCACCATTATATCTACATATTACAATCCTTTGTGCACCCTTTAAAATCTCTCTACTCCATTGAGAGACGTTTTTGTATTTGTAATTTCAAAAGATATTATGATGTATATTGTCATTGTATATTGTTGTACCCCCATCAGAGATGTGTTTCCTTCATTTCGGGATGTCATTATTGTCTATTATCCTTGAGGTACAAACTTTGTTGTAATTCAGAGCAGTAGTCCCTAGTTTAATATAATGAAATTTATTTTTGTAGTCTCCCTAGGTGAAGTCATCCCTGCTAGGGTAAGAGGTCGACCTAGTAAAGTTAGAAGGTTAGTCACTTGATGTGTATAAATAGGGAGGCACCCTCCCTCATTTAGACATACACTCACTCACTCAAGTTCACATGACGAGAGAGAGAATATCAAGGAGGAGAGAGAGCCACAAAAGACTTCTTATACTTGGTTTTTTACATCTTGTGATATTGTCTTAGTGATAGAACTATTATGAAGAAGTTTGTGGGGTTTCCTCCTTTATGGAATCCTCGAGGAAAATATTTGTGTCTTGTGTATCTTCTCTATTTTGTGAATATTGGATAATTTTCTGTGCTTGTTATTCTTTCAGATAAAGATCCTAATCAATTCGAATAAGACTAGAAAAACTAACACGTTATCAGATCCTCTATGAAAGAAGGAAATGTGTAGCAATGAAAACTAGGGCCTCCTAGTTCAAGGTCTTCTCTCCACAAATCAGTAAGGAAGGAGGGCTATGATAAATCACCCTAGGAGAACACATATTTTGGTGGAAGTGGAATCAAAATTGAAGAAGTTTCATTTTTTTACCTAGACACTAGTTCTAAGAGGAACTCGGAACTCAAGTTTTGGAGGCTTCTAACCTCAGCTTGCAAAAAAGGACCATACTGAGCAACTCTCCTCAAGGAGGCACATATTTCTATCCAGAAAAAATTCCAAAACTCCCAAGTTTGAAAAATTAGGGTTTCTCTGAAAAACCCTAGGTCAACTAGTTTTGGAACCAGTTCGGACACCTCAAATCGATAAGATCTAAATATTTTCTATTTCCATTTGAGGTTCTCATTTAGAAATGAATCATCACACCTAGCTTGATGATAAGCTTGGGTTAGTTGATAAATTTTGAGCATGGAAGTACATTATCTCCCTAATCCTTGAAGAAAATGATTTGGATAAGTGTATCAATAAGGAAGTTCTAGATCTAGAGGGATATGAGTCTGAGGATATTCATAAGAAGAACTTGGTTAAGGCTAAGAGGATCATTGTAGATTCTATTAAGGATCATCTCATCCCCCATGTGTCATCCTTGAAGACCCCTAAGGAAGTGTTTGATACATTGATGAAGTTATTCGAAGGAAAGAACATCAATTGAAAGATGACATTGAGGAACCAAATAAATAATGTGAAGATACAAAACTTAGAGACCATGAAATCCTAGTTCATAAGGGTTGATCAAATCAAGGAACAACTTGAAGCAGTTGAAGAGAATATAGCAGAAGGATAGATTATTATGACCACCTTGAATGGTCTCCCAAGATCATGGAATTCATTCATTCAAGAAATATGTGCAAGAAGGATGTTGATCTCTTTCAGCAGAATATGGGAATAATGCACACAAGAAGAAGCTCAACTCATAACAAGAGAAGAGAAAATGGGAGCAACTGAAGATCAAGCTCTTGCAACTCACACCCGAAGAAAGAAGGATAACCACCATCACAATAAGAGGAAGGACCATCATCGAAAAAGACAAAAGAAGTACAGAAAAGGTCCTTCCAATATTCGATGCTATACTTGTGATGAGAAGGGACACTACTATAGATATTTTCCTAGGAACAAAGACTCTTTCAACAAGAATTCCAACAAGAAAAGGCATCATGCTCAAACCGCTGAAGACAATGAACAAAAAATAAAAGATTAAAAAAAAAAGATACGATTCTTCAAGTGATGAAGAGTATGTCCTAATCTCAACACTCACAAGCACTATCTCACATGGAAGCAATGCTTGAATTTTGGATAGTGTGGAATCCAAACATATGACGAGATACAAAGAATCATTTGTCAATCTATCTAAGTATGAATCACCTCATAAGGTGATACTTGGGGATTATTATCAATACCCCATAAAAGGAAGTAGAGAAGCTTCATACAAGCTAGATTCCGCAAAATATTTGAATATGAAAGGCATGCTATATGTCCCAGGATTGAAGAAGAGTCTTCTCTCCATCTCTGCACTAGATGCAAAGGGATTAAGGGTTAAATTTGTTGATGGCCAAGTCCTAATATGGCCAAAAGAAAATACAATTGATGATGAAACAATAACTAGAGAGAAAGAAGGAGGCTTGTACAAGTTGAAGGTCCAACCTGAAAAAACATTAGTTCATGAATCAATAGAACCAAGTAAACTATGGCACCGAAGGCTTGCACATGTGCAATACATAGCACTACTAATTGTAAACAAAGTAGTTTCAGAACTTACAGAAATCCACACAAAACATGAAGGTGTTTGCAAAGGATGTGCACAAGGAAATAATGTTAAGAAGACATTTCCCAGTAGTGAAATCAAAGCAAAACGAATATTGGATATAGTACACTCAAATGTGTGTGGTCCCATGTCATCCAACTCACTAAGCAGGTATGTTTCCTTTATAGATGATTTCTCATGTAAAACTCAGATATATTTCTTGAAATATGAAGTCTTCAACAAGTTCAAGGAATTCAAAGCCTTGGTCGAGAGCCACATTGAAAGGAAGATCAAGAATATGCGGAATATGCGGTTAGAAAATGGTGGAGAGCTCACCTTAGAAGAATTCAAGAAAATATGGAGAGAATATGAGGTTAATAGGGAGTTTATAACTCTATACAATCCTCAATAAAATGGAATTGTTGAATGAAAGAACATAACTATAATGGAAGAAATGAAAGCAATGCTACATGACCAAGAAGATCTTTCGATGCTCCTTTGGGAAGAAGTGACAAGGGAAATTGTGTATGTACAGAACCATACTCCTCATCGATTACTGGACAATGAGATTCCTAAAGAGGCTTTCTCATGAGATAAATTGTAATTCATCCATCTCAAAATATTTGGATGCCTAGTGTACACACACATTCCAAAGGAAAAGAGGACCAAGATCGATCCTTCTGGGAGGAAGGGAATATCCGTAGGATACAATGATGCTTCAAAGGACTACCAGATATATGTCCCAGGATTTAAGAAGATCAACATTAGCAGAGATGTGGCATTTAACAAAGACTCAACATACTCTAGGTCCAAAAAACTACCTATTGAAGAGGTCAAAGAACCTGAAGGAACTAGAGTCTGAGATACGACAATGGAAGAAACAAATCTAGAAGACCATGAAGATCACAACATGTCAGAACCATAAGAAGATGTAGAAACACTTCATAAGAAGAACTCCCACAAGAGAAAACTAACATGGGCACGAGAGATATTACAAGATGTAGAAAGGTATGGTGATCCAGATGGGATGCATAGAGAAAGAAAAATACCTAATCCATACAACAAATATGTGGCCTTTCTATGTGAAATCATTGACAAAGAATGTTCAAACTACAAAGAAGCAGTTGAAAATAAAGAATGGAAGGATGCCATGATTGAGGAGTACAAGTTGATTTTGAAGAATGATGTCTAGGAGATAGTTCTGAGACCAGAAGGGAAGTATGTTGTGACTTTGAAGTGGATCTATAAGATCAAGTATGTTGCAGATGGTAGGATTGAAAAAAACAAGGCAAGGTTTGTGGCAAGTGGCTTCTCACAAAACAATGAATAGAATATGAGAAGACATTTGCACCCATAGAGATATACACTTCCATCAGATCTATACTTGCATTGGTTGCGGTAATGAAATGGAAGGTACATCAGATCGATGTCAAGACAACATTCTTGAATGGCATATTCGAAGAGGAAGTGTACATGGAGCAGCCACTAGGATTTGAGACACATGACAAGAAGAATCATGTGTGCAAATTAAATAAATCCTTGTACGGATTGAAAAAATCACCCAGGACATGGTACAACAGGATGGACAAATTCCTTTTGAGCTTAGTATTTACTAAGAGTAAATAAAATTCTAACCTTTAATTCAAGGTTGAAGATGAAAGACCAGTTATGCTCTTGATATATGTTGATGACCTATTTCTGACAGGAGAGAATGAACTAATTGTAGGTGAAAAGAGTAATCTTGCGACCGAGTTTGAGATGAAAGACATAGGGATGATGCATTACTTATTAGGAATGGAGGTGTGACAGGGTGCAGATGGTATTTTTCCTTTGTCAAGGAAAGTATGCATTGGAGATTTTGAAGAGATTTGGAATGTTGGACTATAAGGTGATCGCCACACCTATGGAATCGAACTTGAAGCTGCTGTGTGATGCTTCATTAGAGTCAGTTGATGCCATGATGTATTGTTGGATGATTGGCTCATTAACATACCTAATGAATACGAGACCGAGCATATGATTTTCTATGAACACCGACCTGAGCTAGTTCCTAACGGATTCGATACATGTTCACTTGGTTGCTGTAAAGCATATATTGAGATACCTGAAGGGTACAGTTAATTATGGGCTCAAATATGTTGTGAACCAAAAGATTAATCTGCATGGTTATGTTGATTCAGATTGGGTAAGAAAATCACTGATAGGAAGAGAACTTTAAGATGTTTCTTCAGTTTGGTATTTGACATGATCTCCTGGATTAGAAGGAAGAGGTCCTGCATGGCGCTGAGTACAACTAAAGTAGAGAATGTTGCATCTTGCTAGGCTAGTTGTGAGGCAGTATGGCTTCGAAATATACTGTCTAATTTGTTTGATCTCTAGTTAGTAGTTGGAATTGGCTTCTCTTTGAACCAGTTTCAATACCTCCTTTGCATGTAACAAAGCCCAAGATATCACCCCAATAGATAAAGGCTCAGTCAGCAACACCTGCAATGCATATGCAGTCTCACCCGACATATATTTCTATGGGTAACTTCCAGAACTAGGTTTCCGCAGTTGGGTGGGGGATTTCTCATCCCTTGGTATTCCACCAAGATGGTTAACTGAAGCTGGTGGGTGGGGTATTTATCACTATTAAGAACAATTAAGCTGCAACACAACTCATCATTCAATAGGTATTATAATAATAAACACGATGCGACATAGATACATTCAACAATAACAGTGAGACATATACATATAAACTCATTTGTAAGAAAGTACATAAACACTTATTCACAAAAAAATATATATGTGGCTCAAACACATTCATCATTCACACATTTGACACAATATCTAATGTTGAAGCCCATCCAAGAAAAACCACAAAGGCGCTCTTCATATGGCATGAGAAATATACGACACCCTTTTGTTTGCGCACTAAGTTGTAGACTCTGTTCTATATATTCCTTTCTTATCTATACAAAATTCTTTCTCCTCTCATGCTCTGTATACTTCTATCACTATTCTTTCTCTACATGACTCTACTTACAATCCACAAACATCTTGTTTCGACTCAACTTCCTCTATGACTCTACTGTTAATCCGCACATAGGTTAGATTGACTCAATCTATTCTACACTTCTGCGCACTTAGCTACAGATTCTTTGATGCCTCTCTACGAATTGACACACTTAGAAAACTAACATACAACAAAACTTATAGAATTTAATACATGACCCAGAGCCAACTAACCAGGAGATAACCTGCATATATATTGGGTTCCTCCTTTTATAGACTCTTACATGTTACTCTCATATGACATCATATAGCTAACCAACAGGTTTCCTTTCTATTCTATCGACACATGTTAGCAGGCACTAGAACCCTGCATTACAAATATGGTTTCATACGTGCGGATTCCACCAAATCTAGCTAAAATTGCACCCACGATCTTTCCCAAACTGTTGCTTTCTAGTCATTGCACCACTGCATGCCTTCTGACATGGTTTATTCCGTCACATCTTTCCTTGTCACATCCTTTCCTTCTGTCACAGCTTCTCTTCTGTCACGAAATCTCTTCTATCATAGAATCTCTTCTTCTACTGTCATAGATTCCTCTTCAACTGCTTCTCTCCTTAGCTATTTATTCTTTGTTTACTTTTGCTCCTCCTATGTCACATATTTCTATCTTACTACTTCTTCTTCCTTGTCCTTCCTTCCACAACTACTTTTGACACAACTCCTTTTACCTTCTTGTGACCTGACTCTTTTCATACTTGGGTATAATTATACTTGAATTATGCCTATATTTCCCTAGGCCCAATAGGCCCCTAACACTCACATGTTGCTCGTCCCGATCCAAATGAAGTTATTCTTCCATTTCTTGACTTGTGCCGATTTTACTTTGAAAATATTGCAAGGTTTTCACTACTTTCTCTACCTTTTGTTGCACATCTTCTGTTGTTTTCCTCAACTTCTCCACAATGTCGAAACTGATAGTTTCCAGCGTTACATTTTCTATTGAATCTGCTACTTGGTGCACCTTCTTATGTACAGGCTTAATAATTCCTGTAATTCTTTCAGCTTCAGTCTATAATTCAATGAATTTTTCATTTGTTTCCTATTGTTTCGTGTGTAGCACTGTAACCTGCTGCTGTAATTTCTTCAATTTTGTCTCCTTAGCCATTTTTTCTACTAAGGGAAAATTTTTCATTGCATTCTTCATTTGGTTCATATTTTCCTCAACTATGCGTAGCTCCTCTATGACTTTCTCTAATTCTACATCATCTATCAATGCCTCCCCAGCCTGAGAGACTTGGTCGATAGCCTTAACACATAATGCTTCTGCCTCTTCTATCTTTGTTGTAGCTTTGGTTTCTACTTGTCATCACTCCTCCAACACCTCTGGGAGTGTGCTTGGTTTTATTTGTGCTTCTAGTTTTGTGACCTTTTTGTGAAGGTTGTCTGCTATCTCACCAAGTCGAATGACCTTGGCCTATGCAAACATGTCTTCCGTAATTCCTGCATCAGTGAAGTTTGTGCATGCAAGAGTTACAACCTTGTTGAGCCTAAGCATGTTCTCTTCCCATGTTTTTTATTTTTGCTCTGTTTCTTGCATTGTTGTCTTCATTTTATTAATGCTTCAGTTTTCTATCTTAACCTTGTTAATCAAGGCACATTCTCTTACTTTCATTTTTGTGACTGCGACATTCTGTACTGCATATATCTCAGTCATGTGCATCTGCGAAAATTCTATTATTATCTTTGCTATGCTTTTGGACACATCATTGAATTATAGGTTCCCATATCAAGTAATTCTCTTGACACTTGCACTCTAATTGGTGGAACTGGCCTTGGAATCTCAGATTGCTGCTCTTCAGAAGTGCCAGGTACATCTTGCAACTCATTTCTTTGAGGCATATAATCTACTGTGATTCTAACCACTTCAAAACATTTGTAGAGTACTTTCAGCACATCAGTAATACTATTTGTTAGCTCTATCTTTCACTTATCTATATTCTAAAAACTTGTTTATGTGACATTTGCCAGCACTTTAGTTAACTACGCAAAGTATTCCTGAATAATGCTAACAGTATTGGCGGTTTTGTTAGCCTTTCTTTTCTTTCGTCTAGACTCCACCTACTCTATTTATTCTTGTTTTCGTGGGAGTTGCAAGTCCTCTTCTTGATCTTTCTGTTGCTACGATGGTGGGTTGTCCTGGTCTAGGTCTTCATCTACTATTTGGTCTTCTTGAACAAGGAGACGCCATTATTTCGACCATTATTCAACAATGGACTACACTTCTTCTTTATTTAATAAAAACTGTGTCACCAACCATTAGAGTTCTGGGTCTTGTCATGGTTGTATCATAACATAATGCGATCCAAAATAAAACTTAATAATTTGGTAGAACCGCTTAACAACGTTATCTGCAAATATTGTCTTCTTTCGTACCTGATGCCTCAGGTCCTCTCCATGTATAAAAATTCTATATTATTATCCAAATTCCTATTCTTGTTATTCTTTGTGAACCAGAGATTATCTGGATCCTTTGCAGTGAACTGGAAGATCCACCGCTTGGTAATTTGGTGGGCCAGACCATAAAATAAATGAAATCAAAATCAGCAACTAGGCATCGTGGAAAGGATTACCATCTTCCTTTGCCTCAAATTTTTCTTCTAGAAATTCATTCAACAGGAATTGAGACCAGTTAATCAAAACTCCCTATGCACAAATTTCGGCTAGTGCAACCATACCCACAGTACATTGGGTCGGTCGCATCTTGTGCAACATTTTATAGGAGAATACCTTCACAACAAAATGAACAATAAAGTCATTAATTGAATATATTAGGAACCCTCTCTTGTACATATTTAATTCATACTTGTCCTTAACCCTTAATGAGTTGTAGAACCACTTCCAAGAACGACTACGGTGGCCCATTTTCAGAAAGGCGTGTCTACTTTATTATCTGCATTAGTTAGTTTATATATGTTAAAACCCTTAAAAACATATTTCCTATTCTTGTTTCGTTATTTTTATTGTTGAACTCTTATGCTCTGAACGAGGTAAGGCTGGTGCATCTGCACGGAGTAGGGGAGAAATCCCCACTAGAAAATGATATTAACAACTGTCACATAAAGGTATTCACTTCTGTGCTTTGGTCGAAGTGTGGCATGCATAGTAATGAAAACAGTCTGGACTGATCCACTCCTCTCACCCATTCAATAGGAACCAAGTGCTTTAGAGAATCCAACGTGTCCTACATAGTTAGCATATAATTCTTCCTATCCAAATATCTCTGTTTCTCTGTATCATGGTTGATGAAGGATAACTTCTACAGGATCAAAAGAATGTTCTTCAACACCTTAACTCCTTCTGGAACTATTGGTGCTACCAGCAGGGCTCGTGACTTGGTTTGAATTTTGACCTTTAGTGCATCCACACGTCTTGGTGGGATATACAGTGGTAAAAAATTTATGGTTTTGAAGTCTTCATCCTCCTCACGTGTTGGTGATGTTGTTGCTTTTCCTTTTCACCTTCTATTTCTTGTGTGCTTTCCCCATGAAATTCCTGATGGACCTGGTAGGTATGCACTTGGTTTTCCTGATGGCCTAACTGGAACTTGTTCAACAACTGGAGCATCCTGATCCTGTGGTGGGACATATGCCACATTATCTTCCATGATTATTGTGGGTGATGTAGTCACAAATTTAGAATGAACAATGGTACTAGTACTAGAGATGGAAATGACCATGGTCTGAACAATTTGCTTCGACTCTTGAAGTTGTAGACAGCAATCGCTAGTATCTCATGCAAACAAAATGAAATGAACTTGGGTGTGAAGGTTGATAGCATGTAACATTTTTACATGACCATTCTTCACATTCATGACCAATCAATAGAAATGAATCTGTCCTTTCAATAACATGGGTGGATCACCTGAATAATTAAGGAAACTTCTATGCACGCCACTGATTAGCTGTCACATAAAGACAGACATAAACAAAAATCAGGTCACGAAAATCTCTTAAACTTTTCAAATTAATGACATCTAGATGCCATATCTCTGATTCCTGTATTTCTTGTGATAGTGTCGCACTCCTTGCGACCTGTTTTCTTCCTTTAACAAAGTCCCTTTCTTGCGACAAACTAACGTGTCTTCACCCTGAATTTCTCGTGTTCACTAAACATTGATTCTACGAGACTTCACTTCTTATTGCGGCAGTCCGACAGTCTACAACCAAAAAAATTTCCTCTCTTTCTCTCTTTTCACTTTTTTTTTTATGAGACTTAGTCACTGCTATCGTGATACAACTTTAGCTTACTTCCATTCACCAGTCCTATGACTTCTGCTCCATCTAACTTTTGCAATTTGATTGCTACTCTGTTAGCGATATTCTTGACGATATACAATCCTAAAAAATGTGTTTTCAACTTTCTTGGATGCTTGAAATATTTGTTTTCATACATAAGAACAAGTCCTCTAACCTCAAAGTTCTTTTTGTTAATGTGTCGATCATGCCATACTTTTTTCCTTTGTTTTTCAACATTTGATGAAATCCCACGACAAAACGTTCTTCTTTCAGCTGCACAAGTTGTGACAATCTTTCTTCGTTAGCATCAACATCTGTCATTTATGTGATCACAATAATTCTTAAACTTGGGATAATATAATCCATAGGCATAACAACTTCCCACCCATACACCAAAATAAATGGATTTTGGCCTGTCAATTTCTTACAAGTCGTGTGATATGCCCATAATACTGTTGAACTTTTTTGATCCCAATCATGTATTTGGGAATTACAAATTTTTTTCAATGCGTTTTCTAGAATTTTGTTAAATGATTCAACAACTCCATTTGCATGAGGATGACAAGGTGTTGTCCTTCTATGCTGAATCTAGAATTCCTCCATGAGTTCTACAATCAACTGGTTGACAAAGTGCATACCTTGATCATTTATTAAAATATTTGGGTATCCAAATCGTGTCATGACATTCTAAAATAAAAAATTCACAGTGGTCGTAGTAGCACAATCCTTTACTGGCGCTGCTTTGGCCCATATGGTTAGGTAATCGGTCACATTAATAATATAGCATGCACCAGTGAGATTTCCTATCAGAATGATAGGACCCACAAGATCAATGGCCCATTTATCAAATACCTGCAATTTTTTTTCCAAAAGAAAAAAAGTTGTCAAATAGCTGCAAAGTTATTTGAAGAACTATGGAATTTCGTCACGTCGCAACGTATTTCCATAACTTTGACAGACATCACAGTTGTGATAATGATCCTGGGCCTCTGCATGCATGGTGGGCCACTATAATCCTTCTTGAAAAATCATGTTCACTGTATATTTTCCTACGTAGTGACCTTCTGCAACACCAGGATGTGCTTCATTTAATATCAACTGTCGCTCTTGCTCTAAAATGCAACGATGAAGAATTTCATCAGGACCAATTTTATACAATTTTCCAGTAATCAACTGGAAATTCGTAGCTCGCACAACCAACTGTTTCTTCTATACAATGGTGAATTAGGATGGTGTATAACTGTACTAAAAAATTGTATGATATATCCATAAATATCATTGAACATGGTTATCACAAATGGTTGTGCATCAGGGATATTATCATCCATGTTACTAGGCTCTTCACCACTTTCTATCCTTGAGAGATGGTATGGTCCCATATTCAATCGACTAGGTTTAACAATTACTTCAAAATCAAATTACTGGAAGAGGAGAAACCATTGACGTATCTTCCCTACCAACAATGGATTATTGACCAGGTATTTCAATGTAGAATGGTCAGTGTACATCTTAAAATGTCCACCCCGCAAATAATGTATAAATTTCTGTAACACATATACCATCGCTAAACCTTCTCTTTTTGTCATGGTATAATTTTTCTCTACAATCGATAACTTCTTGCCAGTGAAGGAAATGGGATGATCGATCGATCCTTCATCAGGATGTGTCAATACCATGCTGAGTACGATAGACAATGCATCGACATGAACATGAAATTCCTTTTTCTAGTCTAGAAATACACGTATTGGCACAATAGCCATTGTGTTTTTCAGTGTGTCCAAGCTCTCTTGGAAACTCTCTTTCAATTGAAACTTAACATCTTTTTTTCAAAATATTTTCCATCAAAGGAGTCACCTCCACATATCCTTTGATAGATTTTCTATAGTATCCAGTGTGTCCTAGTGTTTCTCTAAACTATTTAACTATAACAGGTGGTGGTAGGTCGATAATGATCGCAATTTTGGCCGGGCCAACCAAAATTCCATCATGTCAGATGACATGGCACAACAAATCTTGAAACAAGGCACAAAAGCTACATTTCTTCAAATTTAGTGAAATTTGATACTAGTGACATCATTCCAACATCATTCCAAGGATCTCAATATGGTATTTTCTAAGCCCAAATACTATCCAATAATTGAAGTAGACTTCAAGAAATTTATGTATGAAATCTTTAAAGGAAACTACTACAATTCTAGAAAAAATCGTAGGAGCATTCTTAAGTCCAAAGGGCATTAGCATATATTGGAAAAATCCCCACTCTGTCGCAAAGGTAGTCTTGTGTCGGTCTTCCTTTGCAATCTTGATCTGATGGTAACCAGAAAATCCATCAGTGAACAAATACATTTCCTTCCCTCCAACACTCTCTAGTACTTCATTTGTAAATGGAGTCGAAAACGAGTGATGTAAGAAGGCATCATTCAATTGTCTCAGGTTGACACAAATTCTTACTTTGCTTGAGGTGTTTTTGTCCTAAACTACTATTGGACTAATCCATTATGATTCCTCGATAGGTTCTATAACACCTTCCTCTAGCATTTGGTCCAATTTAGCCTTGACCTTTTCTTTGTATCGCAAATTCAATCGGTATGTTCACTGCTTAATCAATTTTGCGTCAGGCCTCAAAGGTATTTTCATTTCATTGAGATCTTCAACTATTCCCTTCATTTATGAAAATATGGCAGGGAAGAGATCTTGAAACTCATGTAATAAATCAATGATCTTTCCTACATTCTCTTTATCCCAATAATATCCAATATTGGTGAACTTTGGATTTTCAGGGGAGCCAATATTTACTTTTGTTGATTTTGAGTGGACTTGGGAATTGGTCACTAGAAATACCAAATCCCTCTACTACATGCATACCTTCCGAATCAAGTATGTTTATGTTGAGAAGCTCATCATCATCTGGTTCTTCCATCACATTGTAGCATTCCATCCAATGGTGGATTGTCATGCTGCATTGATGGAAATTTGTCATTGTGACAAAGATTTCTTCAAATATCTTCTTTTTCATTACCTACAGTGAAACATCGATTGTTGGCTGATCATATGTGAACTCAATTGTATGTGTGAAACTAGTGGCTAATTCCTCCCACTCAAGATTTCCTCGTCGTAGTTCAACAAATGTATACCAATTCCTTGGTATCATGTCCAATATATGTATGAAGTGATGAACCCATTCTTATCTCGAATATTCATGCCATGTCATGCGATAATGCTCAATATGTTTGACAGGATTTGTCACTTTAGTATACTTGGGACCAGTATAACTAATCTCTTATCCAAATATGATCTCCAACAATATTCTACATTGCAGCCATTCAGAGATAGATTGTTTATGTGTACCCCACCATCTAGTGGGTGTAGCTTCCAGCAAAAATTCCAAGTCATACAATCGCTGGGATTCTGTAACGTTTGCTTCAAATTATGTTAGAAAGGACACAATGTTAGGAAATCCTTCATATGTAGGTAGTTCGCTTTCTTGAGCCCCTACCTATCGCACATATTTTTGACTCTTGCACATCTTCTCATGGAAACTCTATGCAACCGATTCTTCCAATTTTCTAATGCTTCACCTGAATCAGATGTACAAGAGATAACACTTTTCCAACTCATATTTCCATCAGCTGTTGAATTTATATAGTCATATCTTGAATACATGATATTATATAGATGATACAGGTAATCACCTTTCTCTTCATTTATAACTAGCTTGACATATCTCCTTCCTTCGAGTAGATCAATTGGTGTGACCACCCTTACCTCTGAGTCTTCAAATGACAAGATTCTTCTCTTAAAATTGATGATGATATGATTATCTATCACCCAGTCGATCCCCAAAAGTGAAGGATATGGGTTTGTATCATCGATGATGTCGATCACTTCAAATTCTGCATATGTTCTTAGGCCTTCTACCTTGACAGGTAATTGATCCATTCGACCAATGGGTAGAACCTTCAATTGATTTGCTAGCCTTAGTTGAATGGGAGACTAATCCAGTCGCGACTTGTTCATTCTTCCCAATGTCTTCCTTATCATGATATTGACATCAAATCCCATATCTCAAATGATATAATCCATATCATAGTCTCCTATCTACGCATTCATTCATAACTCATGACCGATTCTTAATCTTTTTTAGACATAGTTAACTCTTCTTTCAGGTTGCAACTCTTATAGTGTTTCTTCTATGTGTGTTTTCAATTCTGCAACATCTTTATCATGGATTAGCGCTAAGAAACTTTTGAAATTTTTTTTGAGCTCACTAATATTTCTTGTTGGTTTCTTCTAGAGTATTTGATCGAACTTTTCGGGGATCTCTCTTACTTGTCTAGATGTTTCCGTTTGATCTATGTCGACAAATTCTGGCCAGAAGTCTAAGAATACTTTTTTCTTTTTTGAATGTCGAATGGTACTTTCTTTTGTGCTGTCGATGGCACCTATGGTTTTCCATGTTGTGCACCCTGGTATGCTCCAGTCACAACAACTCCCCTTGTGACGAAAACAATGTTTGCTTCTCTTGGATTTGCAGAAATTATTTGGATGTTTTGGTTGGGATTCAGATTAGGATTCCGCCTAGGTTTGGGATTTCTCACAGTTCGATCTTGCCAATTCGAAATCAATTTTGGACAATGTTCGACATTATGATCAATTTATTTACAATACGAACATGTATTTGTAGGACTTGCACAATATTGAACAAAGTTTCTTGGTTTTCCACAGTTATAACATATGACTTGGCCTCTTCCTTAACCAAATCCTCCTCCTCCTTGTTGTTGTTTTCCTCAGCCTAAAAAATTCCCCTCCCCTAGATTGAGGGTAGTGTTGCTATGCAAGACACTAAATTTTTTGATATTGTGGCTGAGGATATCGCAGTTTATGAAATGGTACTGGTGGATATTGAGCAGGATGGTATTGATCTTATGTTCATTCCTCTTGCATATGCTCATAATTCTCCATCAAGTAGGTATCCACCGTATTCTCATGCAGTAGCTAGAATTCTCTGCAATATTTATGATAATTTCCTACAGATTTAAAAAATTTACACTATAGACTATTTGGTGTACTTACAATCTTCTGAAAATACAAAAATTCTTCTGAATGATGGCCTTTAGCTTGAAATATTCTACACCATGGAAACCCTTGGGTGTTTATCGGGGTTTTCACTCCTGATGCGACATAGTTTATGAGTGTCAAGAAATTATCTTTATGGTGTCCTTCTATCCTTCATATTGTACACCATAACTCTTCTTGAACCTCTTTTCCTTTCTTTATGTCCTGGAGTTGTAGTGTAAGGTTAGCAAGCTGTGACTGAATCTGCATCGTTCATGTGCTGGTTTCTCCAATTGGTGAGGATTCTAGCTTCATTGTTATTTCTAAATATTCTACCCGCAACAGAATATTTTATTGCATCAATGGAACCTGTATGTGCGACAACAGTGCGACAATGAACCATTCCTTGTGTTGTACGTCCTACATATGGAAGCATACTTTGGAAATTAATGTCTTGAATCTTTGTTCAAAATTTGAGACATAATCTGTAAGTAACTGCTTGATTTATTTAATCTCTGTAATGCATTGCGACTCATATTTCATCTTTTTGAACTCATCTATCATTCCTACTTGAATATGGTCGAGCGTTTTCTACACAACTCCTACTGGCACTATAGAAAACTTCATGTACCAGTCTAGCACACGACATCGTAGAGATGTGACCATCCGTGCTTTATTTATGTCTCCATTTTGGACCTATTGCACATTCGATATGGATGCACAGAGAAACTAGTGTTTCTCTAGGTATTCCAACCCATTTCCATTGAATATCAGCAATTTAATGTCAGTTCCATCCATTATATTAACTGTTGGTATGCTTGGGACATTTTTTGACTAGTCGGACTCCCTTATTTGCTATTCATAGCGTTAGTACTATTTTTATTTACAAAACCACTTGGAGACATGTTTCTATATCTTACCACTGGCAATGTGAGTGGGTTTTTAGGGGTATCATACTCGTACTCTGGGTCTGGAGCTTCTACTGATTCTTTCGATTCTTCTTCTCCTTCATATATTGATTGATATTCTTCTTCTTTGTTGTAGCAAACTTCATCCACATACGACACAAAATCGTAGTCTTCTCCTTTGGTTGTACTGTAAATTCCTCTTCCAGTGACAATATTTCTTCTCTTTCCCAACGGAAATATTGTTCCAATTCTAAAATATCCATCCTCTAGTTTAGTTCCCCTATAATCGAGGAACATTTCAACATAGTTTGCACTATTTTTCACACATTTATGCTGTGACATATCCAAACTTCTACACATAGTTATCAACTATCACATTCATAAGATTCCTTTTTTCACATACAATCATCTTTATCCAAGTTTTCAAGGATCACAAGTATCTTCCGCAAGGTTCTTGGAAAAATTTCCTTTTTGCCTCACTATATGAGGTTATGGTGTCGATAACAAACTCAGTAATGTATCCCTACAAAATACTATCTACCCAAAAATAAATAGCCCTCGACACATGATTTCTAACACTTTTCGTCCACTCAATAAATTGAGGATTCCACTCTATCGGTTCTCCTCCTTAAAAATTTATTTGTTGAGTTTCCAAATTCGATCACAACCACTAATGCAACACAATAGGAAATTCGAAAAAGAAAATATCATGAATATCCGTGTAAAGATATCATCCCAACCACTCTATTAGATTAAACTTAGATCATTTACTATCTTCTTGTGCAAACTCTAATGCTTCGAATTCCACCCAGTATTGGATTTCATCCTTCGTTGGATGCCACAACATATCAATCACCAAAATGAGTCACGGGCCCGACAAGAGAACCATTTGTTGGCGTTGAATTCTCTTCGACCCAGGTTTAGTCCCTCCTTTGCATGCAACAAATCCCAAGATAATGGTCCAATAGGGAAAGGATCATTAGGTATCACCTACGATGTAGATGTAGTATCAGCCGAGAAATATTTCTATGGGTAATTGCCAGAACCAGGTTTCCGCAGTTGGGTGGGGTTTTTCCCGTCCCTTGGTATTCCACCAAGGCGCTCGACCGAAGATGGTGGGTGGGGTATTTATACTTATTAATAATGGTTAAGATGTGACACAACTCATCCTTCAACAAGTATTATAACAATAAATATGATGCGACATAGATACATTCAACAATAACAGTGTGACATATACATATAAACTCATTCGTAAGAAAATACATAATGTAATATCCCAATTTTGACCCCTATTGCATTAAAATTATATATGATGTAAATATTGTTATTAAATCATGGTGAGGAGCTAAAGGCCAAGGTCCCACCATGGATTTAGTGTTTTTTGTATCGGCAATTAAAAATCGACGACGATGGTTATCGTTCTAGCCATGCATAGTAAAAATTGAGAACATCATGTAAATATGCAATTTAATAAAATACCCACAACTATCTATGTCAATGCAAAAAAGAGACAAGGGCATGATTTCACAAGGAATAGGGAGGGAATTTTTTCAAACCTTTGAGCCAATAGTGTAAATCCAAATGTAAATGTGAGAACCCATAAAGTTGTCAACTACCCATTTTATCTTTTGTGCCCAATCATTTATTTCTTCTAGAAGTTGGTTGAGGTAGTTAATGCCTTGGGATTGGAAGAGTATGGAAATCAATTTAGTATTGGGGAAAGACATCAGTTTTGTGAAATGTAATTTTTACTTATGGGGAAAGTTAACACCTAAAAATTAATGCCCATTCCATTATTCACCCATGCGTTTATCTTCCTCACGCAGTTGGAGATAGATGGGGCATTCTCATCACGTTTTTCTGCAATTACCTACATTTATCCATGGTTGGGAACTTATTTTTGTATGTCCCGGTAAATGGGAGAGGAGATCCACTATTTTGGGGTTTTAAGAGGTCATTTTTGCTCCTGTAATTTCCAGAAACGTTTCTGAATTCGATTTTCTCTCCCAGGGTTGTTTTAATTTTTGGCTCCCAGGACATTTTTCCTCATACCCAGAACTTGAGTTTTGAAGTTATGTGCATCCATTTTTTGGTGTGAAATACTTAGTAGTGGAAGATGCCCAAAATTGGCTTGATAAATATAGTGAAGAGAGGACCCTCAAAGAAGGATCAAGAGGGGTTGGCTATTCTTCTATGCACACCCTAAAGAGCATTGGAAGGGAAAGTATGGCCTGAGGGACTGTGTAGCAGTGAAGGGAATAATTCCTTGTGTTGGGTGTGTAGTTATTGTGGAGGCCAAGCTAGATATATCTAGTGCAGGTGTCCATGGCTATGTGGTTGAGCTCACTAACTTAGCAATTCTACCTTTCCACTTCCTCGCATCCTGATAAACCCAATTGTAGATTTGCTTGGATGAACTTTGATGTGTATTTGGCTATGTGTGAGCCTATTGTTCCATATTTCCTTGTGGAAATCATTCCCAGCATAGGGGTGGAAGTGGTGCTGAGAGATTGATGAGCACACTGGCCTATGGTTGGGCGGAACGTTGCAGTGACATAGCTAGTTGCAGGACAGCTCATTTTCAAGATAAGTGCTCTCTTAAATTGAATTCCTACAATGCATTTGTTTTAATGAATTATCATGAACATTTTGAATGCTTGAAATGTATTTTCTTCCACTGTATTTACATGTATTATGCATCTGTACATGTCTTTTATTCTAATGCATTATTGTTTATGTTCATGGGGCTAGATCCCCAGTTTGATAGACAAAGAAACCAGGTCATGTCCTCTCTCTCGGTGAGTAGAGGGGAGGGGACATGACACATAAAAACTTATTAAAAACATATATATGGGACTCAAACACATTCATCATTCACACATTTGACATAATATCTAATGTGGAAATCCATCTGGGAAAAACCACAAAGGCGCTCTTCATCTGGCATGAGAAATATATGGTACCCTTTTGTCTGCACACTAAGATCCAAACTTTGTTCTAGATATTCCTTTATTATATATGGAGACTTCTTTCAACTCTCATTCTCTCTAGAATTCTGTCTCTATTCTATCTCTACTTGACTCTACCGATGATCCACACACAACTTTGATTGACTCAACTTCCTCTATGACTCTATTGTGAATCCGTACATAGCCAAGATAGACTCAATCTCTTCTACACTGATGGGAACTCAGTTTAATATTATTTGACTCCTCTCTACGACTGAACACACGTAAAAAAATAACAAAGAAAAAAACTTATAGAAGCTAACACATGACCCAAAGCCAATTGATTAGGAGCTAACCAGCATACAGCTTGGGTTCCTCCTTTTATAGACTCATACACGTCGCTCTACACTGAATTCATATAGTTATCCAACATGTTGTCTTTCCTATTCTATAGACACATATTAGTAGGCACTAATGAACCAAATTACAAAGATTCTTTCATTCATGTGGATTCCGCTAACTCTAGGCGACCTCATACCCACAATCGTCCTGAACCATCGCTTTCCAGCCGTTGCGCCATTGCACGCCTTCTGACATGGTTTATTCCATTGAATCTTTCATTGTAGAATCCTTTCCTTCTATTGTGGATTCTCTTCTATCGCAAACTCTCTTCTATCATGGAATCTTTTATTTTGGTGTTGTAGCTTCCTCTTCAATTGCTTCTCTCTTTAACTCTTTATTCTTTGTTTTCTTATATTCCTCCTCTATCACATCTTTCTCCCTTACTACTTCTTCTTCCTTGTCCTTCCTTCTGCGACTACTTCTGTCGCAACTAATTTTTCCTTGTTGCAACCTGACTCTTTTCATACTTGGGAAGAATTCTAACTGAATTATGCCTATCTTTCCGTAATCCCAACTAGAGGTGACTTGTATATTTTGTGACAACCACAGTTGCGTAAAGTTTTCGGAGAACCCGGTATTCCATGACAAGTCGAATCATATTGAGATCAAGTTCCACTATATATGGGATATGGTGGAGAGAGGAGCAGTGAAGCTCTAGTATGTGGAAACACATGAGTAGATAACCGATGTGTTGACCAAGCCACTAGCTAGAATGAAGTTCAAATACTTCAGTGAGAGACTTGGTGTGATCTAGAACGAGGTCTCTAGAAATAGGGAGTGATGATTTCTAGCATGGTTATAGAAAAAGGTTGTCTTGGTGACGTAATTAGTCCAGGTGTGCTCCCACGCTAGAGATGATGAGAGACCATAAGACACAGATACAGGAGATCTCACATGGGAAGGTATACATGTTGTCCTTGAACATAAAAGTCCTAGCGTGGTATGTAGGTTGTTCTTGGACATAATTAGTCATGTGGGTTGTCCTTAGATCTAATCAGTCATGGCATAGTACATAGGTTATCCTTGGACGTAATCAGTCCTGGTACATGTTGTCCATGAATGTAAAATTCCTACTATGGTACGCATATTTTTCTTAGATGTAATCAATCCCATAGGTTGTCTTTGGATGTAAAAGTCCTAGCATGGTACATAGGTTTTCCTTAGACTTAATTAGTCCTATTGGTTTTCGTTGGATGTAAAATTCTTGACATGGTATACAGGTTTTCCTCATATGTAATCAGTCCTTGAGGTTGTCCTTGAACATAAAAGTCCTAGCATGGTACACAGGTTGTTCTTGGACATAATCAATCCTTTTGTGTGTGTGTTCTAAAGTTAGAGATGATTAGAGGTCATAAGGAACTTGGTGTGCACCTAAGAAGTTCACACATAGTAGTATATGCAGGTTGTCTTGGCATCAAAAATAAGTCCTGGCATGCTCCTATGTTTGTAGAATGCAGGTTGATCATGAGACATAATGCACTTGGTGTGATCCTAGACAATTCTCACATAGTGGAAGATGCAGGTTTTCCTGGTGACGTAAATAAGTCATGGAGTGCTCCTATGTTGGTAGAACAGAGGTGGTATGTGATATGCATCTAGGATATGCTCCATGTATGATGATGAGATGATCTAGATATGGAAAGATGACAATACGATACACAGGCTATTGAAGTGGAAATGTAATGAATGGTCCTAAGTGTTAGGATTATTAATCCTCCCTTGTCCAATTTGGTCATATGTCTAAATCGAGATTCATGTCTAAATCGAGAGTCCATCCAGTCTATTTATAGTCATTAACACCATTGGGTCCACTCGGCCTAATTGGGGAGCATGTTTCAGTTACTCAAGTGTGGGGAACACTAAATGAGGATCACTGCCACTAATTGCACTTGATTGCATCATTTTAGGAGCCTCCTAGACCAATCCCTACAATTTAGGAGCCACTGGGAGTGCTGAAACCAACCAAGGTCAGTTCAGTTCAGTTGATGACTGGTTAAGCTAAGTTAGGAGTCAGTTACATTCAGTTCTAGTCCTCTACATTTAGTTAGTGCTAGGTTTACTTGACTGAACTCAGGAGGGGCGCATTTCTCACCTACCACAGTTAGTTAGCCTTATTCAACACTGAATGTAACACTTGAGTTGTGTTTTAGAACTTCGATGAACCCCGGTTATGGTTTAGACAAGGTCAGTTAACTATTGAGTCCTTCGATAGTGATTTAGACAAGGTCTTGCTTACCTACATTCAAGTAGAGTCTAATCAATTCGAATTTCCTCATGTGGACTCAAATTGCTTGTGGCTATTAAAGCCATTGTACTTCATTGTAATTATTATCTAATTACTCTTTGATTAATGAAAAGCATTCGCAGTTGCAAGCCATGTTTGCACTGTTTCATTCTTCAATAACTGAGTAAATTGTGTGATATATCATGTGAGTTGTGTGTTTGTCCAAAAATATATGTGCTCAATTTAATATGGTATCAAAGCCTCGGTGGACAAGGAACTTCTCCTCCTCAGATCTCCTACTGGATCATTTTTTGAGCAAAATTGCTCCTTCCAGCACTACACCAGAAGCGGAGAATTTACCACTTAATACCCCAAGCAAAGGAATTGTTGATCAAGCTTGCTTGATGAACTAAGCTAGGTGTGAAGAAAATTCCAAAAGTGCAGGATATATGACCTTACAGTGCCCTTTTTTTATTTTGCAGGTACAACTTCAAAATGAATTCATCAGTTCCTCTTCTCGCTCGATCCTCATACTATTATGAATGGAAGGTGAAGATGATTGTATTTATGAATAAAAAAAAGATATTTTGGGTGTTTGATGGATTCGGTAGAGAGTCTTTTGAGAGTGAAAATGACTAGCTAAATGCAAAGGATGCAGCTTTTGAATTAAAGGAACTAGCTCTTTCTCCTAGCTTGCGCTACCTTAGTAGATCTATTAAAGATCCATAGAAACTCTGGACAAGATTGGACAGAACCTTTGGAATGATTAATGAGGACCATAATAGCACTTTGGAGAGCACATCTAGAACTATAATAATCCTTGATCCAAAAATCTCAGCCTCCAGTCCCTCTTATGAAGTTGTTCAAGATGAAGAAGAAGCAGAAGATTCTACATAGTCAATTCGAATTGAAGACAGTCTCCATGCAGTGACTCCTTCTCTTGATGCTCCGGAAGTTCATGAGATCTCTGATATCTCATCTCCTCATATTGCTGAAACAGAAGAAGACATTTTAATCTCTGATATTGAAGAAAAATACTACTGGACTTCCATGCAAACATTCACTGGTGATTTTCCTTTGAATTCTGTGCAAAATTTACTAGTAATTGCTTCCGAAAGTGAAGAGAAATTTGATTTTTCTCCCTCTAATGTTGCTGTTGGTGTGAAAATATGTGATACCTTGGATATTTTGGAAGAAATATTAGATTACCAAAGTGATCCAGTCACTCCCCATGATCTGGTTTTTCCAGCAAATTCCTGCAGGATTGCATGCACCAAAATTCAGAATTTTGAAGAAGAAGAAAGCTGTGCATCCACCGTTTCGGTTAACCATTTATTTGAATATGATATTAGCCTTATTGGATCTGATCTGATATTATTTATATCTGATCTGATATTTCTTGGTTTAAAATATCAAATTCATAATCCTTCAGTACTGCTTGTAGCTGTTCTCATCAACGGTGTGAAGAAACAAGTACCACAAGTCTCCTACAAAACTGCTGCTGGGGATTTGATTCCATTTCACAGTTTTGGATCTGTTTTGAACCTGTTTAGATCTAATTTAATTTCTGATATGATATTATTTGGTTCATATTTTAAAATTCAAAATCTTTCAGTCATGCTTGTAGCTGCTCTGACCAATTCTGGTGTGAAAAATCAAGTACCACACTTTCTCTTCAAAACTGCTGATGGGGATTTGGTGTTAGTTTCCTCATATGAGGTTGCTGATATTTTACTATGTGATTCATTAGATATTTCAGAAGATATATCATACTATAGAGCTCAATCATTCACTCTCAACAGTCCCAGTGCTTCTCTACCATTGATCACATGCTCATCTCCTCACAGAACTAGTAAAGAGGAAGATTTTCTACATCCGCCTGGACACTTGCTCCTAACATTTGTAGCAGTTCTTACCACTCATGGTTTTCTGTTCATGGATGCAACATATCATTTTCTTAAGTTTTCCTCAGATGCTCTGAATCCTCAAGAACCTTTTCTCACTTATCAGTTGACTTCACTTGCTCTACATGGGTCCAGTCTTCATCCGGCAACTGTCTATATTTCTGATTTAGTTGAGCATATCATTCTTCTTCCAAAGAGGAATATTCCTCCAGACATAATGATGGAGAGGTTCACATGCCAGGCCCTAGGATACTTGTGCATAGAAGAACCAGATTGATCCTGATTCTACCTGCTTAATTAGAAGGGGGGGGTTTTTCCCATGTGGTTTTTTCCCTAGCACCTTGTTTTTGAGTAGTTACTTTACTTTACTTGATGTAATGGATGACATATGGTCTTAGTTACTAGGGCCCATAGATTTTCCAAGTTAGCATTCAGGGGGGGTGTTAGGATTATTAATCCTCCCTTGTCCAACTTGGTCATATGTCTAAATCGGGAGTCATGTCTAAATCGGAAGTCCATCCAGTCTATTTATAGTCATTAACACCATTGGGTCCACTTGGCCTAATTGGGGCACATGTTTCAGTTACTAAAGTGTGGGAAACACTAATTGAGGATCACTTCCACTAATTGCACTTGATTGCATCAGTTTAGGAGCATCCTAGACCAATCCCTACAATTTAGGAGCCATTGGGAGTGTCGAAACCAACCAAGGTCAGTTCAGTTCAATTGATGACTGGTTAAGCTAAGATAGGAGTTAGTTACATTCAGTTCTAGTCCTCTACATTCAGTTAGTGCTAGGTTTACTTGACTGAACTCAGGAGGGGTGCATTTCTCACCTACCACAGTCAGTTAGCCTTAGTCAACACTGAATGTAACACTTGAGTTGTGTTTTAGAACTCCGATGAACTTCGGTTATGGTTTAAACAAGGTCAGTTAACTATTGAGTCCTCTGATAGTGATTTAGACAAGGTCTTGGTTACCTACAATCAAGTAGAGTCTAATCAATTCAAATTTCCTCATGTGGATTCGAATTGCTTGTGGATATTAAAGACATTGTACTTCATTGTAATTATTATCTAATTACTCTTTGATTAACAAAAAACATTCACAGCTGCAAGCTAGTTTTGCATTGTTTCATTCATCAATAACTGATTAAATTGTGTGATTTATCACGTGAGTTGTGTGTTTGTCCACAGATCTATGTGCTCAATTTAATACTAAGATATACCTACATGATGGATTACTCATGGATATGATGAAGGCCCTAGATGAGGACTAGGCCTACACCCAACATGAAATAGGGATGGATCTGTAGAAACTTCGGATGAAATCTAGATCTGATAAATGTCATTACTTTATGATAAAAAAATGAAAACTATGGAAGAACTACGATGATGACTCCGAGACGATGACATGACCATATGTGTTGATGACTATGGTGAGAGAATAACTTCTTAGTTAAGAGGGAGTGTTGTTGTATTTGTAACTTCATAATATATTCTTATGCATATTATCATTGTATGTTGTTGTACCCTCATTGGAGATGTGTTTCCCTCCTTTCGAGATGTCATTATTGTATATGGTCCCTGAGGTACAAACTCCATTGTAAGTCAGTGAAGTAATCCCCAATTTAATATAATGAAATGTATTTTTGGAGTCTCCCTAGGCAAAGTCAACCCTTCTAGGGTAAGAGATCGACCCAGTCAAGTTAGAAGGTCAGTCACTTGATGTGTATAAATAGGGATGCTCCCTCCCTCATTCAGATACACACGCACTCACTCAAGTTTTCATGAGGAGAGAGAACATCAAGGACGAGAGAGAGAGAGTTGCACAAGACTTCTATACTTGGGTTTTTGCGTCTTGTGATATTTCCTTAGTGACATAACTATTATGAGAAAGTTTTTGGGTTTTCTCCTTTATGGTTTCCCTGAGGAAAATATTTGTGTCTTGTGTATATTCTCCATCTTGTGCATCTTAGATATTTTGTTGTGCTTTTTATTCTCTCAGATAAAGATCCTAATCAATTTGAATAATACTAAAAAAAATAACAAGAGATTTACCAGCCAATGACCCAAGACTCTCAATATCACAACTATAATGCATAAGAAACACTATTATATGCAATTAAATCTCACTACGCTCAATGTAAAATTCTCTAGTGACAACTTCCTTCATCTCCATAATGTAATTCTTAGTGGTGCAACTAGTTTTTTGGTGTTCTTTTAACCACCTAGAAATCCCTCTAGCAAATCATCCACTAGATACATCAATGCATTGAACCTTTAGGACACCACATAGAACCATTAATTTTAATACATGAACAGATTGATCCTCACAACTTATGTTTCCATGTCCTCTATCACCACTTGTTGCACCTAAAAATCCCACATTTCCATTTTACCTTTCAGAAAAGCCTAACCTAAGATTTCCTTGGCCACTTTTTTCAATCCCTACGAAGGCCGATGCTTTTCCCTAGTTATGATAGAGCACTGTTAGTGCTTTGTTGAATAGAGAAAAGTGCAGCGGATCCTAGATGTTTTCTGGCAGTAGGCATCGTTGGTGCTTCTCCTTGTGGAGAAAAATGCACCGACGCTTCTTCTCTTGAAGCCAAGAGCGCCAATCAATACAAAACATGAAAAAATAACATTCTAGAAGCTTCCCTGTGAAATCCTATGTGGAGTTTGTTCCTACTATCTAGGGAGAGGTGGCATTCGCCTTCCTCACCTGTTGGGATCACCTCCTATCTATTACCTAAGTGAATCTCATCATATTTGGCCTATAAATGAAGCCTTCATGGAGTGAGTGGGGGGAGGACAAAGAAAGCACCCTTATGCTGTTGGACTGAGATGTGAATTAGAGGCAAGATAGAGTGAGCTTATGTGTGAAGCGATTGTTGTAGGTGTGAAGGAATGTAGATCTATTGTAGGAGATAAAGCTAGAAATATCAAGGATTTATGGTTGTAGCTTTACTCTCTCATTATTAATACAAAAGTATTCCCCTTTCCCGTATTTAATGTGTATTAATATCAATTAAATGTTGTTAAACTCCTTGATCACTAGCATAGATGATTGATTTGTCATGATTCTCTCACTTTGTGATTTTGTCTTTTAATCTCTTTTGTAGGTACTAAAGTTTGTAAGAAGGAATTTTGGAATAAGGATGAAAGGACTTAGATCTGAGGTATGATGTTAGTTTCATGTTGATCAAATTGATTATCTAGGGGAAGGATATGTTGCTATGATATTTTGTTCTACAATTGTGTCTTGGAGGGTAGAGGAACAAGCGGTGTTCGCACAGGTTGCATAATTCCTCAAAACAAAATTGGCATCTTTGTTGGGGAATGAACCCAGAATCAACCTTCTTTCGGTTGAGAGGCCAGCTACTTATGATCAAGGATTATGCCTATGAGGGGGCAGACTTCCATGAGGACCCAGAGTTTCTACTACCTGAGGGAGAGTAGTGGGATGAGTGAGGTAAGAAAGACACTGTCCATCATGTTTTAAAGTTTTCAATTTTATTCAATTTTTATTTTGTAATGATGAGACAAGTGAAAATGGTTTATGCAGATATTGGACCAGTCTGTCCAGCTGGGATGTCACCTATTGAGAGGTAGGCAGGAGTTAGAGATATGGTGACTTATCGCTCTGAGGTAGATGAGGATATTGGAGATATTGAGGAGAACCTGTAGGGTTTAACTGTAGGAATTCCTGATTTTACCACTGATGACCTACCCAGGAACTACCAGCATCATACTGCGGAAGTCTCAGGATGGTTTGCCAGGCTACTCCATGGAGTGGCTTAGGCCATTATATGCTATCATGAGCATCACTGTGATGATGATTAGTTTATAGATATTTTTCACTCTTTTGTATTTGTATTCATACAAAAAGCTTTGAGGCTTCAAATTTTTCCCCATATATGTATATTTTGAACTATGACAGTCTTGGACTTTGGGGGCACTAAAAACTCGATGTTTTAGCCCATTTTGTATCTCAGCTTCACCTTTTTTTTTATATATGAACAAATTTATTTATAGATGTGTGTGAAAAGAATGTGATGTGTGAAATATATGCCTAATGAATTTACATGCATTTTTTATGTTATAATGGATTTTTAATTATGAGCAATATACCAATCTAAGACATGATTAGCTAAGGAATCCGCAACAACATTCAAATGTCTCGGAATATGTTGATACGTGACTTGCTCAAAATACCTTTCTAAGAGCCTAACCCTTTGGAATGTTCAAAGGAGTAGGGGGTTCCGGACGGTGTAGACTCGGTTAAGATATTGAACAAATAGTTCCGAATATAGGTAAACCTTAATATCCCTTACATTGTTAGCTAGGTCTTTTGTCAACAATCCAATTACTGCATGATACTCTGTGAGATTGTTGGCGGAGGGACCTAAACAAACCCCATGATTTCACCAGATCACATGTAGGAGAGTACACTACCCAAGCTTCAGATGCAATATTTATCAAGTAGCGATTAACACCGTCCGTGAATCCAGTAAAAGTGGTCATCTATCCATTAGAAATAGGACATACATAAGTAGGGTTTGTGAAACACATCTTAAATCACACAAAAGACCGCACTTTCAAATCAAGATAGACAACAATATATAAATAGTATTTACAAAAGACTCTATGCTAGATGACCTAGGCATAGTATATTTTAAGGTATATCTCATTACAGGGCTCACCCAGGGATATCCCATCATAGTCTACTAACTCATATGCACCCTTTGTTGATGTAATTGTAACTTCAGAATGTATTCACTTCTATATCTTATGTATTGTATCCCGATGTTTATTCCAGGAAGTGTCTATAATGTAATTGAGTCATGTCATGCCACGATGTTCCGATCATGAGTTTCTATAACATAAACAAGTCATGTCAAGTCATTGTGGGTAACCCTCCTATTGGTCAAGGGTTAAATTCCCCGCAGTTGTGGGGCCCTAGGATTATTAGAATATCCTAGAGAAGTTGGCCCTAGGTGAGTTATTGTAAGTCACAACAATAGTCCCCACTGTTGTGTTAAGGATAATCCTCCTTGTTGGTCATAGGGGCAAAGTCCCCACAAGTTGTGGGGCACTAGGGTTATTAGACTCTCCTAGAGATGTCGGCTCTAGTAAGTAATTGATAAGTGAGGCAAACATGTTGGAGTGGACATTAATTGAATGAAAGAATATAAATAGAGAATGAGCCTCTCTATTTATCACACACACACTCACTCATTGGGGTGCATGAGTGAGAGAGAAGAAGTTGGGATCAGAGAGAGAGACTCTTGCTATTGGGAGATCATATTTATGTTTTTGGGTTTTTCTTTTGGTGTTGATTCTATCTCTGAAGAAGTTGTAGGATTTTCTCCTTTATGGTTTCCCCAAGGAAAATTCCGTGTCTCTTGTCTCTTGTGTTTATTGTTGTGCATCTTATTCTCTCAGTTAAAGATCCTAATATAATGCTAGCTTGAATGATAAAAATCTAACATGGTATCAGAGTTAACCTGAGAAGAAGACATTGTGCAGTTGTAGAAGCTAGGGATTCTTACTTTTTGGGTCTTTCTCCACAATCCACCAGCAAAAGTATGCTAGGTGACTCTCCATTGAAGGGTGCATCTTTTCGTTGAACATAATTCGATTCCAGACATTTTTCAGTTTTTGATGTGGGAAATTAGGGCTTCTTACAGAAGAAGAATTTTTGAGTGAGCGCGGCATAGGATTTTTATCCTCATCAAAATCGAATTTTAGAGACCTGGGTCAAGATTTTTGGTTGGGTATAAGTCTGGGAAAGTCAAACCCTAGTTTGACCCTAGGCTGAAAAAACCCTAAAATACTAAAAATGATATGTTTTGGTCCATTTATATATCTCAATATTGGAGAAGGATCAAGAGCTAAAAATTTCACAAGATGAATATAAAATCTTGATTTACACTGTGTCAAAATTTCAGCCTCAGATTCATTATATTATAGGAGATATGATCCCTCCAAGTTAGGGTTCCAGCCTCTTCGAGGATTCATCCCCAAACAGGACACCTATGGAGAATTACTATATCTCGGGATAGCAAGGTCCAAATGAAATTTATCAAGATGTTATGGAAATAGAACATACTTTAATTTATTTGGTAGAAGTTTCAGACCCAAAAGATGAAACAGTGACACATGGAAGTCCATACAAATTTGATATTCTGAACAGTTCTGAAACAAGTCATCTTGGGAAACCGCTCATAAATCCCAATTGGTGAAACTAATTCTGATGAAACCTGTGGTGGGGGAACATGGACAGGTGAGGATACCTCAATGTAAATTTTTTGACACATAGGAGCATCAATTTTGGAGATACTGTAGAAATAGTATCAGGCATTTCTGCAGAAGAAATTGGAAAACTAGGGCTTCCTGTTCTGAGAGCTTCCCTCCACTGTTTTTAGAAAAGGAGTACATTGGACAGCTCACCTTGAAGAGATATATATTTATATCCAATTTGATCTGAAAGATTCAAAGTTTTGAAAATTAGGGTTTGTCTGACAAACCCTAGATTAGCCAGCTCCGGAACCAGGACGGACACCTCAAATCGGTAAGATCTAATCTTTTGCTATTTTCATTTGAGATTCTCATTTCAAAGTGATCTATCACAATAGCTTGATGATAAGATTGGTGAAGTTGAAAAATTCCAAGCATGGAAGTATATGATCTCTCTGAAGAAAATGAATTGGACACCTACATAAGTAGAGAGGTTCCACCTCCAGAGGGAGATGAGGCTAAAAGCCTTACACGAGAAGAACTTGGTCAAGGCCAAGAAGATCATTGCTGATTCAATCATGGATCAACTTGTACCACAAGTGTCTTCTCTAAAGACATCGAAAGAGATGTTTTATTCCTTGGCCAAGCTATTTGAAGGGAAGAACATAAATCAGAATATGACTTTGAGAAAATAGTTGAAGAATGTGAAGATCCGGAATGCAGAGACCATACAATCATACTTTACAAGGGTCTCTCAAATCAAAGAACAATTTGTAGCAGTAGAAGAAGAAGTGGAGAATATAGAAGTGGTGATAGCCACCTTGAATGGCCTCCCAGGATCATGGGATTCATTCATGTGAGGAATGTGTGCCAGAAGGAAGTGGTTACTTTCAGCATATTGTGTGAAGAGCACACACAAGAAGAAGTTCGACTCATAATAAGAGAAACGAAGGTGGGAATATCAAGCTCTCACCATCCAAAGAAGATCCTTCAAGCGATGAGGAATATGAAGAACTCAACTCTTGAAGAACCTCTTATCCATCATATCATTTGGATAAGAAACGATGCTATTATGAATGAAGAAGATGATGAAGCTGAAGGCTCAAGAAGGAGTATACCCACGAAACAAATAAAGATAAGTATTCAATTGTCATTTCATGATATTATTTTGTTATGCATTTATTTATATTCAGTTGATGTATTATGCATGATAGAATGTCTGCATTAATGACAATATACTACTGATACGCATGTGATGGGTAAGTAGCTCATGGTTCTATACAAATCTCCATTGCTACTTATCTAGAATGAAACCTCTTTGCTGACATATTGGATTAGTGCACAATCTCAATGTTGTCCTGGTAGAGATGGAAGGAATATAGAAAAGTTTCGTGAGATATGGATGAATGTTGTATTGGCTAAAATAGTTGCATGATCATATATTTATGTATAAGAATTTGCCATTATGAATATGCCTTATGAAATTATTCTAACCATACAACTAATGCATTTGACTTGTAAGAAAGATCACGTAAAATTGCCTACAAGCAAAGAAGGATGAGACTTGTTCCGAAGAACAAGTGATGACAGTTCAAGAGGAAGAATAATATGACGAATGTAGTGACATCATAGATGTAGAACCTTATAGCTATGAAGAAGTAACCAAGAAGAAATGGAATACCAATTCAAGGAGAATGATGTCTAGGATACAGTATCGATACGTGAAGGTAAGTTCGTAGTTCCATCATGGAGTAGATGGAAACATCGTAGGATACAAGGAAAGATTCGTAGCATGAGGCTTCTCACGAAAAGAAGGCATAGACTACAAAGAGACATTTGCAGCCAGTAAGAATCATGTGTGCAAATTAGGGAAGGCTTTATACGAGCTTAGAAGACACCCATGGGATAATACATACATGAAGAGCTTGAAGAAGATGAGAAGCTCATAGATGGGTGCGAGAAGAACTTTTGAAAAAGTTCAAGATAGAGGATCTTGGTATCTAGTGATCCTAGATGGATACATAGAATATTAGTATCAGAGGAAGCTACTTGTCACTCCAGTATAGAATGTTTAAGTGCATAGAGTACAAAAGACAGAGGGAGAATGATGCTTCACTTTAGAGGGAGTGACTGCAGAATATCCTAAGGTTCGACATGGTACGACAGGATGGACATATTATTGATGACTCTAGGACTTACTGAGAGTAAAGTGGATTCCAACCTTTGCTTCAAGGTTGAAGACAGAATACCAGTGATGCTCCTATTATATGTCGATGACTTGTTCCTGGAAGAAAAGAAGAACTCAGTAAAGTTGCAAGAAGGAGACTTTCTTTCGAGTTCGAAATGAAGGACTTGGGTATGATGCATTATTTTCTAGGCATGGAGGTGTGGCAGAATGTGAATGGAATCTTTCTCGGACAAGGGAGGTATGCAGTAGATATCCTGAAGAGGTTCAGGATGATGGATTGCAAGGCCATGACCACACCTATGGAATTGAACCTGAAGCTATTGAGTGATGCTTCATCAAAAGCAGTTGATGCTACGATGTATCGTCAGATGATTGGGTCCTTGATGTACCTGACGAACAAGAGACCATATATTTGCTTTACTGTGAACACCTTGAGCCAGTTCCTGATAGATCCGAGACATGTTCACTTGATTGTTGCAAAACATATTCTGGGGTACCTGAGGGGTACAGTGGATTATGGGCTCAAGTATGAGGAAAATCAGAAGATTAACCTGGAGGGTTATGTTGATTCAGAATGGGCAGGCAATGCCATCAATAGGAAGAGCACTTTAGGGTGTTGCTTTAGTATGGGATCAGGTGTGATCTCTTGGTTTAGCAGGAAGCAATCCTATGTGGCACTTAGTACAGCTGAAGCAGAGTATGTCGCAGCTTATTCAGATAGTTGTGAGGTAGTATGGCTGAGGAAGCTACTGTCTGATTTATTTGATCTCAAGTTAGATGCTACTTGTATATATTGCGACAACCAGAGTTGTGTGAAGTTGTCAGAGAACCCAGTGTTCCATGACAAGTTGAAGCATATTGAGATCAAGTATCACTATATCAGGGATATGGTGTAGAGAGGAGCAGTGAAGCTCCAGTATGTTGCGACAGACGAACAGATAGCTAATGTGTTGACAAAGCCATTGGCTAGAGTAAAGTTTGAGTACTTTAGGGAGAAGCTTGGTGTTCTCTAGATCGAGGTTCCCTCCAAGGGGAAGTAATGAGTCCATGAGCCATTCTGACATGGTGAGAGGATTGGTTCCTTCCATGGTCAGATGTAAGGGCTGAATCATTTTGTCATGGTGAAAGGATTGGTTCCTTCCATGTCAGATATGAGTGCCGAGCCATTCTGATGTGACTGTAGGATTGGTTCCTACATGATCAGATATAAGTGTTGAATGCCATTCTTGGAATGGAGGAACTTGGTCAGTTACCAGGAATACTCAGCTTGGTACTGAGATTCCATTCTCTGGGAGAATGGAGGCACCTAGTCAATTACTAGGAATACTCAGTCTGAGACTGAGGGCCATTCTGATGTGACTATAGGATTGGTTCCTACACAATCAGATATAAGTGCATATCCATTCTGATGTGACTGTGGGATTGGTTCCTACATGATCAGATGTAAGTGCAGAGCCCTTTTGACATGTAGGTTGTATTGGTTCCTCGCATGGTTGAATGTAAGTGCTAGGCCTTTCTGACATATATGACTGGATTGGTTCCTCTCATGGTCAGATGTGAGTGCTGGGCCTTTCTCACATAGATGACTGGATTGGTTCCTCTCATGGTCAGATGTGAGTGCCGGGCCTGCCTTTCTGACATGGTGTTGGATGTTTTCTTCTCATGGTCAGATGTAAGTGCTGGGTGGGCCATTCTAACTTAGGGTCAGATATAAGTGCTGAAGAAGACCTACATGGAGGCTAGGCCTACAACCAGCATGAAAAAGGGCTGGATCTATAGAACTTCTTGTGACGAGAAGAATCATTAGATAGCACCAGTGACGATGATCCAGCAGTGATGATCAAGATCGAGTGATGATCCATATCTAGTGATGATGTCCCTATGATGATTGAGATCCAGTGATGATGATCCAGATCGAGTGATGATGATCCAGATCAAGTGATGATCCAGATCCAAGATGAAGATGACTTAAAGATGAAGATGATGAGATGATCTAGTTACAGAGAAACATTAGAGGAAATTTCAACTCAAAATGGGCCTTCTAAGGAAAATTAATAAAATAATAGTTAAAATAATAAAATAAAATTTATTAATTTTGGAGGAAGAAAAGAAAAACTACTTTTTTGTTTGTATTTTCGACATATATCCCTATGTTTTTACTCAAATTTTGATCGGAAGAGCTCCTTGGATGCGGAATTAAATTCTGCATCCAACGAGTACCCACTTGAAATACTTTTGACGGGCCCCGCTACCCCAAAAACAAGAAATACCAGAAACATGTGATGATGATGTCATTATCACGTTGTTTCTGGTATTTCTTGTTTTTAGGGTAGCGGGGCCCGTCAAAAGTATGTCGAATGGGTACTCGTTGGATGTGGAATTTAATTCCACATCCAATGAGCTCTCCCAATCAAAATTTGAGTAAAAACACAGGGAGATATGTCGAAAATACGAACAAAAAAAGTAGTTTTTTTTATGATATCTATCCCCAAATTTATATTAAAAAATTGTTTAAGAGGTGCTCCTTTTTTGAATTTTAAAGCATTTTGATTGGCTAATACATGATGACATGCAATTTGTATTATTTTTTTAAAGCTCATTTTAAATTGAAATTTCCTCTAATGAAGACCAGTGATGATAAATTGTGTCGAGAGAATACCTTCCTAGTTAAGAGGGAGTGTTGATGTAGTTGTAACTTCGAAATGTATTCACTTGTATATTTTATGTATTGTACCCTGATGTTTATTTCAGGAAGTGTTTGTAATGTAATTGAGTCATGTCATGCCTCGATGTTCCGATCGGGAGTTTCTATAATATAAACAAGTCATGTCAAGTCATTGTGGGTAACCCTCCTATTGGTCAAGGGTTAAAGTCCCTGTAGTTGTGGGGCCCTAGGGTTATTAGACTATCCTAGAGAAGTCGACCCTAGGTGAGTTATTTTAAGTCAGGGCAATAGTCTACACCGTTGTGTTAAGGATAACCCTCCTTGTTGGTTGGAGGGGCAAAGTTCCCACAAGTTGTGGGGTACTAGGGTTATTAGACTCTCCTAGATATGTCGTCTCTAGTAAGTAATTGATAATTGGGGCCCAACATTAAGTGAATGAAAGAATATAAATAGAGAGTGGGCCTCTCTATTTATCACACACACACTCACTCACAAGGGTGCATGAGTGAGAGAGAAGAAGCTGGGATCAGAGAGAGAGACTATTGCTGTCGAGAGATCACCTTTATGTTTTTGGGTTTTACTTTTGGTGCTGATTCTATCTCTGAGGAAGTTGCAAGGTTTTCTCCTTTATGGTTTCCTCGAGGAAAATTCTATGTGTCTTTTGTCTCTTGTGTTTATTACTGTGCATGTTATTCTCTCAGTTAAAGATCCTAATATAATGGTAGCTTGAATGATAAAAATCTAAACCCTTATCCAAAACGTGGCTGATAATGTAAGGCCTATGCCACCCTGAAATATTTTAGTAACCCAGAGTTTTGTAGTGCCTATATGGTGGCTGGATCACTAACAACTTGGAAATATGTTGTTTCATGCTCATGCTCTCTCCATATTACCATGGCTTTGACGTTGTTTCGCACTTGCAAGACATCCAAAATCTGAATTAGAAACAACTTGATGGATAAAAGAAATACAAAAAAATGATTTTTAGGGAAGGGGAAAACAAAGATTTTGATTTTGATGGCTGGAGGGGGTAATTTATTAAGAAAAACCTAGCTGCGGTGACTTTTGTTTACATAGACAGAGTGCCCGAAGCCTCTGCTGGTTGCAGAAAGAGTGTCTATGATGCCTCTGCTGGTTGCAGAAAGAGTGTCTATGACGCTTCTATCTCTGCACTGCAGAGCGCCGAGCTAGGGAGCTCTTGTCGGTTGTGGACAGAGTGCCTACAACATAGTTGTCCTAATGTGACAGAGCATCGCCGTGCTCATCCTTGGAAAAAAATAACACCGCCTCAGCTCGTGTTTTGGGCCAACAGAAAAACCTAAAAACTCTCCATTTCTGGTCAAAACAAGAGAAAATTTATTATGGGAATCAAAGAAACATTTGTGGTACTTTGCTCCTCCGATAAATTCGAGAAATGGTGGACCAAAGCTTCCATAATCACCAAGTGAGGATCTCCTCTTTTCATTCCAACTCCAAGCTCTCCAAATGGTAAAGTAACAATGGTAAAAACGTTTTACCATTACCTTCTATTTATAGTAGTTTTGGTCTTTTTATTATTTTTATTTAATTATAAATTATTTTCAAATCCAAAATTACTTTAATAAATTGGGTTATTATTATTATTTTTATATAGTTTTTAATGGAGTTGGATTTAATGTCCTTTTGAGCTTCCAAGTCAAATTTATATGGCTCGCGACTATGTTTTAAACTCTTTTTGTCTTTTACAAGCTTAGAGTGGAAATGAAAAAGTTCCGAGCGTCTTTTACACTTTTCACATGCTCGTTAAACAACCAATAAAAGAGTGTCGAGTCCACTTTAGCTGCTTTTTTCAGACTCATAAAAACTTGATTATGAAAAAGAGAACCCATTAGGGAGTTATATTTAATCTCTTTTCAGTCTCCATAAAAGCACAAAAATATTTCCAAGCGAACTTGTTACGTTCATGATTGTAAAAGTATCAAAATGATCAACTAGTCATTGGTAGGTTATCCCTTTTTCGGACTAATTAGGCCTATTTACAAAAATGACCTTTTGGAGTCTCCTTGTGTCTTCGTTTAGACTCTATAAACATGAACAATACTGAGTTCACTTTCATTGGACTCAGAAAATCAAACGGTGAAAGACCCTATCTGAGAACGAACCCCTCCTTTCTCAGGTTCATAAAATATGTGAGAATGGACTCATCACTTGATGGGATACAATGAGTGTTTGTTACCCTATTTGGACTCATAAAAATGAAAAGAGGCACTCATCATTTAAGATGGGGAAATTAAGGGAAAGGGGAATGTTTTTCATTTGTAGTTATGGAAGTCTATAGTCCACCTTTGAAAATTGTACCTGTCTACATTTGCATATCTGAACAGTTGGGTATTCAACTTGTCTCCGAGTCGATCCACTTTTATGAGTCACCTGACTCCTTTGAGTCAATTCAAAGAATGATCCATCATATTCTTGGCATTACATCTAGTTTCAGTCTCATTAATTCAATGCTTCCAAGTCACGTGTCATGCCGTAAATTGTTTAAAGGATGTCTCGTCCGAAATTCAACTCATCAGTAACTTTACCTTCTTACAAAGTTGGTCATGTCTGAGTTAGTTTCATAGTTGTCTCATCACTTCAAAATTCATATTTTTTTCCATGTTTCATGTCGATGATGAGGGAAACATCATGGCCCTCCTTCGATGAGTCTATTGCTTTTGAATTCAGCTCATCATCCACAAATTAGACTTAGAGACCTAGTCAAGTACCTTGAAGCTTTCATACCTCAATGGAAGGTTTCCTCGATTTCAACAGTAGGTTTTCATCAATGACCTATGATTGAAATATTCCATCAATTGTTTGACATCAAAACATCTATTCACACTGAAGAGAATGTACTGAGATACCTTGGGAATCATTGACATTAATGGTGATATCCCTCACACTTGTTAACAGTTTACATCAATGACTGATAATCAAGTGGTTTCTTCCATGTTCGACGTCAAGACATCTATTCAGATGGTGAGATTCATATCGGTTGGGGATTGGAATGAAGACACTAAGCATTGATTCATCAACATAATTTCCTATCCTCAGGTTTCTATGGAATATTATTTGGACTCATGACATGGATCAACATTGTATGTTTGGTGTCTATTTCCATACTGGGTTCAGATAACATGGATCTACTTTGTATGTTCCATAGCCATGTTTCGCTCTCTATGTCATTTGATTATGGATCTACAGTGTATTCTTGGTAGCCATGACATGGTCATCATCATGGATATGCAATGTATTGGTTTGCAGGCATGGTTGAGGTAGAAAAGCCAGTTATTGGTATTTTGTCAGTTGTAAAGCTCATCTTGGATTGCCTCTGATACCTGATTGATGTCTAGAAAACTATTTCACCTATCACTTCCTTCTAGCCTCATACTTTAGGGGGCATTCTATTGCACCTAAAAATCCCACAGTTGCCTATTTTCTTTTCAGAAAATCCTAGCTTGAGATTTCCTTGGCCACATTTTTCCATCCCTAGGAAGGCCATCGCTTTTCTCTAGTTCTGACAGAGCATCGTCGGTTCTCTATCCAATAGAGAAAATTTCACCAGCTCTTATATGTTTTCTGGCAGTAGGCATCGTCAACTCTTCTCCTTGTGGAGCAAAATGCATCGGTGCTTCTTCACTTGAAGCCAAGAGTGCTGATCAATCCAAAACATGAAAAAAGAACATCCTAAAAGCTTCCTTGTGAAATCCTATGTGGAGTTTGTTCCTACTAGCTAGGGAGAGATGGAATTAGCCTTCCTCACTTGTTGGAATCACCTCCTATCCATTCCCCAAGTGAATCTCATCATATTTGGCCTATAAATGAAGCCTTCATGGAGTGAGTGGGGGAAGGCCAAAGAAAGCACCCTTATGCTGTTGGACTGAGATATGGTTTAGAGGCAAGATAGAGTGGTATTATGTGTGAAGAGATTGTTGTAGGTGTGAAGGATTGTAGATCTGTTGTAGGGGATAAAGCTAGCAACATCAAGGATTTATGGGTGTAACTTTACTCTCTCATTATTAATACAAAAGTGTTCCCCTTTCCCGTATTTAATGTGTGTTAATATCAATTAAATGTTGTTAGACTCCTTGATCACTAGCATAGATGATTGATTTGTCATGATTCTCTCACTTTGTGTTTTTTTTCTGTTAATTACTTTTGTAGGTACTAAATTTTGCAAGGACTTTTGGAATAAGGAAGAAAGGACTTATATCCGAGATATGATGTAAGTTTCATGTTGATCAAATTGATTATCTAGGGGAAGGATATGTTGCTATTCTCTTTTGTTCTACACTTGTGTCTTGTAGATTAGAGGAACAAGTGGTTCCCACACCGGTTGCGGAATTCCTTGAAACACCACTTCATAATAACATGTGATTACCACTACTTAATTTATTTCTTTAGTATTTTCTAGGGTCAATTGATGGACTATAGGTTATGGGTTTTCAGAAGAAAAAAAATCTATTTTTTTTCTTGGAAAAGAGGCCACAACACTCAATGAGAATAGAAATGGGAGTAATCTCAACATCATCCTAAATCCCAATATCAATAAAAATGACCTCCATTAATTCAAATTCTTATGATATCCATATAATCCTAGAATACTAATGTGTAATGAGTTTACTTTCCATGTGATAGAAATATCATTTAAAAAATCCCACTCTTTTGAATTGAAGTAGAATCAAGAATCTTGATGACGATCCCCTTCCCATTAATGACCTCCATTAATGTGCAATGAGTTTAATTTCCATGTGATAGAAATATCATTTAAAAAATCCCACTTTTTTGCATTGAAGTAGAATCAAGAATCTTGATGATGATCCCCTTCGCATTCAACAACTTCCTTCCACTATTGGTCTCTTCCAATGATTAATTCCATACTAATTTGTACTCTATCACTAAGTTATATATATACACAAGTTGTGTTTGATAATTATGTTTTTAATTGATAATAAGCAGGGAAGTCTGAATCTTAACCTTATGTTAACACGGAGGTAGAGAGTTTTGAACTTTGTAGTTATATCCTATAAGAGAAAAGTATATACTCAATACTAGTTAAAATAATTTTAATATTTTCATCATGTAACTCCAAAATATGCTATTATATGGCACATACATGTAAGTATTTACTACATTAAGAGACCATATAAAACCTAAGTAAAGGGGGATCTTCTTACAAAAACATACATGCAGTAAATATGTAGAAAAGTATGCCAACGTATCTTGAACAATAAATGCACAAAATATTGAAAATAATAGAAATGAACATCAATGAAATGATAAAACAACAAATATGAGATGATGATGTGTTGTAGTTAGCATCGAAAAAACCCAATAGGGTTTAATAACTAGTTGATTATCAACAAATATATATTCAATTATGACGTGTTTGAAGCCCTGCAAAATGGATATATTTAACATGTAGCTTGCCATCTTTTCAATACACATTCAGAGAGGACATAAAGAGAGGTAGTTATTGAAAATTATTACACCATTTCAACTAAGTCACGCATCCATAAAACAAGTACACAATGTAGTTGTTAACATCTGATGTTTTGTTCTTGCTCCCGAGTGTCCTTTGATCACATTTATTGCACCATATACTAAAGGTATCTACTCACACATCTATCTATTGCAAAATTTCCATCAACAGGGTAGCATGTAGTTGTTTGGGTTTAGAAATGACATCATTTTTCTACCTTTACTTTAACCTTTCACTCCATTATTACCTACTATACCTGCAAATAAATAATTCCTGTGAGAACTTAAGTGCAGTTTTGGATCTAGGTACTTGTTGATTATGTTTCTTGAATTTGGGTGAATAATAGAGGAAATGTATGCTTTGTGACTTTTTATTGCAAATTTTGTTCAAAGAAATAATTTGAACATTGTGGATACAAATCATCCAAAAACTAAAAATAAAGTTGTAGATCCTCCAAAAATAGATGAAGCCATCATTTCAAATGGTCATGTAAGTCAAAAGGTTGACATGGAGCTTGATATTGATATTCTAGTGGATTCATAACAATCTTATTTTATGAATCCACTCATTAAGGAATAAAATATCATTTTTCCCAACAATAGAAGAGGCTTGGATTTGATAACTTGTCACGGTATCAAGTGCTCCTATTCACAAGGATAATGATTCAATCTAGCCTAAGGAGAATCAATTTGTTCTATATTCAATAATAGTTTGTTAAGTATTTGAATATAGGGTTGAATCTATTGATTCATCCAAACACTTTAATTTATGTATAAATATGCATATCCATTCGAAGGAAAAAATAATTTGAATAGTTTATGAATTTGAAGATGTGAGCAATACTCCATTCCTGTGAGTTTCTTTACTCATTCATAGAATTCCATTGTTCTTGTACATCTGTTACATGTTGATGTGAGTAGTTGTAACTTGTGATTTTGTTTACATGATTCCTATTTGAGGAAAGGAAGGCCCCCCTTGCCAAGATTAGGTACTGATCAAATAGATTAGCACAACTATTTATGTTTTATTTTCTAAAAGATTAATTGTTGCAAATAATGATCATTGTGTTTGTTGGATATTATAATTAGTTCATTTGTTGTAGGTCCTTTTTGTTAGATGTTAAACTAGTTGTGATTCATTACAATTGAGGTGTGAAGTGGATGATGAGTTTTCTTTTAATTTCTGAAGTGTGGTTTGTTGGCATATTTTTTAATAGAATTGATAGTGAACAAAGCTATAGAATTTTCATTTTTCCTGATATGGAAAACCTAGAGAATGTTTCTTAGCCATGTGATTAAGTGACCTTTCCTTTGATGTATGAGTTCAACAACTCACAAAATTAACCAAGAAAAAGATGTCTAAGTTCATATTGTTAGGAAAAACTAGAGACCATGATTGAGTTGATGTGATTGAGTAGAATTACTTTGTTTTTATTTGCTAAAGGTGATTTTCCTTATTACAACTAGCAGTTTGAAATCAATGAAAATCTAATCTTGGTTACATACATTTATTTTGCATGAAAACCTTGAAATAAAAAGACTAACTCTAGTTGATAATTAATGATAAGAGAATTATTTGTTTCAAAATTACAATTAGCTTGCCCAACATTTTGTGCCAATGTCAGGGAGTTCATCAAAGTTACATTTAGCATTGATTTCTCTTTAGGTATCCTTTGAAACAATAATTGTATACCTCATACATTTTTTTTTGTATTTAAAATCATTAGTGTGGTAGCTTGAATACAAGGAAACAAGAAATCTAATATGAAAGGAAAGAACATGCATATCCACTCTAAATACTTTTAGTAATGAATACTACTCTTATGTATTAAAGAAATGTAGGTTGCGTGTATCATAAAAGAACTTTAATATAAGCATGTGGGACAACATGAACCCCCAATACTAATAATTTTGCAGGTATAAAAGGAGGAGGTGTAAGGTAAACTTTTCGAGGAAGAAGGGTTTACCCATCAATAATTTTGGATTGTGTAGGGGATGGACCTTCTGCATCAACTGAATCAACATACTACCCTCAAATTGAAGGACAAGGTTACATTGATGAGTTAATTAGTGGACGACAAAATTTAGAATTTGAAGCTCAAAGGGATAAAGGATGACTATGTTGACATCCTAAATCTCATAGGGAAGGGTGATATTTCAAAATTCGATTACAATGAAATCTATGAACTATGTAGAATATATTCAAAAGGATTCATCAAAGAAGGAAACACCATTCAATAAGACCTACCAAGAGCCACAATATCAACCACCAATGGAGTCACACACACTGTGCTCCACCTAGGAGTTGGAATGTTTGTCGACTTCGATAGGTTCATCACCGACTTGCACAAGTATGAACCTCGACATGACCTTGACATGTTCCATATCTCAACATGCATCGTCAACTCCAGCATCTCGAGATGACTATGACTTACTTTATCTCTGTCTTCCATTCATCTGTAATGGTTGAAATTTCGAACTGTTCTAACTTCTTTGTAACTGAACGTAATAGGTAGTCACCCAAGCATCTCAACATTCTATATAAGTGTGCACACTATTGTAAAATAAAATAAAGTAATATAGAAATAATAGAACAACAGAGTTTGGTTTGAATTATTGCATTTTGTCTGTTTACTTTCTATCTCTGTAGTGCATTTTCTGCTTTGCTTATTTTAATATTCTTCTGCCGTAACAGTGCTCAATTTATTCAATCAAACTGTTGTCCTCCGATGTGCGCTTGGGAACCTAGATCATTAGTATTAGAGCATATTTAGAGCTTAAGTTTTCTAGACACTTATATCGAAGTTACCTAGCTTATCCATGTTCAAACACACTCGCAAACTCAATAATTCAAGAAGAAACTACCTTCAACTTCAGAGAAGATGGCTGAATAAACAAACATTAGACATGCAACTGACAAGATAGAGAAACTCATTATAGAAAAGGCACTGTACTGACAAAAAATGAAAATTTTCACCCAATCCAACGAGATTCTCATGCGATTCTCTTCGACATTCGAAGGATCCTTGATCAGATCTCACTCCGACAAAACCAATCCATTCAAGGTATAAATGAATTTGGACATACTAAATATTGAAGGAAAGATTGAAATGGAATTTGTAGACATTTGGGTACAACAAATATAATCCTATTACTCTATGAATCAACTCTCGGAAGCTGAAAAGATAACCAATGCATCCTTAAAGATGTCAACCTCTATGCACTACTAGTGGGAGAATCTATCGACAAAGATGGAGTGAGAAGGTGACTCCATAGACACCTGGGAGTAATTTATTGAGTACATCTGGGAGTTTTACTCTCCCAAGTACATCGAACAATAGTATAATAAGTGGAAAAAGCTAAGGAAATGGAAATACTAGTCTGTGTAGAGCTACACCAAGGAGTTCTATCAGCTCATGGCTAGACTTGGAATCCAAGAAGAAGAGAAATTGCTTGTCTTGAAGTACGTTAGTGTATTATCCCCATACATTCACAAGGAGATCAATTTTTTGACTATCAGTATTTTTGAAAATGGATTCCACTACAAAAAAGATATTGAGGTTAAGAAAAAAGGAAAAGAATGTTTCACAACCAAGCCGACAGGTCGAACATCTGACAAGAATTCACCAGCCGAATCAGACAAGTCAAGGAACCCTTCTTAGCTGAATTCGTCAAATTCATACTATTTTAAGGAGCACTCTCTAAAAGACGAAAGGTAACATAAAAATTATCCCCCTTCCAGGAATTTGTGTGATTATCACAACTCATCATGGCATGATATGCCAGAATGCAAATCTTGTAATACATTTTTGGCAAAATTGTCAACATCAAACATGTTTGATAAAATATTGGTAGAATATGACCTAGAAGTATTGAACCTTTTGAAATCAAAATCGACCACTCCGACAACCTTGAACATCATTGACAAGGAGGAATGAGAACACTTGTTCCATACACAGATATGGGTTCAAAAAAACCATTGCATCTGATTGTGGATAATGGTGGCCAAAAGAACTTTGTTTCTAAAGATAATGTGAAGAAAATTGGTCTTGTCACCACTCAACATACTCAACCTTAAAATATCGGTGGGATGAAGGATGGACATGAACTAAGGATCACCTGATAATGCAGGCTCACTTACTTCGTGAGGCCCTTTGAATATGAAGTACTCTAATATGTGGCACTGCTTTCCGTAGCCAACGTCTTGTTTGGGAAACCTTACCTATGGGATCGACATGGAATTTATAGTCACAGCCTCAGAAAGTGATTGTCAAAATTTAGAACCAGTGGTATGGAATATCAGAGCGAAAACCTACACCATTGGTTACAATGATCTCTGCTAAACAAATAAAGAAGCTTAGCGGCCATGCTAAAAAATTTCATTGATCATGATAAACTCTCATCATTCTAGGAAGATTGTAACAACCATTTGAATGACTGACTAGCATAGCTCCTGACAACAAAATCAGATCAACCACATTCTTAAGGAGTAACAGAACGTATTTCAAGAACCAAACATAGTACCTCTACACTACCGGGTAAAACACTCCATTGAACTTGTTCCTGGTTCCTCATTACCTAACACATATGTTTACAGAAGATCCATTCTTGAGAACGAAGAGATCTGTAGACAAAATCAATATTTGATCAACAAATGTCACACATGACTGAGCTCCTCTCCTTGTGAAATTCCATACTTCCTTGTTCCGAATAAAGATGATACTTGACGCATGTGCATCGACTATTGGGCTCCCAAATTTTTTTTGGTAAAGAATAGATACCCTCTTCCAAGGATAGATGAACTCATCAAATGTCTGAAAGGTTCTAAGTTCTTTACTAAGCTCGACCTCAAGTTGATATACTATCAAATTCCTATTGAGTCCACTGATGTGTGGAAAACTGCTTTCAAAACCAAGGAATAATTTTTTGAATGGTTAGTCATTCCTTTCGTCTTAACCATTGCACTTACAACCTTCATGTGATATATGGATAACATTCTATGACCTTTCATTGGTAAGTGTGTCATTGTCTAGCTCAACTATATCATGATTTTTAGTCGATCATGGGAAGAACATGTCAGAAAACTTCGACAAGTCTTCGACACTGTCCAAAAACATCGACTATATCTGAACATAGAAAAATTCTCATTTGCGATGAACAACATCAAATATTTGGGGTATGTAATTGACTTTGCAGGCATTCACATCGATCTAGAGAAAGTACAGATCCTCAAATATTGGCCCATTCGTCAAAAAATTCGTGAACTAAGAAATTTTATTGGTTTGGAGAATTTTTATCAATGGTTCATACTCGGCTTCAGTCACATAGCCCAAACCTTGAATAAATTGACTAATGGAAATGGGAAAACTATCTCCAAATGGACACCAACACAACATCAATATTTTGAACAACTAAAAAGAAATTTTTTTACTACACCAATACTTGTGTTACCTGATTTTCGTCAACATTTTTAGATTGAGACGAACACATTGGACTGTTCTTTGGGAGTAGTGATCACTCATTTTGGTCACCCAGTTGCTTTTCATTCCTAAACTTTCAACGACACTGTTAGAAGGTATTCGAAAATGAAAAATAATTATATGGCATTGTGCAAGCCCTTAAGTAATGGATACATTACATCCTTGGGAAGGAAATTATCATCCTTATTGACCACAAGATCTTACATTTCACCCTGTCCTAGTTGAAATTACAAAAAACTCGAAAAATCAAGTGGATTAATTACCTGCAAAAATTTCAGTTTGTTAATTAAGTATAAGAAAGGTAAATCTAATGTCGCATCCGATTGTCTCAGTAGACTACCCATTAATCTACTTTCTATAGTGATGAGTATACAGTGATATGAAAACACCACTTGGTCACAATTTTATTCAATAGACTGGGACTTCTATTCAATTTATCGACAGCTTAATACCGACACACTATCTACTACTGACTACTTCCTAAAAGACATCTTTCTATACAAGCTTGGACAAATTTGTGTACCGATCGGTGAGCATCGATAGAAGCTCATTTGGGACGTGGACTACAACATGACTGCACAACATTTCAGAGTAGCAAAGACTCTTATTATCCTACAATTTTCTTTACTATCCTTTACTTAAATATGACATCAATAGGTACATTCGATCGCACGTGGTTTGTGCCATTGCTAAACCGTTGAATCAACGACATGGACTTTATATGCCTTTTCTGGTTCCTAGTTGACCACAGGAATATATTTATATGGACTACATGACATGATATCCTACTATTAAACATCATCATGACATGATATTAGTATTTGTCAATAGATTTTCCAAGATGTCTATTTTCATTCCGTACAAGAATACTATGACAACACAATAGACTTCTCAACTCTTCTTCGAACATGTTTGGAAACACTATGGCCTTTTGATGACCATCATTTCCGAAAGAGATTCTAGAATTGTCAACATATTTTGGTAGACTCTCTGGAAACAACTTGACATGATACTTTCTTGGTCAACATCTTCCATGCCCAGACCGATGGAAATATGAAAGTTGTGAATCACTTGGTAGTAAAAATGATTTGCATGTACAACCAAAAGCATCGTCGGACATGGGATGAAAATATCCCATACACAAAACACAATTAAAATCATTATCAGTAAAAATCTATGGGAAACAGTCCATTCAATATCTGTTATGGATCTCAACCCTTAGTCACCAATCGACTTGATCAGTTCATCAACACAACTGAATAACAATGAATTTGACAAAATAGAAGTTGAAAAAGCATTGAAGTTTCGAGATCAAATATACAACATATAGAACCAAGCACATGAAATGTTGCAGCAAGCTAATGCGAAAGACAAGAACCGACATAATCAAATCATAGTCCTCATTCATTCCAAATTGGGGATCAGGTCTGGTTACATCTAAACAAGGAGTGCTTCATGGGTCCATATAAAAGGATGAAGCCTTTGTGATATGGTACACATAATATCCTTAAGCAGATTGGAGAAAATGTTTTCTATCTCAACGTTCCTTCATTCTTGAGTTTACATCTAGTGTTCAATGTAGATCTACTTTGATCATACCATGCACCATTGTTGGAACATAATGACTTGCAAATAGAAGAACTTGAAGACATCTATCCAAATATTCATGATCCTTTTCCTTGTGACACCATTGTGGGATGACAGATACAGCATACAAGGATGAAATCTGTTCCATAATTTCAAGTGGCTAATTCCAAACAACTCCCAATCCAAGGAAAGTGTTACTCTACTAATGAACTCACCAACACGTTTCCTCACCTGAATGAGAGAATAATGGGGACCATTCTTTCTTAAGGAAGGAGGAGTGATCCACCCAGTATTTGGCATGTTTGTTGACTTCGATAGGTTCAACATCGACTTTGATAAGTATGAACCTAGGCACAACCTTGAAAGGTTCCACATCTTGACATGCATCATCGAATCCAACATCTTGACACGTCTACAATAGATTGTCTCTCTATTTTCCAGTCATTTGTAACAGTTTAAATTCCAAACCATTCTAACTTATTTGTAACAGAACGTAATGGGTAGTCACCCAAGAGTCTCAACATTCTATATAAGCATGTACAATATTGTAAAATATAAGCAAGTACCATAGCAATAATATAACAACAGAGTTTGGTTTGAATTATTGCATTTTGTCTCTGTGTTTACATTCTGTGTGTGTAGTGTATTTCCTTATTTTCTTATTTTGATATGCTTCCATCATAACAGTGCTCGATTCATTCAATCGAACTGTTTCCTTCGACGTGCTCCTGGGCACCTAGATCACACTAACTTGTGTAACTTATTGGATAAATTTAAAAGTGATATTTCAAGTTCTTTATAATCTAAATTTTATACATTTTAGATTAAGCATAAGTAAACAAATAGAGAGAAACCCATGGCTATTTTCTATCCTAAGTACAAACAAAAAAACCCTTTAAAGGAGTTCCTATGAACATCATTGAAATTCACAATATTTATGAGCTAGAACTTCCCGTTAACCCAAAAAATCCCTCACTGAGCTCTACATGGCATACACCACCAAAGGACACCCATGCACGACCCGCATTTAACCCCATTTGAGCCCCACACCCTCAAGAAGGATTAAAAATAGGAAAAAGGGCTTAAAAACCCCTAAAAAGAGCCTAAATAGCCCTCATAGGGGCTAAAACCTCTAAAAAGGGGATAAATCCCCTCAAAGGAGACTAAAACCCTAAAAGGAGCTAAAGATTGAGAAAAAGGGGCTAAAATACCAAAAAGGTGTAAAGCCCTGACCAGGGGCTTAGAACCCTAAAAAAGCTATAAATAGAGGGGTGGGGGTCACTCTCAAAACATTACTCCCTTCCTTATTATTATGTTGCTAGACTGAGTGCCTTGAGACCATTTTCCCTCTCAAGCCATTTAATCTCCCTCTCCTCCATCCTTCCATTGAGCCATAGCTCCCCCTTCCAAGAGAGGTGCTCTCCCAGCTAGGGCATGTTGGCCCATTCCAACCAGAAGGTATACCTGTGTTGTTTTCTGTGTTTGCTTTAGTATTTTGTAGTTTTTCTAACAGTATTTATTTGCAGGTTCATTGCTTAACATGTTTTTGCATGTATTTTGGTTCTAATAGTTGGATGCAGGGCCTTGGAGCTTAAACCCTAACCTTGTGTGCAGAGGGGTTTCTTTCATTTCATTTCATTTTCTATTCTGTTTGTTTTGCCTTGCATCCACCACCAGGAACTATACCCTTCCATCCTATAGACGAAAGGTAGCCATTCCTACCCTGCAGCAAGGGAGAAATCCCCGCTACAAAACTAACGACCATACCAGGTCGATCCCACAGGATCCTTGGGTTTATTTTTTTCAAAGTTTCAGTTTGTTTTGTTTTTGGCACTACTTTAATTTTTTGTTAAAATATAGCTTAGATTCCTGTTTATTTACATTTCCAATTAATGCTGAGCCTCCTCAAGAAAAATTTGAGTCCATTTGGCCAAAGTACTGGATACTGTCATCCGGATCTGACTCGGGGTCAATTTTTTTTTAGTTTTTGGAGCAGGTCACTCTTATCAGGCCCAGAGAGGGGACTAGGTCACTCATTTTTCCCTCATAGGTGCGACTAGGTCATTTATTTAGCCCAAAAAGGTTCGACCCCCTTCCAGAAGTCAGGCCGCTTCTATCTGCAAATTCTGAGTGACCCCCTCACCTGTTTCTGGAAAAAATTGGTGACCCCCTTGCCCCATTTGACATGAAAAGTGCGATCTGTCACTCAAAGTTTGATTTTTTAAAAGTTAAGGGCTGTAAATGTGGCCCAACTACCTCTATCCATCCAAACTGTTTTTATTTCTGTTTATGTCCATTTCATTTACAGAACAAAGCTTCATTAAATCAAAGTGTAAATAAAAGTGTAAATCAATGCTTAATGGGTTAATGAACATAGCTTGATTAAAATTTACTTAAAACCAACATATTGCCTAACCCTTCCTCCTCTACCCAGTCATCACCCTTCGGGGTATTTTGGGAAAAGACGAAGGGTGAAGCTCGTATAGTAATGGGCACTTCACTTAATTTTTTTTAAAGCCACTAAAACGGGTGACTTGGAAGGTAGAGCGGGTAGAGAAGGAGGGCATCTCACGACGCTCAACATCTTCCCTGTTGACCAACCTTGCATCCGAAGGGTGACCTGTGGATCTCTGGATGGGCTTAGTCCCATTTTGTTGAGAGCCCAACACCCTCTCTTGGTTGAAGAGAAATATAGGTGCAAGGTAGTCACTTAGTGAAGCTATCATAGTTCAGGATTACAAATGGTACATGTCTAAAAATTTCTGATTACTATTTACTCTTTTCATTCACAAAGTTATGAACTCTACGGAATATTCATAAACCATTTAAGCAGCCACCAGATATAATAGAAAAACAAAAGACATACACACCATACCATATAAATCAACCCAACTCAGTTCATGACGCTGAGTGAGCCAGTAAAATTTACAATTTACACTAAGTTAAACATTTGCAGTCTTTGAGGACATAAGTCCCTGATTGCCTCAACCATGGGAAGTACTTGGCCTCATCCCAGAAAATCATTGTGAGGAGTACCACGGGAACCCCAAAGTAGCTGGCCGCTAAGAGGAATTTCCAAGCGAACCGGGCAATGACCCCCACTGATTGAGTAGCACTCCCATGAGAAAAAAACCAAGCACTGTCTTCTGGTAGTCTTGGTGGCCGAATGACCACCTGCAGCCAATAGGAAGCCATTAAAAACCAGGGTCCAAAAATCATTACCACCATTTTGACATACAAATTTGACACAAACGATCCCTCACACTCTTCCTCACGCCTAAGAGGCGAACCACCATAGTTCGGGTCATTAAACCGACATCGTCGAGGCCATTCTTGACGACCTTCCACACCATCAGAAGGACACATAGCCTCTGATTCAGATTCAAATCCATATCAGTCTAAACTTGATCTACACACTGCACCATCAAGCCCCATGGCTAGTGCAAACCCGGATCCATTTTCCAGCATAGCAATTCCTAGTGGACCCATGTCCACACCATAAACTATCACCAACAACCCTGCAGGTGGCCCCAGCATAGTTATGCAAATCGTCATAAATCAGCTGCCACCACCCATATTGACCAGTCAAGTTGTCCTACCTGCAACACATGGGGGTAGTGGCCCTTCCACCTACACTACTCCTCCTTTTATACATGGGGGAAGTGGCCTTTCCACCCACATTGTCCCTCCCACCACACTTGGGGGCATCATCCCATCCACAATGGTGCCACAAGTACCCCCATCAATGTAGGTGCATTATGTGCCTGCAAACCCCACCATCGTGGTTGCCCCATCTCACATCAACCTGGGGTCAAACCTTCCTTTCATGGCACATCTTAACTTTGTTGATTTGGCTCGGTTAACAAATGACCCTATCCGCCATCAAATGTTTTGGCCTCCCATACCAACCAAACTTCCCTAAAACATTCCCAAGTTTGAAGGGAAGGCAGGAGAGTGCCCCCAAAACCACATCATGACGTTTCATCTATGGTGCTCATCAAACAACATTGTAGATGATTTGATTAGGCTATGACTATTCCAATGCACCTTTACAGGTGTTGCAGCCAAGTGGTACATTGAACTACCACAAGAAAAGTACCCAGATTTCAACTCCTTGGCTTTCATGTTCCTGCAATATTTCCAACTCCACGTCAGATATGACGAAGGGGTGGAGATCTTGTTATCTTTCTGCCAAAATACTGCGACCCACATAACTGACCACATCCATGAGTGGCGACGATGCTGCAGTTTGTGTAAGATCCAACTTGATGACAGGATCTTCCTGGATTGGTTCCTTAAAACTTTTGCTCCCACCTATATCAAAGGACGTCGCATTCGAACGTCCCCAATCTAAAGAGGAGGCCATCTTGAAAGCCCAGCAGTTTGATCTAATCTATGCACAGTCTAGATACCTTTACATCATCATTCTAGATGCTCCCCGTGCGGGCACTTTCTACTGGGATGCAATGGGGACATCCCATGCTGCAGATGGCATCATAGGTTCTATCTCTCACCAAACACAACACCATCCGACACCACTTGCAATACCACCATAACCAAGCAACACTGCTAGTGTTTCCTACCAAAACCAAACTCCGGACTATGCAAGAATGATGCCCCAATCCGGAGCCACAACTTCTTATGCTTAACTTGCACCACTGTAATAGGCTTAGGCCTTGGCTTGGCCAACACAGCAATACGCGGGACAAATGCCCACATTTGTGGCACCAACAACCACCCAAATATACTATGCATGATCGGTGCAAGCTGTTCAAGCCCCCACCCCTACTCCACCTGCTCCATTGGGATAGGTGTTTGCACAACAAAAATGTCCCAACCAGCCAGCCCCCAATAACCAACAAGGACAAGCCAGAAATAACCAACCCTGGAACCAAGGAAACAATCAACCACAGGGAGGTGGTCAATAACCAAATCCCCCCAACAATGTCACGGAAAATTGGCCAGCCCAAAATCCTCAACGACCAATGCACCAAGACGCAACACCCCGTTGCAGACAAACCAACCGTGCACACTATGTGAGGTCTACGGGCACTACACATTCGAGTGTCCCTTCATGGGTCACACTAAATAGGCCATTAGAAACGAGGTTCAACATGCCACCAATACAATGGACCAAGCCCAACCCAACCTGACACCACAAGGACCTCCTCCTATTGTGCTTCAAAACCCATTACCAGTCCAAGGATTGGTCGCAACCACACCCCCTCCCCAACCCAATCCCAATGCTCCGGGGGCACCTCCCATGAGAGAAACAGGTGTCCACCACCTACTAGCTATGAGAACTGAAGAGGTCAATCTACAAACCAAACGAAATCAATACGGAACCAACACCGAACCCGCTGACACATTAGCAACATCTATGTCTAAAACAACCAATGCACCTCTTCAGTTACCCCCTTTTCCATGCCCCCCCATATGCTAGGTTGATGACAATGCCACGGCTAGAGCTGCTGTCAGTTACAACTTAGTGGATGATTTGTCCCAAACACCTACAGCCATGTTCACTCTTAAGGTACTCATAACTTGCCCAATGCAGTGGAAAGCCTTACTAGCCACCCTTGGGGCCGTATACCCCTCTGACTCCAAGTTGATCACAGTCGACACGAAGAATGGGGAACCGCGAATGCCATCAACCATTGCCTTCCAAATATCGGTGTCTATCCAGAATTTGGTCATGCACCGGTGCATAGTGGATGAGGGGGCATCCACGTGTGTTATGTCTACCCTAGTCTGGCAGAAACTTGGATCTCCAATTCTGCAACCATCCTCCACAACTCTGTGGGCTTATGATGGCCATCCCACTAAAGCCCAAGGAATTCTCCCCCATGTCCCCATCACATTAGCCAGGAAGATAGTTCTGATTGACATAGAGGTTGTCAATGCTCAATTGGACTATAACCTTCTCCTCGAAAAAAGTTATATGTACGCCATGAGAGCTCTCACATCAACTGTCTTCTATCTCATGATGTTCCCCCATGAAGGGAAAATCATGACGGTTAAATAATTGACTTATCACGATCCATAAGGGCTAACGACACCCACCAACATTATCCCTATGATCAACACTATTGATCCACAAGCGATGACCACACACGCCAATGTTATCCCTGCGGTCAACACCATGGTCGACAACATACTAGCCTCCCCATTATTGAACGTGGGCCCTGGGTTGTTTGTTGATATCACCATGACGATTCCTTTCCCCTTAGTGTCACCACCATCGACACCAAATGAGACTGCGGACTTGTGCATGCTCTCATCCAGCATTGCTGCACCCAAACAACAATCACAGCTATAGCCCCAACCACAACCACAACACCATCTGCAGCTGCAACATCAATAGCAGCCGCAACATTATCCATAGCCACAGCATTATCTGCAGCTGCAACCACAACCTCATCCCCACATACAACCATCAGGGAGTTATATGGGCTCCTCTCTAGTCCATACAATTCCCTTCCTCTTTTCGTCGCCTGGTGTCATGAGTAAGCCAGTAATGGCCACCCTATACCTGCCCAACTTTACATTGGGAATTCCTGTGTGGTATATTGATCCACCAGCTCAACCACCAATTCCCTAGGTAGTCTTAACCCCTGTGCAACCCACTTTGGTCGAGTCTCACCCTCCACCTAGCCTGCAAAAACCAGTCACCGCACCGGCACCCGCACAGCCCCAACCAAAAAGGGAGAGGGGTAAGAATGCAAAAGGTACCATTGAACCTCGACAGATCCCTCCTTTCATCGTCTCCGAAGTATAGGGCCATCCAACTCAAAACCACCCTAAAATTCCTATAATCCATGCGCATTTGGACGCCATGAATACAACCGAAAACCTCCCTGTGGTTGAGCTTCCAAGCGCCCCAATAGTGAGAAATAAGTGATTAAGAACAAACCATGCTTGAACCCTTTGTGGAATGTATGGACACTATTCTCAACACTGCCAAGACTTGCCCGAGTTTCGAATGGCTTTAGCCGACCTTCGTCAACATTCCCTTGAATTTGAGATCACCCTGATCGAAGAAGTTCACCCCCCACCTCCTTCTTCGGACACCATGTCCATTTACATGATGTCCAGCTCTACTGACCCTATTGTCTCCACCACCAATGAAGGTCCATTAGACCTGTCTCTTCATTGCTTCCGCAATGATTAGAGGATACTAGAAGCCTTAACTGCCCTAGAATACCCATGGGACAACATGCACCATTTCTCTTTCTTCCTCCCCGAAGATCTTGTGTCACAGTCAGACTAGTTTTCCATGGAAACCAAATATTTCATTCACAGGAAAGTCGACTGCTTCAAAAACCCCATTTCGACACCAAACGCCTTCGAAGAAGGGAACATGGGCAACATATCACCAACCATCAAAATAAACATCTCAACTAATCTTGAGGTTGTTGAAGAAATGATGCTGGGGGCATCCTACTCCCTGGAAGAAGTCGCTGCCTACAAAGCTCTCTTCCAAGAATTCCGTGACATCTTTGCCTAGTCTTACACTGAAATTCTTGGGTTGGATCCATCCATTGTGTAACACCACATTGACACATGGCTCGATGTAGACCTATATGCCAAAAGTAATGGCCCATCCATCCTTCCAAATAGGTCGTGGTCAAATCCGAGATAGAGAAGCTATGCATAGTCGATTCCATTTACCCCATTGCGTACACCACTTAGGTTTCTAATCTTGTTCCCGTGAATAAAAAATAGGGTACCATCCGCGTTTGCATAGAATTCCGTGATCTCAATGGGGCGTGTCCCAAAGAAAACTTCCCAACACCCTTCATCGATCAGATTATCGATGCATGCGTCGGACATAAGGTCTTTTCCTTCACGGACGGATTATCTGGATATAACCAAATTCAAATCCGAAAAGAAGATCATTACAAGACTGCGTTCACAACCCCGTGGGGCACATTCGCATATCGAGTCATGCCCTTTGGCCTAAAAAACATTGGAGCCACTTTCTAGTGTGCCATGATACACTGTTTCCGCATCCTCATTCACATCATGTTGGTTTATCTTGACAACCTCATTGTGTGGTCACAGAAGCAAGCACAGCACATAGATGATTTGCGGCAAGTATTCCTACGATGTCGCAAGTAGGAAATCTGCTTGAACCCTTTCAAGTGTGTTTTTTGTGTCCCAACGGGCCATCTCCTAGGGTTCATCATGTCACACAAAGGAATGACTGCTGATCTCCTAAAAGTCCAAATGACTTTTCCTCTAATGTCACCCCTTTGAGTGACAATAGTACATGTTGTAATATAGTCTTTTCCTTTTTGTTTTACACATTTTTCAAAAGTGAGTCTTATGTATCATTTTCCCTCATTGCTCCAGATGGATCCTACCTCAGATCGGTACATTGGATTTGCTAACGGAGCAAGCAGATGGTCTCCGAACCTCACCTCGGCTGCATGGGTCATCTACTCCCCGTCACACGAGTTGATCCATATTGACGGAATATGCGCAGGTAGTGCGACCAACAACCGGGATGAATATGATGGTGTCAATGGCCTTTTGGCCGCAACTCTCCACTTAGGTGTTCACCATCTCAATGTCTTCTTAGACTCCCAGCTGCTTGTTTCTCAGTTGAAAAAATACTACCGGGTACGTGATCCTTGCCTCTTTAGAAAATTCCTGCGCACTAAACAAACGGTTAGAACATTTGAGTCCATTACATTCACACATGTTCCCAGAAACCTCAATAGTGTAGCAGATCAAATGGCTAATGACATTCTAAACTGGCACATTCATAATCACATATAGGAAACATACAACTATAACATCATGCATAATCATATATAAAAATACACACACAAGTGTAACAATACATCATTTAGGCATTGCATCTCATATCATCATAAAAAGACTCACATATAAAACCATAAAAGTGCATCCACATGCGTAAAAAATATATATATATATAGATAGATAAGTGACATGTCCAAAATATGTCGAGTACAAAATGAGAAGCCACATATGCTTTCTTAGTGGAATATACATAGCGATGCAAAAACTCCTAAGTGCACCAACACACTAGGGGAAACCCCACTAGGCTAGTAATCTTACTCAAACTCATCATCTGGATTAGTATCATCATCTTCCTTAGAAGACTCATCCTCTACAGGAAGATTACGTCTCGCCACTCGACAAAGGTAATCACAGGCCACGACCATCTTCCTCATCACAGAGGTCCACTCTGGAGGAAAACTATGAATGGAAGCAATCAAATCGTTGCTTAAATGCTACCAGCCATCATCAGAGATCCCATCAGAAAGCTGCTCCAGATGTGGCAGAAACTCATCCACCTCCCGCCATCACCTACAAGGGTTCCCCGCAGGAACTGCCGCAGGTGCCATAGCAACCAATCACCTCTGATATCTGGGTGGTGGACGGGGACCAATAACTGCATACACAAACAAGGACACCATCTGTCTACATACATAAACATACAACTATCAACCAGCTCAACTACACTCTGTATAAAGATAAACATAAAGACATCACACATACATACCAGCTGGTCCCCATGCTTGGCTTGCAGGTCGGGGCATCTTGGGGTCCCCATGATAGTTCATACCCACATATGGGTACTCCTCAATGACCACTGGAAGCTGACGCCATTGCTCCAATAGATCCTTAGTAAAAAAGTGGCTCACCCTGCCGCCACCCTCTAGTACCATCATCTGGAAATACCTATGCATCTATGGACCTTGTGGACCACTATCTCGCATGTCCCAGTGCAGACATAGAGTAGGTACTTTCTCAAAAAAGAAAGCACATAGAAAGTAGCCAAAGAAAAAGCCTATCCTAGATGCCTTCGCGTTGTTCAATTGACGCCAAACAGCCTGAAGATACATCTGGGCCCACCCATAGTATGTGCCCCCCATAGCATGCTCTACCAACTGTAGCTGCCCTCCAGATATCTTGTGGCTCCCCATGGAACCCAAGATATGCAGCAGTAATGTCTCCATCGCTTGTGTCGACAGGTCCTCAATGTGACACATCAAGATGTAGGAGCCATGCACATACGCAGTAGCGTAACAGTGCCTGTCACATAGCTCCTCCAATGTCTCCCCCTGAGACAACATCGGTGACAACTCACCAACAACTCCCAACATGGGGAGCCCAGTCAAAAAGTACACATCCACTAGCATGATCTCAATATGCTGACCCTGGAAGAGGAAGGCCTCCTGCCCAATATCCCAAAAGCTCATCATCATTTGCAGCAACAAACGCAAGCTCTTCATAAGGGGTCTCCTCATGAACTTCAGTAAACCACAACGGGCCAATGTATCACACACATTCCCGTCCCGTAATGACACCTCCTGGAGGTCTTTACAGTCTCTCTCCTGCCACTTAATCTCAACCATCCTACACAAGCAAAAAAAATATGTTAGCCACTGCGTTCATAAAAAAATGTCACCTGGATGCCAAGTTGGACCTATTTGGGAAAAATGAGCAACCAGGTTGCTCAAAAATGCCCCACAGGTGCAACTAGGTCACTCTTTTTCTCTCGAAAGGTGTGACTTGGCTCCATGAAATCCCAATAGGATCATGGAGGACCTCTGGGTGACCAAATGCAGAATGTAAACCACCAAAAAGAAGAGATTTGGCAAGAGCTCTTACCTGCGAGTCGCAGAACTTGAAACCACTAGTCGGAACAGGAGAAATCAACAAAAGAAAATCTAGTGCCCACCTCTCCAACTCTGCAGTGAACAGTGACAATAATACTTCACAAAGTGGTCCCTACCCTTATATAGGCCCCATTTGACCTAATTTCTCTTGTTAGACACAATAGGACCATACGGAGTCCGTTTGAGACTCCGTTTGAGCCATTGGTTTTAGAATTCCGCCCTCTATTTCCTTATGAGACCATCGTCTCATGTTTAACAAACAAATTTCAGGACCGCTTCCCAAAAGTTACCTCAATTTACGAGCCACAACATGGTGATGCAAGTGTCTACGAACCTGTAATTGCATCACACTTGCCTACCGCTACTCATGCGGGTTCTCAGGCCACCACCCATAAGGAACATCATTTTTATTTTTGTAACATATAGTTGTCTACTCCGTCCCCTGCACCTTATGCGGATCTCCAGACCATCGTCCGGAAAATGAATCATTTCCTTTGCATGCATTTGACATATATCTGCCTCTGGACTTGCACTCACATCACATGTAGTCAAGTCCATCCACCACAATTCACACATGACTCTTTTGACCTCTGTCCCAGAACCACCTCGTTTTGCGTGCCTCTGCCATATCGACTCACGTGCCTCTGCTGTGATCTATCCCATGCATGTATTGGTATGTTTAAGAGCCACCTGCTCCATCCATACTACACGGATGACCTTTGTACCACTGTCCACCGTCCCGACATGGGGCACCGCTTGTGCAACCACAATCGGTTGACCATACTAGAGTTTCTTTTAAGCTCTTTTTTGACTCCTAAAAGAATGAAAAGATGGCCGAGCATAGCTGCTTCCTTTCCCGCTCGTTAAAGTATAGGAAAGGGCATCTACATCATCTCATTTATCTCCTTTTGCGGACTATGTAGACCAATAAAAGAAAAGGACCACCTTCGCACATTCAATCCAAGACCGTTCCCCTCTGCATACTTTTATGCTTTCTAGGGCAGAGGGGTTGAAATTTATGAAAAATATCACCATGGATTGTCGTTAAGCTCTTTTCCATCCTTCTCATCAAGAAAATATTTCTGAGCAAACTTGGTCTCGTTCATGCTCGTAAAAGTATCTGAATGACCATCTAGTCAGTATAGGTTTAACATTTTCCGTCTTGACTGGACTACCAACAGTAAAGAAGTCTCCCATCCCATAAAAGGATGGGTGAGCTCTCCTATGTATACTTGTATCCTTTTTTGGGCACAGGAGACTACCAACAAAAAAGAGCCCCCACTGGAGTCTTGTTCGTGCTTTTAGACTCTCTAAAATTGAAAGCACCATCGAGCATTTACTTTCTTGAGCTCGCCAAAAATCCATGAGATCGTACCACAACGGTGTCTCTAGACACCACCCCATAGAAAATAGTTTGGCAGCATTCCCACTTTGGGTCACCTTTTTTTAGAGTACTCTACAATGTGTCTTCCTTGGATCTCATCAGTACCAAAAGTATCTACCTCCCCCAAGTATTTCCCATCTGCAGTGACATTCCTGGTATTATAGCTATGATCCCATTCCCCCGAGTCAGTTTCATTTGCTGCTTGGTCTGCCCTGCTGTCATAGTCTGAACAAAGGAAGTTTGAGTCTACTACACTCCCTCTGCCCCTACCCAACTCTTTCCCTCCCTCCCTCCATTCAATGGTCCAGTCCTTAGATTGTCTCACACCTTTCGGTTATCTCCCTCGTGCTTCTGGTCAAGGAAACACCATTGCCTTGACTAGGGGTAGGTCTCCCTCTGTCGATGACAACACATGTATTCCAGAGGATAGATCAAGAGGTCCCTGTATCTTGGTTTCATTAACCTCATTGATGAGTTCCCTGGACCACTTGAGAGGAGTCCTTAGTGCCTCTCAGGATGGTTGTTTCTCACGTGCTCAACTCTAGCTACATCATCGCACTGTTGAGATTCGTACAGGGTATTGTTCTATGCAGTATTTGGTTGAAGACCCCGGATGTCACCTGACTCTAGCACATTGATGAGTCTATTCAAGGGACCTAAACAGGTTATGTCCCTTATGATTTTCGGGTTGCGTTGGAGACAGTGTTCAGAAGCCCCAACAATGCTTCTATATAGATTTATGATTGATGCAGCATACTTGTACCATAGAGACTCTGACTCTCAATCAGTAAGTCCATACAGCTATGTACCGTTCCATATCCAACAGGCTATCAATCATGAAGATATAGCATTCCATGAGAGTGCCATGGGTCCAATGTAGCAGTTCTTCAGATCAGAATTGTATTCAGCCTCTCATTGAGGCAAACACTATGTATCATCAGTTGTATATGACCAGCTTTTGTATTATAGAGCATAGATCACATTATTCTTTCAACATTGTTACGAGCATGGGAATTCCCTCCTTGTCCATATACATGTCACACATTATTTGTATCTCACCCATTGATGGGAACCATATTAATACAAAAACCAAAATCCACCATGCCCTAGCCCAGGAAGCACCACCTNTCCTACACCACCTAAGGACACCCATGCACGACCCTCATTTAACCCCATTTGACTGCCACACCCTCAAGAAGGATTAAAAACAGGAAAAATGGATTAAAAACCCCTAAAAAGAGACTAAATAGCCCTCATAGGGGCTAAAGCCTCCAAAAAGGGGATAAATCCCCTCAAAGGATCCTAAAACCCTAAACGGAGCTAAAGATTGAGTGAAAGGGGATAAAATCCCAAAAAAGGGGCTAAAGCCCTGACCAGGGGCTTAGAACCCTAAAAAAGCTATAAATAGAGGGGTGGAGGTCACTCTCAAAACATTCCTCCCTTCCCTATTGTTATACTGCCAGAGTGAGTGCCTTGAGACCATTTTTCCTCTCAAGCCATTCACTCTCCCTCTCCTCCATCCTTCCATTGAGCCATAGCTCCCCCTTCCAAGAGAGGTGCTCTCCTAGCTAGGGTATTGTGGCCCATTCTACCCAGAAGGTATAGCTGTGTTGTTTTCTATGTTTTCTTTAAAAGTTTGTAGTTTTTCTAACAGTATTTGTTTGCAAGTTCATTGCTTAACATGTTTTTGCAGGTATTTTGGTTCTAACAGTTGTATACAGGGCCTTGGAGTTTAAAACCTAGCCTTGTGTGCATAGGGGTTTCTTTCATTTCATTTCATTTTCTGTTCTATTTGTTTTTCCTTGCATCCACCACCAGGAACTCTACCCTTCCTTCCTATAGATGGAAGGTAGCCATTCCTACCCTATATCAAGGGAGAAATCCCTGCTACACTTCCAACCAATAAGTGTCCATATTTTCCACATTTGAAAGAAACATATGAAGGTATAAATATGGATGCAAAACAAGCCTTCATTATAGCTTCTAAAATACCATAAAAACCTAGACTATCAGGTATGGTTCAAGACCCTACTTCATTTTCTAATACTTATTCGAATAATAAGCAATTTCAGTATAATCCTCAACAAGTGTAATATCCTTCTCAAATTTATACCCCTATTCCTTGGGAACCTTGGACACCACAAACAAATCAGATTTATTAATGGCCACAAGGATGGAAAGGGTCATCATCTAGTACCCAACCATTTCCCATGCAACCACCTTTACCACCACATCCACAACAATTTAAACTACCTCGTAGTAACCCTCCTCCAAGGTCTCAATGACCTGCATAACCAAATCCTAACCCAAACAATAATATAGTGGTTCAACCTGATGAATTGTCAGGTTACCCCAACAATTTTATCTCTCCCATGGAATATCAAGAAATACAAGTTATATCAGGTAGAGTGTTGGACTAGGGGAATCCTCTGATTATCTCAAAACATGAAGAAGAGGAGGTTAAACAACTAGAGATAGTTCATTTATGAACAAGAAGTTGAAAACCACCATTATAAACACCACAATCCAATCCACACATAAATTTAGACCAACTATTCATTAAAGGGTTTTCTCATCCTCCTCCATATCTAGAGAGGTTAGGAATAACCAAACATCCTACTTAACCTGAGTTTGATTTATTAGGGGAATTACGAAATGTGTAGGTTAATATTCCTTTATTTTAGGCCATGAGATATATTTCAATATATGCCAAAACTATTAGGTAACTTTGTATCAAGAAACCTAGTAGGACGTTGAGAGATCCACCCACTATGCATGCCAATGATTAATTTGAATACCTTATTAGTTGGAAGTTTTTAACTCCCAAGTATAAATACCTAGGTAATCCAATAACTGATGTTTACATCAACAATGTGCATATTCAAAATAGATTAATAGATATTTTGGATTCCATCAACATAACGAATAAAGAAACAATGGAATGTCTTGGGTTGTGTCTCAGGGAAACTCCTACGGTCCCATAACTAACTAATCGATCTACCATTTGACCCAAGGGAGTCCTAGAGGACATAGTTATCTTAGTTAATTCATGGGAATATCTAGTTGATATCATGGTATTACAACTAAAATATCTCTTGGGAGGACATCCTCTCATATTAGGAAGACCATGGCTAGCTACAACTGATGCATATATTAGCTGTAGATTTGGAAATATGATGATATCCCAAGAATTCTCCACCAAATACATTACAATTCACCCTCCTTCTAGGATAAGTACAAATTTTGAGATTCCTATGTGGATGGAGGATGAGGAGTGTGATATTAATATTGTTCAAACAATGCTTACCATTGATAAGAAACGTTTCTTCAAGAATGAAGCTGAGGATGATGTGATTAATAGTTTTCTTTAAAATACAACTTCATCCTCCCAACCGAACTCCAATTTTTTAGAGGATGTTATGCAACCTTCTGATCATGATAATAAATTGGAAGAATCCTCTAGAATTCCCTTAATCACAACATCTTGATAATCTATTACAAGAATACCCATGGAAATCAAACCTGGAAAAACCTTAAATATTAATTTACAATTGTCCTCATCACAAAAAGAATAACTGATCCACTTCTTGCAAGAAAAAAATGGTGCATTTGATTGGAAGTACATAGATATGAAGGGAATACACCCTGATTTGTGCACTTATTACATTTATATTCAAAATGATGCCTAATTTTTTAGAAAATTTGAATGATGAATGAATCCACTCTTGATGGAAACAATTAAGGAAGGATTACAAAAATTTTAAGTGCAAAATTCATACATATGATATCTGACTATTAGAGAATCTCATCCTTAAAAATTATTCCTAAAAAGAATTGAAAATGGAGGATTTGTGTTGATTATAGGGAATTAAACAAAGCCACTCAGAAATATATTTTTCCTTTTCCTTTTATTGATTAGGTTCTCAATATGTTATTTGGAAAAAAATTATTTTCTTTTCTTGATGGATTTGGTGGTTACAATCAAATCTAGATTGCTCTCGAGGACCAGCACAAAACCACTTTTACTTTCTCTTGGGGAACTTCTTCCAATTAGGTATTACCTTTCAATCCTTGGAATGCACCAACTACTTTATAAAGGGCTATAATAGGAGTTTTCTCTTACCAAACTAATGTTTGTGTTGAAATATTACATCAATGATTATATGACCTATAGTGAGACATTTGAGGAAGATTTACCTAATATTAGGAAAGTACTTAAATGATATATGGAAACTAACCTCTATCGTATTTGTGGAAAATTTCATATGATACTCACCAAGGGGATTGGTGTAGGACATCAAACCACTGCTAAAGGTATTAAGCTGTATCCAAAGAAAATAAAGGTAATAATTAATATTTTGTTCCCAAAATATCAAAGAGAGGTACATAGTTTCCTTGGGTATGCTGACTGCTATTGTCAGTTTATTGAGAAACTTACTAAATTAATCTCTCCTTTGTTCTTGTTAATCTCTAAATATGAAACCTTTTAATGGATCGATGAGTGTCCATATGTTTTTGTCGTAGTGAATACAAAATTATCAAAAGCACCAATTTTGAGAAATCCCGACTGGCCCTTTCCCTTTCATATTTCGACATATGCCTCAGACACTACTATTGTCACAATAGTTGGGCAACAAGAAAAAAATAATCCCTTTTCTATTTGTCTTATCAATAATAACTTATATCCTGCAAAGCATAATTACACGGTAACACATACAAATTTCCTTGTTATTGTCCATTCAATTAATAAATACCGTCACTATATAACTGGTTATCAAGTCTTTAAACATATTGATCACTCTTCCATCCGTTACTTAATGAATAAGCATGTTACTAATGGTATGGTGACAAGGTGGTTATTATTTTAAAAGAATTGAACAACACCATTATTGATATACCTAGAGGGATAATGTAATTATTGAATTCCTTTCTTGACTTGTTAATGATGGTGATTCTGTACCTATTGAAAACACATCCTTAATGAGCATATTTTTGCAATATCTACTAACACCCTTGGTATGTGAATATTGATAACTATTTGGCTACAGGGAAGCTTCTAAGACACCTTTCTCTGAGAGATAAAGATCATATTATTTGATAAAGTGCCATATAATCCTAGGTTGAGGGATTTGTTCTTTTACATAGGGAAATATCTAATTATACGATGCTGTGTTCAAGAAGAATAGATTCATGATATCCTCAAGGTTTGTCATAATGAAACTTGTGGAGGAAATTTGCATATAAAAGGATGGTTCACAAAGTACTGATGATGGGCTATTATTGGCCTAATGTGTTATGAGATGCAAAATGTTACGTAAAAAACAACGATAGTTATCAAAGGACGGTTCATCCTAGAAAATATGATGAGATGCCACTCCAAACCCAATTTTTTATTGAACCATTTGAGAAGTGGGCCTTGGAATTTGTAGGTCCAATCAACCCTCCATCCTATTCCATGGTTTATATTTTAATTTGCAGAAATTATGCCACAAAGTGGGTAGAATCCAAGGAACTTTTGTGGCCTACCAAACAAGTTGTATCAAATTTCCTCTTCAAGGATATGTTTGTCCCGTTTGGGGTACCATGAGAGATAGTTATGAATGGAGGATATCATTTCACTTACCACATGATTTAGAGGCTTACTCAACAATTCAATACTAAGCATAGGATCACTTCACGGTATCATGCTAAGGAGAATGGGAAAATAGAACACACTAATAAAGTTTTGGAATCTATTCTGACAAAGACAGTAAATCTCCATCGAATTATTGGGATTCTATAATTCTAAAATCTCTTTGGGCCTACATAAATAAATAGAGCAGTGCCACAGGATTCACTCCCCATGAGCTCATATATGTTTTCCCTATCAAATTTGAAGCTAATACATTCAGTACAACTAAGCAGTTTGGACTGAACCTTGTAGAAGCACAACAACATTGTCTTTCCCAGATTAATGAATGAACTTGATAAAATTTGAGAAGCTGTTGTCCATCATACCTCTATTTTTCAACAACAAGGAGTGAAGTGGCATGAAAAATTCATCAAGAAGAAGACATTCCAAGAGGGTGATTAGGCCTTATTGTATGACTATATATTTATGGAATTCAAAGGAAAATTATGCACAAGGTGGTTGGGACCATATGATATAGACATAGCCTTTGAAAATGTGACTATAAAGCTAATAACTCTTGATGAATATTGAATTTCACTTCTTGCAAATGGTCATTGGATAAACGTTTATAATAATCCACTATCCAATGAATAATTTTATCATCAAATTATCATTGTCTCAGATCTAGAACTTGTTGACGCATATGTCATTTTAAATATTTTTTGCATATGAGATTATTATGTTTTTTAGCCACTACAGATTTCCTACATACCAATATTTATTTTCCTAAATAATTACCATTTGGTTGCAAAAATAACATTTTGGATAAATAGTTGTCATTTCGGCGACACAACTTTCTTTTATTTCTTTCCTTTACCATTACCATAAGCTTATTTTGAACATTATTCTTCTAATAATGGATTTAGGCATGTTCTATTGCATCCATTTGAGCAATTATTTTAATAAAAATAATACATTGAGACCATACAATGTTGGATCCGAAGCCATAGACTCAGAATAGCTACTGGTTACTCATTTCTTTGGACTTGGTGAACATCATTGAAGTTGCAATAGATACATAATGGGTAATATAATTGTGTTAATACTTACGGTTGGTCCCATTGCATATACATATTGCAAAAATTTAGGTCATTTACTTACAGGCATCGAATTTTCTTCTTCAGATTGGTATTGGTTGATTCTGTCATTTCATTGTTGACTTGAATACCATTCTTCAATAACAAGGTTCCCTCATTTTAGGGTCTTACATCTAAAATCCATATATAGAATAGGTTCTCAAATGTTGAATAATGATTATTCTCCAAGATTCTACTCTCTCCTCAACAAGGAATGCACATGTATGATTTTATTTATGATTTCATTTTATGTGTAGGAGCATGATCATAGTGCTTATTTCCAAGTATACTTATGTTCTTTTTCCTACGGGACTGTTCAAATTTTGAGTTGTGGGAGGGAGAGTGTGTGTTTCAATATTTAAACTTTGATGTAATTTTCATAAAAAAAACCCACCGCTTATATATTCATACCCAAATATCATTCAAATCGACTTGGCTTTGTGTGTCGTTCAAAATATCGATCAATTAGGTGACTGGATTATATAAATTATGTCATGACATATTTGTTGGGTATACGGTGTGAATCTTATATGAGTTTCATACATGCACATTTTAATCTGATCCAAATCATTATCCTTATCAGAGATTGATATTATTGTTCCTTTCCTTCATGATTATGATGCAATTCACATCTATTCAAAATGATCATCTTAAATAATCATGATAAAAATTGCACCCATTCAAACATCCAAACCACTTTTTCCTTGTTAAGATTGTAGGGTCAACTGTTCTCCTATTTTCTGTGTTTTTCCTTTGGAAAAGGGTTAGAATATTTGGTAAATTATTGTAATGGGAAGACCGCTAGTCATCAATGATCCTAGTGATACATTAGTCATGTACAAAGACACTAAGGTTGTGTAGATATTTGCTAAGGCATATTTTGATAAATTGCAGGGGTATGATATGGGTGTGGCACTCAAATTCACTCCAACCTTGGGGAATTTTGTTGCTAAGGTGAGGGGAATTGACATTTCTATTATAGAAGAGAGTTTATCTTGCATCACTAGATTAGAAGTGGAGGGGGAATTGATGTTTGAACGCAGAGGTTTTTCCATTACTTTGAGGGATGACTCTAAGCATGGGATAGAGGAACAATTGGAAAGAGGATAAAAAGTGGTTCAATGAATCTCATTGGTGGCCCCGTGGTCATAGGTTGTATTATGTATACATAAATTTCTCGCTTATAGTGAAGGATGCTATCAATTACTCTATGGGTATCATTTTAGGCTATTATTCCACCTTAGACACAAAAGGTATGATAACCTTCCATACTTTATTCTTAAATTAATTGAGTTAATGAGCTCAAAATTCCATACTTTATTCTTAAATTAATTGAGTTAATGAGCTCAAAATTCAAAAGCAGTTGCAATCCTGAGACAAGTATAACTCACCATGGATTAATAAATTTATTAGTGAAATATTCACTATAATCTACTACATGGAGTTGGATTACCTTAGTTGAGGGAATACATGGACCGCAAGGTAAAATATAGAAACCATATAAGTTATAAGACCCAAAAGAATGACTTTAAGTAAACAATTGAGGAAGAACAGGGTTTTTAATGACATTCATGATTCATTTGTTGGAGTGAGAAGATCCAAAATGCTCAAATAAAAGAATTCTTGGGATCCGTATTTAGTCACTTCTAAAAGAGAGTTAGATACATTCCAATAAAATAGGAAAGATTGGCAAGGAACAAGAATTTATTCAGATAGATGATGAAGAAATAGATACTTGTTGTAGAATCTCATCCTCCGGTAATGAATGAATAAAGAAAACAAAGACCGTGCTGTAGAATCTTAGCCTCCAAAAAATTTCATAAAGAAAAAGAAACACTTATTTATTAAAAAGAAACCCCTTTATTTTATTGCATATATTAAGAAGTCTTAATATAACAAGATGAAAAGAGTCAATATAAGGTTGTTGAAGACTAAGGAATTGGTTCAAAAAAATGAGGATTGAAAATCTATAAGTGTAGGCATGGGACAGAGTCCCTTGTAAATAAAATTGAGAAATTAAGAAGATATTTTTTTGTCGTCTCCTTTGCATGATGACAACAAATTAGATTAAGAATTTACATCTAAAAATGGTAAAAACACATATACAAGCCATGGAGACAATCCTGTCATCCTAGCATTTGTAGGTATGATAGTGAAGAAACATGGTGGGGATGGACCAAAGCTTGAGATAAATGAATATTTGAAACATGAAGCAATATATTGGAAGGTCCATAAAGAATCCTTGAGGAGGTAGGTTGATCGATTAAAGGAATAGAGGGAGGAAGAAGTATCACAACATAAGGATGAAAATATGAATATTTAATAGGCTCAACTAGAGATTTCTTGGTCGAATAATGAAGTGAAGAGGAAAAAACTAGAAAAATAGTACCCGTTCCATCTATGGAATGTTATGACATCCTATTCTATTCCCTCTCCTATGTATGTAGTCTACTTAAAAATCCAACCTATTTCCTTGCAAGTAAGAGCATTAGTTGTTGATGAGATTTGTTATATCAACGATAGGGATTAGTTTAGGAAAGTATGTGTATCTTGTAATGAAGACGATAATAATTTATTATGTGAGTTGCACCAACATGACTTGTTAATGAATGGATACACTTATCAGGATTTGGATCTCTATGTGGGAGATGTTCTGCTCAATGCTTTTGCTTCATTCATGAAAACCAAATAACTTGGAGGAAGGAATTTTCCTTCTTCAAACATGTAGAGAAATTAGAGGGTCTTAGGATATGGGGGGACCGTACTCCATCTAATTTACATTAGCAGAAGAATGCATTGCTACATCATGAATAATTTGTATTTACTCTTATATAATCTCATACCCGAGTCAACCATTGTTTCATGTGAAGAGTGGATTGATTTGAATAGATTAGAGAATGTGCTCTATATTAGGGAAAGAAGTCAATGTATCATAGATGAATAGAGGAATAAGAGGACTATCTATTTTTACAATTTTTTCATAGCATTAGATTGGGTACCTTGATACATTAATTGTTTAAAAAACCTTAGGTACCCAATGGGTTGGATTCAAATTTCATTATCCTATATTATGGGAAGCTATGGAGAAGGATAGACAATCAGATTATTGGATAGTGATGATTTCAAACATGGTTTTATTGAACCCCATGAGAAGGCCATCTAGTATGCGATTGGAGTAGATTATAGATTTATTCATTGTTTCCAACAAACTTATACTCCATTAGAGTAATATTGTTGTAGAGGGATCTCCAACCCCTTTAGTTTGGGGGTTATATATGACATCATTTTTTCACCTTTCCTTTATCCTTTCACTTCATTTTTGCCTAAGATACCTACAAATAAAGCATTCCTATGAGAAATTAAGTGCAGTTTTGACTCTAGGTACTTGTTAATTATGTTTCTTGCATTTGGGAAAATAATAGAGCAAATGTATGCTTTGTGACTATCATTGATGATTGTAAATTTTGGTCAAAGGAAGAATTTGAACAATGTGGTTGTAGATTGTCCAAAATTTGAAAATGAAGTTAAAAATCCTCTATAAATAGATGAAGCCATTGGTCCACATGGTTATGCGAGTCAAAGGCTGATATGGAAGCTGATATCAATATTGTAGTGGATTTATAACAATACTATGTTATGTGTAACACCCTGGTTTTGACCCTAATTGCATTATATTGTAAATGATGTAAATATCGTTAATTAAATCATGGTGTGGAGCTCAAGGAAAAGGCCCCACCATGGATTTAGTGTTTTATGTGTCGGCAATTAAAATTGATGTCGATGGTTATCATGCTAGTCGATGACACAATATAATTTTGGACATCATGTAAACTAGCTAGTAATTTTTGTTCCTAGCCACTGGAACCAAGAAGAAGGTCAGTGAGGTGATAAGGAAATTCCCATTGGTCATTGATGGGTTAATCACTTGTGCAGATATGAATGTTATGCCACTTGGATCCTATGATGTCCTCATTGGAATGGATTGGTTGGAAGAACATAGAGAAAATTTTGATTGTTACAACAAGAATTTTGAGTGCTTGAATGAAGAAGGAAACCTAAAGGTTGTGGAAGGCATTCCAAAAGTAATCTCCAGTAGGAAAATTTCAGCAATGCAGCTAAAGAAGTTACGTGAGAAAAGTTGCAGAGTGTATGCAGCTCATGGTTTGGAGGCAGTGGAGAATGATACCCCTAGGTTGGAGGATTTTGATGTGTTGCAGGAATTCATGGATGTTTTTCTTAAAGAAGTTCCAGGGCTTCCTCCAAAGAGGGACATTGAGTTTATAGTTGAATTTATTCTAGGGGCAGCACCAATGTGTAAGACACCCTATAGGATGAGTACACCAGAAATAATAGAGATGAAGATGCAATTGTAAGAGTTGTTGGATAAGAAGTATGTTAGGACAAGAGTGTCCCCACGGGGAGCACCAATTCTGTTTGAGAAAGAGAAAGATGGTGCACTCAAGTTGTGTACTGATTACATACAGTTGAACAAAGTCACTGTGAAGAAAAAATATCCTTTACCTAGGATTGATGACCTATTTGATCAAATGAGCGGAGCAAAGGAATTTTCCAAGATCGAATTGGGGTCTGGTTACCATCAGGTAAGAATCAAGGATGAAGATGTTCATAAAACAACCTTCAGAACAAGGTATGTACCTTATGAGTTTTTAGTGGTACAATTTGGTTTCACAAATGCACCAACTACATTTATGTGCCTCATGAATAATGTTTTCAGTAAGTATTCGGACAAGGTTGTCCTTGTCCTCCTTGATGGAATTCTTATTTATTCTAAGAATGAGGGAGAACATGTGGAACAGTTGAGGCTGATTTTGAAATTACTCAGGAAGTGTCAACTATATGCAAGGTTGAACAACTGTGATTTCTATAGATATAGGATTCATTATGTGGGTCACATTATCTCATATGACGGTATATCTGTAGACCTTGATAAGATTGAGGCCACTATGAGTTGGACTGCTCCAAGAAAGGTAACCAATGTAAGATATCTTATGGGACTTCTAGGATATTGTAGGAGGTTCAGTGAAGTATATTCAATAGGAAAAATTGAGTACATGTATAGGTTGAGGAGGCTTGCATGCGAACTTGTAGTTCTATGAGTAGGTGACCCTCGTATGTATGCACATCATATCAGGATTTTCTGAAGACTGCATGAAGAATGACTTGAACAAAGAAGTATGGTTGTACCCAATGAAACTGAGGCAGAAAGATGCCATGTTCCATGAGAAGGATCTCATGACTAAAATCTAACCTCTGAATAGAACATCATTTAAATTACAGATTTTAAATTTTGTTGTTGATTGCTAATTGAATGTTATTAACTGTTTGGCCGATATAAAATAGTGTCAAGATGACATGTTGTATATGAATGAACATGTTTTGGGAAGTGTGTGTAATTAGGGGATACATGCTTCCACTTGCAAAATCCAAACAATATGAGGATGTCCTCATGGTTGCAAAAATATGATTTTCTTTAGGAAGCAGAATTGTGGATCCAGATTTTGGTTTGACTATCAAAGATATTGATCATTAGATATTTCGAAATTTATCTATGCCTGAAATAGATTTTAAAATCTATGATTGAAATTTTTATGATGACATCTCATGTGAATTGCATGCTGGTATGTAACATAGATGAGATGATGATAGTATGCCCTTAGAGTGCATAACTTCTCGGGAGGATGTGTTTGAGAAAGATGGCTCCTCTCGAAGGATGTAATTGGGTACATTGATTCACCCCCCAGTCAGTTAGGAATCGATATGCATCACTGGGGATGCCCAGGGTGTAAGAAATCTGATTAGAATTATTTCCGCACACATTCATGCCATAAGGGGACTGTCACGAGAGTGGGGGCTTTGTGAAGAGAATAACCCCTAGGTATTATGATGTCCGAAAATGAAGCACTTGAGAATTGGTGAGCACTTGGAGGAGGTGCTAGGCCCTTAAGCCAGAGCTTCCTTTAAGCACCCAAATGGGTGTTAGGTTCTAGAACAGATCTTCCATTGAGCACCCAAGGAGGTGTTAGGCCCTGAAGCGGGTTTATCCAAGATCTTGGTTGAGATATGTTATACAGATAAGTATTTGGTTTACTTATCAATATTTTGTTGTTGTTGATTTTCTGTAAGTACACATAAGAATATGATGCAACCATGGTTTTGAAAATATTGTTATAGATTACCTCCTATGGGAATGAATCTCACATGTGAGTTAATTCATTTTGGTTTCCGAAAAGGAAGCACCTGAGCTTGGTGAGCACCCAGAGGAGGTGTTCGGCTCTGAACAGAGTTTCAGATCACGATTGAGAGATATTTTCACAGGTTTTATGAGCCTTGCAAAAAATTGGCTACCTTTTAATGCATACCCTAGAAAGCACCATAAGGGTGGGTACTCTCAAATTACTGCATAATAGAGAAGAGGTAACATCCTTGTGTGGGGTGGGGTAGGTTTTGTGGGTACCACGGTTGTATAAAGCCAAGTCAGATACTTGTGGATCCAAAAGAAGATACATATCCAGATAAGTATTTGGTTTAGTTGGAAACTTCTTATTGATTTTATGTCAATATACATGTGCACATGATTCATCTATGATTTTGAAAAATCTTGTGAATATGACATGAGGATTGACTCATTGCTTGGGGCTCGTGCATAGGTATTTCTAGTTTCCAAATACATTGAAAATGTTCCAAGCTGAGGAGAAGGATTCTCCAAGGCATAGAAAATATCCTGTGGTGTGTATTAATGCATGCAATCAAGGACTTGGAGGAGTTCGTATGCAAGAAAATCGTGTAGTGGGACTAGGGAGGAGCTCTAGATCGTGCCATTGGGTAGGTAAAGGTGCATAGGAAGCACTATGGTCCTGAAGAGGCTACGTGTGATCTGGAGGATTCCATGTGATTGACACATCCATTTTGTTTAATTTTGCAAAGCACTGAGGTAGTGTCAGTGTAGCATTTTTGTTCAGTTTTGATGAGCACTAAGGACAATGCTGTTGTACGTGGGAGGGGAATGTAACACCCTGGTTTTGACCCTAATTGCATTAAATTGTAAATGAATTAAACATGGTTAATTAAATTGTAGTGTGGAGCTAAAGGAAAATGACCCACCATGGATTTAATGTTTTATTTGTTGGAAATTAAAATCAATGCCAATGGTTATCGTGCTAGCCAATGACACAATATAATTATGGACATCATGTAAATATGCAATTAATAAAAATAACCACAACTAGCTATGTCAATGTAACATTAAAAGAGATGGGGGCATGATTTCACAAGGAATAGGGGAGGGGAAATTCAAACCCTTGAGCCAATAGGGTAAATCCAAATGTCAATGGGAGAACCCATAAAGCTGTCAACTACCCATTTTGTCTTTTGTGCCCAATCATTTATTTCTTCCAGAAATTGGTTGAGGAAGTTAATTCCTTAGGATGGGAAGAGTATGGCAGTCAAATTTGTATTGGGGAAGCCACACATTTGAGAAAATGAATTTTTAATTATGGGCCAATTAAACACTTGGAAATGGAGGCCGAAGCTAGTATTCACCCATGTGTTTTGCTTCCTCATGCAACTAGAGATAGTTGGGGCATTCTCATCCCATTTTTCTGCAATTTCCTCCATTTTCTCCATGGCTGGGAATTCGTTTTGGTTTTTTTGAGTGAATGTGTAGAAAGGGTTCATGATTTGGGGGGTTTTGAGAGGTCATTTTTGTCTTCCTCACACAGCTGAAGCTTTTTGTGTACTTACCTCCATGTTTTTATGTCATTTCCTCATTTTTCCATACCCAGAATTTTGTTTTTGGTATTGTGCAGTGATTGGGAAAAGGAGACCCACAATTTGGGTGTATATGGAGGTTGTTTTAGCCCCTACAATGCCCAAAAATGTCTTGCAAAATTGTATTTCTCTCATAGCGTGTTTTTCCTCATTTTACCAGTTTGTTTTGGTTGCAAACCCGTTTTTGGTTATGCTCAGTGGCTGGGAAGATAGATCCATGTTTTGGGTGTTTGGCGAGTTTTGTATTCCCCTATGAAGCGTAAGGACATTTCCTGAAATTGTATTGCTCACCCAGGGTGTTTTCCCAATCTGTCATTTCCTTTTGTGGTTGCCAATTGTTTTTCTACAAACCCAGAACTTGTCTTTGGCTGTGAAGTGCATCCTTGTGTTGGATTGGTTGAGTAATTCCAAGGAACCCATATGTTATTGGCTTGTTTCCTTAGTAGCCAGTGAAACCCAATTGTTTATTGGCTTGGATGGACAGTATGTGAAACCCAACTGTGGGTTGTCTTGACTGTGTGTGTATGGTCTTGCTATGTGAAAGTCTGTTGTTCCCTAGCTCCTTGTGGAAATCATGCCCATCTCAGGGGTGGTAGTGGTGCTGAGAGATTGACAAGCACATTGGCATATGGTTGGGTGGAATGCTGCAGTGACATATCTAGTTGCGGGGATGCTTCTTCTCAATATAAGTATTCTCTATGTATTTAATTCCCGCAACTGTATTTGTTTTATGAATCGTTATGAACATGATGAATGCTTGAATGAATTATTTGCTTCTATTGTATTTTTCATGAATAGTGCATCTGTGTATGTATAGTTTTATGTTCAATGCAATTTTATGCTATGTACATGGGGATGGATTTCCCGTTTTAACAATAGAAACATCTTAGTCACATCCTCTCTCAGCGGTTAGAGGGGAGGGGATGTGACATTATGAATCCACTCATTAAGGAAGAAAATATCGTTCTTCCCAAAAATAGAAGAGGATCAGATCTTATAACCTGTCATGGTATCAACTACACCTATTTGCAAGGATCATGGGTCAATATGGCCTAGGGAGAATCAATTTTTTCTATTTTCAATAAGAATTTGTTAAGAAATTGGAGATATGCCAAATCTATTGATTCATTGAAACACTTTCATTTTTGTATAAATATGCATGTCCATTCAGGGGAAAAATAATTTTAATAGTTTATGAATTTTAAGGTGTGAGTGATACTCTATTCTTGTGAGTTGATTTACTCATTTATATAATTATAATTTTGTCCTATGTCTATTACATGATGATGTGAGTATATGTAACTTGTGATTTTTTATTACATGGTGCATGTTAGGGGAAAGGAAGATCCCCATTTTCAAGATAAAGTAACGATAATATAAATTAGTGTAGTTATTTATATTTTATTTGAAAAAATATCAATATTTTCAAATCATGGTTCGTGTGTTTTATATAGATTATAATTAGTTCATTTGTTTTAGGTCATTTATGATAAATGTCAAACTAGTAGTGATTCTTTGCAATTGAGGTGTGAAAAGGCCACGAGTTTTCTTCAAATTTATGAAGTGTGGGTTCTTGGTGTATTAATTAATAAATTTCATAATGAACCAAGATATAGACTTTGCATTCTTCCTGATATATAAAAAACAAAGAATGTTTCTTGGCCATGTGATTAAGCAACCTTTCCTTTGATGTATGAATTGAACAATTCACATAATTAACGAAGAAACAAAACTCTAAGTTAGCCTGCTAGGAAAAACTAGAGATTATAATTGATTTGATGTGATCAAGAATAATTACTTTATTTTTTTTTTTCAGGAGGGAGTTTCCTTATTACAACTGGAATTTCTAAATTAATGAAAATATAATATTTGTTACCTGCATTATTTTGCATGACAACCTTGAAATAAAAATACTAACCCTAGTTGATAATCAATGATTGGATAATTTTTTATAAAGAACAATTATTTTTTCCAATAGTATTTTTACCATCAATGATCATTGATAGCAATGGTTTTTTATTAAAAGTTTAAACATTTGTTGTTTCACCCACATACTATCATACAAACAACTATCAGAGTAAATGCTTTTATGCGACCTTTGTAAATATTTTATTTCCTTGTCCACTACATATGCATGCAAAAATACTCTATGCATCCTAAAATATCTACTTATTGCATTGATAAATTCCCTAGACAATGAATTGATCGTATCAACCTCACAACTACAATATATGAGCAACATGGACATGTGCAATTCAATCTCACTGTTCTCAATGTCACATTCTCTAGTGCCAACTTCCCTTTCCTTGGTAGGATATTTTTCAGTGGTATATCTAATTCCTTTTTTTTAATACCATCCAATGGTCCCTCCAACAAATTTTCCACAAGAGGCATCACTATGTTGAACCTTTAATGCACCACATAGAACCACTAGTTTTAATTGTTGGCCAAATTGATCCCCACTACATACGTTTCCATGTCCTCTATCATATCTTTTGAAAACCATATAATTCCCATAATTGCATGATGTATTTATTTACTATTGTCTATGGTTGGCTGGCGGAATTTAGGTTGTGCACTCTCTAAAAAAACTATTTCACTATCTCCAACATAGAGGCCATAACACTCGATGAGAATAACAATGTGAATAGGCTCATATAATCCAAAGTCCCTATATCAACAACAATAACTACTTCCATCAATTCAACTTATTCTTTTCATATTCCTAGAAGAAAAAGTACCAACCATTAGAGAAGTTTTGAGGTCTAAAATGGGACTCCTAAAGAAAATAATAAAATAGGAGTTAAAATAATAAAATAAGAGTTATTAGTTTTTCAAGGAAAGGAAAATAAAATAAAATTTTCTATTGTATTTTCAACTTATCTTCCTATACGTTTATTCGATTTCCAAGTTTCAGAACTTTTTCGATGTGGAGAATTATGCATCAAATAAGTAGTTCAACTTTGCATACTTTTGATATACCTTTGGTAGGAAAAAATTTGAAATACATAACAAAAACATGTTTGTTGAAGGAAATATATATTTTTAATGTATTTCACATTTTTCCTTATCAGGGGTCTATTAAAATTATGTTGAGTGGGTACTTGGTGGATTTTGTATTTTATTCCGTATCCAACATGTGCTCACACTTGAAATTTGAGTAAACATACAAGGATATAAGTTGAAAATATGATAGAATAGAGTTAGTTTTTTCCTTTTCCCTCAAAAAATGTTTACACTTAGGGTTGAAATCATTGTCTTGAATCCTATTGTTTCTTATAAATTTGACTTTGATAATACATTTTTTGCTTTGAGGCCCATTTTTTACCTCAAAATTCTGCTAGTGAGTGTTGTGTGAGCATAATTTCCCTAATATAGAAACATCATTCGTAAAATCCCACTTTCCTTGCATAGAAGTGGAATCAAGAACCTTAATGTATATCCCATTCCCATATACAAGTGTTCCCCACAACAAAAATATCTTACATAAATAATTAAAATGAACTTTTGCATGTCTAATAACCATCACTCCACAACTTCTATTGACCCTGGCTTGGTTCCTAGTCAAGATTGAATAAACCACCAGGAATGACCACACACTTGCTTCATTGTTATAAAATTCCTCAATTATTGGGTAACCATGGATCCTACAATTTTACCACCTATATAACATGCCACATGACTGTATAGGGCATCTATTTTGCTCTTACTACATCCATGCACTTAAATAATAAATATGAGCAAGAGGACCACCATCATCCTGAGATAGATTACTCATTTTGGTAGTATTTCCTTACTTTAACTCTTGTCTATTCCTAGGTTTATATGTGTGTTATCCTCATTTAATGGCTACTACTTAGGAAAGGTTTCGTTGGTTGTTTTCTTAGGTCATACTTTAATCATGTTTTTTTCTTAATGGTTTCCATAAATGGAAATTATCTTTTTTTATGTTGGATTAACGTTTGCATTCGTGATGAATTTGATCCACCTCTCTTAGTTAGAGATTCACTCATTGAACTTCCCAAGGTTTTCATAACCATTGTGGGTCGAACTAAAAGGTTGATATGGTCAAATATTACTTGTCTCTTTCCTACCCTACCCCCAATGTGTCATTTGAATATTGTAATATGAATGTGCATCTATCTCTCATATATTGATGGATCATAGAGCATGATTCCAATTAAAACCCATAAATTCCGTTTGAGGCATGAATCTCCTAATCAAACTTATAAATGAGTAATTAAATTCTCCAACATTTCCTCATTGATTATATTTTTTTCCCCTAGATTCCAATATGTGGTTTATTATTCTAAAATGGAATCTCATTTTGTATTATTTTGGACCATTAGTTTTAATGCAAAAAAAGTGTCATTACAATGCTAGATTTTCAGTTGAACATCCCATGGACTTAGTTAAGTACCTAAGTTTCTTTATATTTTTGGCTCCATAAAATTCCTCATAGCATGGAATTACCCTCACATTTTTCTCATATCATAACTCACATTCTTTCCTTTATACCAATTGGTTGATTTGAATATAGGGTTTTAACTTAGGGGGTTCTCTTGCATCTTCCCTAATCCTTCTCCAAGTATCCTATTACTAGCATCATTATTGCAGGTATAACATCTTAGATTGTATGTATGTCTTAATCTTCCATTTGGTAATATTGTTTTTTATTATTTGGCAGATCCAACATGATTATATACATATACATTACATTGTTTAAAGATATTTTGATTCCAAATACAATGCAAGGATATTAAATGTGCTCTAAAGCATGGAGGGGGATCATATTCTTGTGGGAATCACCAATGGTTACAATAAATTCATAGCATATGTGTGTCTCTTCCTTTTCCCTCTCCTATCATTTGGGTATCTCCTCATTTCTTGTGTTGAACTAAAATAGGGTATTTCCACATGGGTTGAACACCTTAAGAAAATGATCACACAAATAGATCACATATCAAGAAATTGATATTTTACATTTTAAAAACCCTTATATAGGGAAATATCCTACAAAATCAACCAAATAGATACTCGAGTAAATATATTAATGCAAAATTAAAAAAATACATATGAGTTTCTTACAATCGATCATGAAACAGATGACCCTCCATGGTATTTAAATAGAGATCATGGACTAGTTGGGTATTCAACCACATATCAATAGACATTAATATTGAGGTGGAGAATAATTGGCATATAAATCTATGTCAAGAACATATTGTGACTATCATATTACATAAGTAAAAATGTGTACTAATTCATAGTAAAGAAACACACTTTTCCTAAATACACATTAGACCAAGTTGATCTTGACCAACTCCTAAGTGTCTAAATATCCTAACATCCCCCCTTAAGAATAACTTAGGATACGATTGAAGGATTTAAAAATGTAATACAATAGGAGAAGGAAGGAGGCAATAGATCCTATCCCCTCACAATCACAAATTCATGAAATCCTAACATAGATCAAAGTTTAGAAACCTTTTCTTTTGTAAGAGACTTTGTGAACATTCCTACAAATTTAACATCTATAGGACAAAAGAGCACTTATAGATTGTGTTCATGAATAACATTTATTATGAAGTGCATATCTAGCTCAATTTCTTTGCTACACTGATGTTGAACTAGATATTTGGAAAGCTTGATGACACTTTGATTGTCACAATAGAGGGTAGTGATATAGTATTATTGGAATTACCCAAACATTGAAAGGACCTTTGAAATACACATGGCTTCTTGACTTGCATTAACTGCGACCCAATATTCTGCTTCTACTTAAGAAAGATAAATATCTTGTTATTTCTTAAAATACAAAGTGACGGGTGCATAAACAAGACTAAAAACATAACCTAAAGTAGACTTTCAATCATTGGGGTTTTGGACCGAATTGGAATCAATGGATCCAACCAACAAAGGACCCCCCCGGAACTATAATGTATACCAAACTAAATTGTACCATGGATGTACCAACGTATCCTTTTTGTTACTTCCAAATGACTATCATGGTGATTTTTCATTATTGAGAAACAGTAATAACAAGAAAGGTAATATCAAGATGGATATGAGCCAAGTAAAAAATACTTCCAACTAACTACCGATACCTGTGCCATTTACTTTGGCTGTAGTGCAAGTGGTAGTAGTTTGACTCCATACTAGAAGGGAGAAGGGTTGGATTACAATATTCCATGGGAAATATACTAATAAGAAGGTCATAGGATAAATTATATTGGAAAGAAAAATTTCTTCTTTGGTTTGCAAGACTTGGACGCCAAGAAAATAATGAAAATTTCATAAGTTGGTTATTTCAAATTTCTTCTTAAGGATAGATTTCACATTAGTTAAAATTTTAGGGTGACTACCACTAAGAATAAGGACATCAATATAAATAAAAATTATTATGATATTTTTTACTATCTTCTTGGAATAGAAATTGGGGTCATAACAACATTGAGAAGAAATTGTGTAAAGAAGAAAGCTATCCATTTTGGTATACCAAGCCCAAGGAGATTTCTTAAGGCCATATAAAGATTTGTTAAAAAGAAAAACAAGTATATATCCATTTGAACATAGAGATGAGGTTGTTCCATTTAAATTTATTCTTGAAAAACCCCATAAAATAGGAATATTTGACTTCCATCTGAGAACAAGCTGGATGGAGTTCATTTTTGCAACATGGGAAAATGTTTCATTGTAGTAAATTCTGTCAACTTGGGAAAATACTTTGGCAAATAAAATTTCCTTAAGTCTTTAAACACTTCCATGTATTTCATAGTTAGTTCTATACACCCATTTTCATATGACAAACTTTACTCTTTTAGTAAGAGGTACAAGTCCCAAGTATAATTTTCCGTTAAGGAACAATATTCGTCATTCATAGTTGCATCCCAATATAGATGGCCAAATGGTTCTACAAATGTTTCTAGTTAATAAGTCTATGAAACTTGAGACAAAAGATAATATGATCACTAGAACTGTGAACATGTTTAACATTGGTATTTGATGTCATCGACATTATCACTAGTTGCTTCACATATTATACAGACCCATCTAGGAACAATTGAAGCTTATGCATGTTCATATCCAATGGAACCCGTTGGAGGAATGGGAGTAGGTAAAGGTTGAATTCCATCCTCTCTCTCATCATCTAAAGAATAAACAAGAGTAGGACCACTAGTAGAGAAGTTGGGAATAGAAGGTGGTACAATCATTGAATATGGAACAAACACAAAATTAGACTCATGGGATGAGATATTTTCATCAAATTGAACATATATTCTAATAATAATGTCATTTGACTTATATTGAATAAGTATATAACCTTTTACATATTCAAAATATCCAAAACATGACTTCTCACCCTTAATTATAATGCTTTCTATTTTTCATCAAGGATGTAAGCCCACGCTTCACTACCAAACACATGAAAGTGCCTTAGAACTGGTTTAATTTTACTTTGTGCTTATTCCGGTGTTATATAATTTAAAGCATTAGTGGAAGTGAAATTGACTATGTAATTAGGATAATTAATGTTATATAATTTAAAGCATTAGTGGAAGTGAAATTGACTATGTAATTAGGATAATTAATGGCTTGCACAAAAAATGAGGACTTTATGCCTTATATTGGATCATAAAATTTTCCATTTCCTTTAATATCACAAATAGATTTCAACCCAAAATCCAATCACACTATTCGATGAAACCTAAAAAAATTGACTGTGTTGTCGAATTTTGGGTTTAAAATTTTGGATATTTTTTTTAAATTGACCCCAACTATCGTCAGATCTTTGTCAATTGTGGATTATTCCACTACAAAACACAGAATATTTGGTGGTTGTCTAAAATACAACCATAGATCATAGAATATTCGATGTCGACACTTAGTTGGAAGTTGTCGGATATATGATTTTATTTTGCATACTTTTTCAAACAATTTCTAGTCACTCTTCGTTAGATATCCAATGTTATTTCTCCAAAAAAATTAAATTTTCAAAGTTGTCAGATATCCGACGAAATTTGTTTTTAGAAACTTGTAATTTTACAAATATTCCGACATAAATGTTATACTGGTGATGGTTTGCATAGGTTATAACATTTGCACAAATTGTTTTCTGTTTGAAATCCATACTTGTTTTAGTTGTTATTATCATTACAAATAGTGATGTGTGGATCTTGATTTTTTAAGGTCATTAACCTTCAGTCAAGCTTTGGTTAAGGAAAATGTCACATAACAATATTCCTGATCCAGAGGAACACAATCAAGAATTACTTGCTAGATTGTGGGATGGAGTGAAAACAAAGGGTGATGGGAAATGTTATTGTCCTTGTAGTGAACGTAGGGGGTTTAAAATAAGAATAATAAATATCACAAAAACTAAAATACACTGTAAGGAATATGGACACATTGAAGGGGGGCGTGCATATCATCCATTGGTAAGCTATTCATTATATATGTCGTTATATTGATCGTTTTTGTGAATGTATGTATCATTTTAATATTTGTTATATTTACACTAATATCTCTTGATAGTTTGTAATTATAAATGAAAGGCCTCCTAGTGAATAGTGAACGGAGGATGTGCTTGTAGAACAAGAACCAGAGGAACATGGAGCTCCAAATATTGAAGATCAAGTTAATGATCATATTGAAGAGGATGATCATACTGATAACATAGTGGGAGATGATGGTACAAATACATTGATCCATGATTCATTTAATGTTATAATGGATGGTGATGATGATACTAAAAATATTGAATTTGATGATGTTCATGATTTACCTCTACTTGAGAAGGCATACGAACCCCTTTATGAAGTCTCCAAAACAACTCTCTCTCTGCTATATTGTTGACACTGAACTTGAAGGTTATAAATTGTGTTTCAAACACATTAGTGAAACATATGTTAATGCATGTAATATATTGCATCACATATATAAGATCATGATAAATGTTATCTTTGTTCCTATAATAATTTTATTGTTAGTTCACAAGTAAAAGTAATTGGGATGGAATATGTTTCATTAATATTCTTTATATATTATAGTAACCATATTCATTTTTTAAATTTGTTGTAGCTTGATAACTGAATTTTTGTTACTACCATCAACTATTTTATCTCACACATATCGAGATTTATATGCCATCATGAAAGATATTGGAATCCAGTATCAACCAATTGATCCATGCCCCAATGATCATATTATATATCATAAGAAACATGAATTTGAAATAGAATGCCCAGAATGTCATAGAAGTTGATATCGATCATATCAAATAACAAAAAAGTTGCCTCACAAGGTTCTTCATTATATTCCCATTATTCCATGTTTGCAACAACTGTTCAGGTGCAAAAACATAGCACAATTTATGGATTACCATGCATGAAACATAAATGAAGATGGAATTCTTCAAATTCCTAGATATGGTTATGCATTTAGAGACATGGAGGAAAAATTGCCACACTTTAAAGAAGAACCTCGTAATGTTAGGCTTTTTTTGGAAGTGGATGGTGTTAATCCATTTGCAAAGATGAGATCTATCAACTCAGTGTGGCCTATTTTTGTTATGAACTATAAAATTCCTCCATGGATGTCGATAAAAAGGGAGCACATAATGTTGGGAATGATTGTTTAATGTAGTTGTTTACGCAACAAATTTTTTTAATGCAATAACAACTCATTTGTCATATTTGTTTCACAATCATCATATGTTTTCTTTTCTTTCATTTACTCATATATATTATTTATATATCTAAAATGGTCGTAATAATTATGTAGTGTATATGTTCAAATCAATTAGGTAAGTACCAAGTAAATATATGAATATATATATATCGATCCTCTTATTAACAAGATACTAAAGCTATGGAATGAAACCACTATGTATGATGCCTCTAGACCAATACGATAGAGGCAATTTCAATTCCATTGAATGCTTGTATGGACAATCCATGATGCCCCAGGGATAACACATTTTTGTGGTATGTAATTGTAACGCCCACTTTAATAGAATTTAATTTTATGAAGTTGATATATTAATCATGAATGTTTTTTAAATAATCCATTTATTATATATAATTATAATTGATAGAGTTAATTTATCTCTTACACGCCTTCAAAAAGAGGGAAAATTTGCATGTTCAATTTTTGGTCTTAAGAAAAAATATCGATGATCAAAAAATTTAGTAAAGGAGGTGTTTGATGAGTATAGGAATTTTGTCTCTAAGAATGATAGGTACTGAAGTACCGAAAAACATATTTTTCAATGGGAAAGAAGAAACTACAATAAAACCACAAAGAATGAAATATCATATACGGTAGTAGAAATATAATATAGATTGTCAAGGTACTGATCAAATTGTCTATCTATCATCATATACCATGGAGTGACCTTCCTTCCCTCGATCCGTCTCAGAATAGCTACAAGATGGTCGGACGATTCTCTAACCGTACCTCACCCACAACAGGAGATTCACTAATAGTATCTTTGACAAAGTAAGACCATTCGTTCATATCCATCGGTTTGTGGAGGATTTAATGAGGGATTTGAATTTTTTTATATATATTTTTTGTTGTTTACTGTAATTGACATTGCATTGATTTCCATAATTTCTTTATAAACTATGATTCACGATGGCCATCATGATCATGAAGGTACTAATGGGCTTCCACGAGGAATACAAATTCATCCCAAACAATTCAATAGGTTTCCTTATTATGAGCATCTACAAATTGTTCATTTGTTTGATACAATGCATATCAGAAAGAAGGTGGTTGACACATTATGTTGAATATTGGATGGAAGGAGTGATAGAAAAAGTTGTCAAAATTTGCAATGACATTCAAAAATCCAATAATGCAATGAAAGATTCTATTCAATTAAATAGAAATGGAGCCCAAATAAATTTAAGCTCGATTCCATGGTTTTTTAAAGAGAAACAAAGAAATGTTGTAAAATAAGTGATTCAGAAAATTAAATTTCCCACTGGATTTTGTTTGAACATGAAGAATATATTAATAAATAAAAGGTGACTTTGGGGGGGGCAGGGGGGGTGAAAATGCATGATTGGAATATCTTCATTAAGGTAATTATTTGGGTATATATATTGCTAATTTGTTTTATATTAGTGAATTTTGTTGGTGTTTTTTTTCTACTCTTGTAAACAATCGGAAATGATTTTATTGCTACAGTATGTTCTACCTCTATCTCGCCCTGACAACTTCAACAGCAATATCAAACAAGTTATATATGATCTTGGAAAATACATGAGGTAAGAAGTGATATTGTGCATGCATGCAGTGTTTATTTAATTCATTGTAGTACTTATATTTGACGTTTGTTTTACTAATTTTTATGTACTAGAATGTTTTTTTTTGTTAAATCGTATGATTTGCTTGCATCACTCGTAGATGGTTGCAATTTAAATAAATCCATAAAGAAGATATAAAGTTTTGGAGGGGAGGAATTCCTTATCTAATGTGTGAAATGAAAAAGCACCCCCTTCAACATTTTTCAATGCACAAGAACACTTCCTCATACACCAAGTTGGGGAGATTGAATTGTGTGGACCTGTACACTCGAGGTCAATGTGGATGGTCGAGAGGAATTTGAAATTTTTGAAGGATTTGGTTAGAAAAAGAACACATAATGAGGGTTCTATGGTGGAGGGATATATGGTATACCAGGTCATGGTGTATATGAGTTGATATCTTCCCAAATTAGCTATGAAATGTATATTAGTGAATATCTTCCCAAATTAGCGTGAAATATCAATTTAGGTCGCATTTTTTAATCCTAACTCCATGAAAATATTTGAAGGGGAGTACATGATGGGGAAAGGTAGATTGAGGAAGGTGAAAGGTAACTATTAGATGGTGGAGATTAATTATAATAAATTTCTTTATTTCTTTATATGTATATATCATGTTTATTTAATTTTTAATCTTCAAATGCATCAATTATAAATGTATACCATGTTAATTAATTATAGATTTTCAAATTGTAATTTTATTTGCGTCATGTAATTGGTTGAGCCTTGGGATGCACTACATTTATATGCCACAAACAATATTAGTTGGATGAAGCTATGGATTGAATGATGTAAACAATCTGGTCATGGAATATCATGGGAAGGTGTGGCTTCATTAGTTCAAGCAGCTCATGCAATGAAGATACCAATATTACACATAAGGAAATTGATTTAGAATATGGCTTAAATGATAAACAAGAAAACATATTAATCAACCGTACTATTTAATTTATTTCAATTATATTGATGTAAAAGTTGTTTTTTTTTCTAATTTGCATACTTTCCAAGCATTTAAACATGTACTCAATTATCAATTGACGATTTAATCTTTATGTGTCTGATATATTGTAGGTAAAACACCATAAGGATATGGAAAGAAATGGTCATAAATTTCACATCAAAAAGTTGGATGAAATGAAGAAAAAATATGACTGTGGGATAATTGCAGTCTTTGAGATGACTAATCTTTCCTCCATAAGTGGCAGACATCCAAAACACTTTAAAAATTAATACTATGGGTATTTGGAAGATTATTCAGTGTGACATTATATCCTTCAAGTTATTTTTGTTTGTTTTCAAATGGTATAGGTTATGATTTAATCATCGTGATCGTGATAGAACAATTGTTAAACATGTTAATGGATTTACCATGGTCAATACAAGGTTGTTTGAGCCAGGAATATATCCCTGTGTTCTTCGAAGCCAATGTGAACATGTATTTTACTTACAAATTCTATGTAGAGAGGGTTCACCATTTTTTGCGAGACACGATCCAAGGGAATGCCGATAAAGTGTAATGTAGAGGAAGATCAAGAGAGTATTGAAGAAGAAGATGATGTACATGATCATCATGTGTTAGATTATCATGTTCTAGAGGAAGACGTTGACGAGTTAAATGAAACATATGATGTACTCGACAATGTTCATGAAGATTATATCGATTATGACATGAGTATCGAAAATGACATTGATGACGATGATGATATGCCCAATAATCCTTTCAATGTTGAATATGGTTCAAATGATTCCGATGTGGAATTGGATGAATATGATGATCAATTGCATTGAAGTGTGTTAGGTATGCTTTAGTATATGTATTTTATATATATTGAATTGATACTGATAGAATTAGTGACTTGTATTGGTACGTATAAATTAATCGTTTTTAAGTTTTTTGTCATTTTCTAGTATGTTGGCATATGTTGTAAGAGACCTTGTTTCTTATTTATGATAGTAATCACAATCATGCATTTTATACTACATAGATTTTTTCGAGTTAAGGGGAATTGAAAGTGATGTAAGGGGGGGGGATATGTGCTTCCACCTTCATGTGGTTTTCTTTTTCTAGTAAAAAATATTAAACTATTCTCAAAAAAAAGAGAAGGTCGATAAGGTAATGCAAAATTATGCTTATTTCACCTTCATTATTATATGATATTTAATAACCCAAAAATAAGGCACTCCTGCTCACGTACTTGACCTTGCATATTATAACTCATGTCATGTGAATAGGGCCAACGTTGAAATTTTTTCAAGTTATGATGGGATGGACTAAAAATTGGCATGGTTAAACTAGATGCATGCATTGATGGTATGGGATGGTTTTTATACTCAAACATGGTTCACACAAACAATTTGACAATGAAACAACAAAATTAAAGGATATGTACTGAATGGGGCCAACGATGAATTTTTTTAAAGTTGTTCTTGTATGGACTAATTTGGCATGGTTAGACTAAACACATGAATTGATGGTTTGGTAGGGTTTCCCAAATCAAACTTGAATCACACAAACAATTCTCTAAATTAAAAAAAAAAACCTATAGAATAATTAATGTACTAAATGGGGCCCATGTTCAAATTTTTTTGAGTTGTGCTTATGTGGACTAAAATTTGGCATGGTTAGAGTAGACACATACATTCATGGTTTGGGAGGGTTTAAAGACTCATACATTACTCATAAAAACAACTCTCCAATAAAAAAACAAACCTATAGAAGAATTAATGTATTGAATGGGGCCAACATTGAATTTTTTTCAAGTTGTTCTTATATATACTGAAATTTGGCATGGTTAGAATAGACACATGCATTGACATTTTGTGAGGTTTTGTAGAATCAAAAAATACTCACACAAATAATTCACCAATCAAACTACAAACTTATAGAATAATTAATGTATTGAACGAGGCCAACACTGAATTTTTTTCAAGCTGTTCTTGTATGGAATGGAATTTTGCATGGTTGGACTAGACTCAAGCATTGACGGGCTGGGAGGGTTTCCAGACTCAAACTCAGCTCACAGAAACAATTCACCAATCAAATGACAAACCTATAGAATAATTAATGTATTGAATAGGGCCAACATTGAAATATTTTCAAGTTGTGCTTGTATGGACTGAAATTTTGCATGGTTAGAAAAGATACATGCATTGACAGTATGAGAGGGTTTTCAGACTCATACATGAATCACACATATAATTTTCCTATCAAACAACAAACCTATAGAATAATTAAAGTACTGAATAGGTCCAACGTTGAAATTTTTTCAAGTTGTGCTTGTATGGATTGAAATTTGGCATGGTTAGACTAGACACATGCATTGAAAGTTTAGGAGGGTTTCCAAAAGCAAACATGACTCACAAAAACAATCCTCCAAAAAAAAAACAAACCTATAGAATAATTAATGTACTGAATGGGGCCAACGTTGAATTTTTTAAATTTGTGCTTGTATGGGGTGAAATTTTTCATGGTTATACTATAGACATGCATTAACAATTTGGGATCGTTTGCAGACTCAAACATGACTACACAAACAATTATCCAATCAAACAACAAACCTATTGTAAACTTAATGTACTTATTGGGGCCAACATTGATTTTTTTCAAGTTGTGCTTGTATGAACTAAACTTTGGGATGGTTAGACTAGATGCATGCATTGACATTTTGGGAGGATTTTGAGACTCAAACATCACTCACACAAACAATTAACCAAACAAACAACAAACCTATAGAATAATTAATGTATTGAATGATGCCAACATTAACTTTTTTTCAAGTTGTGCTTGAACAAACTAAAATTTGGGATGGTTAGACTAAACATATGCATTTATGGTATGGGAGGGTTTCTAGAATCAAACATGACCCACATAAATAGTTAGCCAATAAAATTAGCAACAAACTTATTGACTAATTGATGTACTAAATGGGCCCAACATTCTAAAATTTTCAAGTTGTGCTTGTATGGAATGAAATTTGGCATGGTTAGACTAGAGACACACATTAATGGTTTGGGAGGGTTTCAATACTCAAACATGACTAATGAAAATAATTCTCCTAGATCAAAAAACAAACCTATAGAATAATTAATGTACTGAATGGGGCCAACATTGAAATTTTTTCAAGTTGTGCTTGTATTGACTGAAATTTTGCATGGTTAGACTAGATGCATGCATTGATGGTATGGGAGGTTTTCTAGAATCAAACATGAATCATACAAATAATTCTACAACCAAACAGACCTATAGAAAACTAATGTTCTGAATGGGGCCAATGTTGATTTTGTTTAAAATTTGTGCTTGTATGGATTGAAATTTGGCATGGTTAGACTAGACACATGAATTGATGGTATGGGAGGGTTTCCAGACTATAACACGACTCACAAGAACAATTTTACAATCAAACAACAAACCTATAGAATAAGTTCAAGTTTCAAAAAATCAAGGAAGTTATCAAATAGTCTATTGCAAAGAATTGGTTAGTATTTGTTATATTTCTAAGTTGGTAACTAATGGCCTCTAAGATAGTTCCTCCCTAATCAAAGGTTATATGGATAATGCTTAAGTTTTTGTAAAAATGTAGGAGACAATCAATAATGCATTTAAGGAAAACCACAAACTTCACAAATTGCTTAATGCAACATGGCTAAACCATATTTTTTTACATATTGTTTTACTTCCAAAATTAGTGCTAAGTTAATTTTCCTTCAACATGATGTTATCCTTGGTCATTTGGCATTATTGCATCCAATATGTGTTATTGTTGTTTTTCTCTTGCTTTATTTATATTATTTTGGCATTATTTTTTTATTGTGTTCTAAAAATTCCACAGATTTAATGTGTTAAGTTTATTTTACTTTATTTGAGTTTATATGAAATAGATATTTTCAATATTAGAGTAAGTTAAAAAGTGGATAAATTTAATAATTTTTATTATCAAAATTCTCTTTTAAATTTGATAGGGATTTTCATATAAATTATAATTTTATTTACTTGATGTGAATTTTGATCATAAAATTTTGTTTTTAAAAATTTTAATCTTTAAAAAAAAGCTAAATCATCACAAATAAAAAAAATTAAATCAAACCAAAACTTCCCTCGTTAAGCTCTACCATAAAAAAATAATTTCTATACATTTTATCTCACTCAATTTTCTATTCACATGATTTTCAAGTCCAACAAATTTGTCATATGCCCATTCTTTTGTAATAATAAATGGCCATTTAACATTATCTTTATAAGTGTTTAGAGTGTGGATTAGTTTGAAGGTTGGGTCAATCATTTCACTATTTTCATGTTAATGTGTTTTAGTTTAAATTCTTATGGATTAGATACACTAATGTATGTTGAAAGATTTATTAAACATAATGTCTACAGATGTAGAACAATATTCTTAAAAAAATTCATTTTTTAAAGAAAAATATTTAAAATAAAAATTATGTTTTATATAAATATATAAAATCCAACTCAACCATTTATTATTGAAATCTTTTAATTATAGAATATAACTCAACCATGGGGTTTGCTTTTTTCAACCTAGATTCATAATGGACTTATATGGTTATTCTCTTATAAATGGAAGAGATATCCTTAACAATATTTGAACTTAGGGGTGTGAACTTACTTCCTTCATATAACCACCTAAACTATGACCTTTTTACATTAATTATGGTTGTAGTTTTAGCATTTAGTGTATGGTATTAAGGAGGATAATAAGGTGAGATTTTATCTAATTTTATGCATGGGGAGTGTAAGTTAAACCTCACTTGTTCGAACACTATGTATAGGTGTCTCCATGGAATCCTCAAGGGTTATACATCTACATGAGACTTGAACCTTTTTCAACAATGGATAAATCTTAATTTTTCACCAATACTTAAATTTTAAAGATATAGGGATGAGCTTAGATCCACTTATGTGTAGACATGTCATGATATAGTTTAATCTAATATCTCTAGACGCAATACACATCCAAACACTACCTCAAAGTTACCCATAAATCCAATATCAACTCTCACAAAAATTAAAATTTATCCTTTAATGAAAAACACCTCACTTTTCATTAATAAATTTGAATCCTTTAAACTTTATATTTAAAAAAATAAAAAAACAATTTAAAATTAAGAAACCCTTTATACTTTCATTTACAACATTTAAATCATTTATAACCTTTAAAGTCATTTTAAAATTAGGATTAGAATAAGTTTATGTTTCACTTTGGTTGTCACTTAGGATCGTTTCTAACTAATGAGACCATGCCCATTATTATAAAATCATGGGTTGTGAAACCTTTAAGGAATAATCATGGGTCAACATACTTTTCCCTATTAGAAAATATTTGTTAAAGACAAAGGTTGCAATTCTTATGTTTTTGTATAAGCGTAATACTTGGTCAAAAAATTGTGTTTTTTATAATCCAAATCCTTTTAGTTTTATTTTATTGAAGGGAAATTCTTTGGTATTAGTGTACAAGTGAAATCTTGGAAATTTTAGTTTGGTTATAATATTCATATTAATAAGTTTTAAACGAAATAGTAGTTTTGTTTGTAGATTAAGAATTTGTTTTTTAGTCATTCAACATAAATAAATGGAAAGTTGTAGTTTTAACTTGAAATATAATAAAAAGAATTTTGAATTTTAATAGAATTGTTAATATTATATAATATAGTTATAATAGAAGCATTGAGGTTGTTAAATTTATTTCTACATTTAAATAACAATTTTATGAATCTAAAACAGAACTTAAGGTTATAGGGAGAATGCCTCTATGATAAGTCTTCTATTTCAACAACAACTTTGTCATATGGAAATGGGAAAAATTTCTATGGTCGACATGACAATACCCATCAAATCACATCCCTAAGTAAACTTCACAAAGTCTAAGCAAATAGTCATAGCAAATGCAATAATCCAAGTGACATATTTCAAATTTCTATGCTTTTAGTCACTTTAAGAGGAACTTCTTCACATCTATAAGAGTAACTTCACAAAGTCTAAGCGAACAATCATATAAAGTGCAATAATCCAAGTAATATATTTAAAATTTCAATGTTAATAAATATTTTTAATTATTAAGTTTATTTTTAAAAATTTGTATAAAGTTTGATGTTGGTTGTTTAAATCGAAATATTTTCATACACCCTCATATGTCAATCTTACCTCCCTCCCACGTTCAAGTCGTATCTCAATCTTATATCCCTCCCAATGATCGCACATTTTTTACTTCTTGATAACTAATCATGGAGCTCAAAGGTATATTTAGGAGGTGAGGGCCAAGGATGCAAAGGAAATCCGAGGTCACATAGGATGGCTTGGTGTTTAAAGGTAGAGAAAGGAGATGGTGAAGTAGGATACATAGGAGAGGCCACATAGGGGTCATGAAGGAGGATGTATAGGAGAGGACATAGAGGGGTCACGAGGCCATGGAGGACACATAGGTCAAGGTCACAAAGGATGCATAGGTCACCTAGAGGAAATATAGGGACGTAGAGGTCACAAAGGATGCATAGGTCACCTAGAGGAAATATAGGGCCGTAGAGGTCACAAAGGATGTAGAGGGGTCTTAATCACCTAGAGGACACAATAGCCCTAAAATCGGAAAGTACCCTATCATTAAACCCCATTACTTTGTAAATTACTCTGAAAAGGCCAAAATTTGAATAGAGTTGTTAGGGTTGTTGGAAAAAGATAACATATAAACTCCCCTCCCTTTTCCAAATTATCCTCATTAGATTCACACTTAGGGAGATATAATAGTAAAGGATGGTCAATAATTGTCCCCATTGGATAACCATCATGAATAGGATTTAACCTGAATATATAACTGACATCTCACGCAAATAATGATCAAGATCCATACCCCACAGATCTACATAAATATCTCATGTCAGCTAATCTCATTTATCCCTTAGTTGATCCAGTTGGAGAATCAATTGACCGATATGATGAACTTTATCCTGTTTCATAAACCTAACTACTTCTTTCATATCAGATTAATAAGAATATCGATGCAACTTGAACATAGTATCCACAACATACAAATGTCCAAGAATCATAGATGTATCAACCTTCCTTGTAAATTGTAGTCATTTTTCCTTTGGAATGCTATCATTCTTAGTTTTTAGAATAGTCCATATTAGATATGTTAATCAAACTTACAATCTTTGTCTACTTGTTCCTGATGACCCTATAGTCATTGAAACCCAATTGAATTGAAGTCCTCATTTTCAACATATATTTATTTTTATTATTCATGAGTGAATGGTTCCATATTCCTAATGGATCTCAAAGCTATAATTATGGGTTTTTATGATCTTGAGAATATATCAACAAACTTGTTGGTCATTCCCTTCTAGTACTTGATCACTAGAAGAAGTTGTTAACACTCCATTTGCATCAGTCGATTTATGGGACTGATAGAGTTCAAAAGGATCTTGTTCATTAGAAAATTATATGAATGCCCCTCAGATTATCAAATGCACATTTTCCATTAACACTTGAAGATCTCCACTCTCTAGACTATTAACACTTGATTGTGATTGAAAATGGTTTCTAGGTTTAGTTTCAGAGAATAGTCTGAGTGCCAAAATAGTATAAATACACTCCCGATAGACGGATATAAGTGTGGGTTGGTTGGGAAAATTTCAAGGGCTGAGGCTCTCCATTGTAATTAGTTTATGGTTTCCATGTTATGAATAAATTTGTAGAGGAAGGATTGTCTTTCAAGGAAAAGATTCATATGTCGTTGTTTCTTTCAATATGTAATTTCTTTATGTGAAATGTTCATCCTGTTTTCATTCCAGTATGTTAATTTTCTTCATGTCTGAAATGAGTGTATAATAGTTTGGAATTCATACATGCTATGCTCCGTCTATTGTTTCAGATATTCATTTAAGTTTTCTTCTAAAGTTACGTAGAATTCATCCTGTCGATGCTCTGCGTGATGGACTGTTACCTATCATCTACTAATCACCTGCTGAATATCTCTTGATTGCAATATCAATGGCTATCTTGCCTATATTTGTAAATTTAAGCCATTCTTTACCTCTTGCAATATGTTCCCTACCCGGACCTTCGACTCCATTTCCTAATGGTCCCTTCCTCTAATAGTCCCACCTGCATCTTACATTAACGAACCTGCCCCATTCACGAGTCTAGCCTCCTGACTATTTGTAATCGAATATCCCACGTGAAGTAAACCTAAAACAAGTGAGAGATCCCTCTCTCACTGTGCAAGGCTAGGGGTGTAGTCTAAAGAAATTTTTTTTCCCAGGAGAGAACCCCTTTTCTGCCCAACCTATGGGCTCAATCTCGGCACTAACAAACTAGCGCCGTTGTTGGGGACAAGATTGAAGACCATCCCTGGGAAGAACGACATAGTTTTAGATCTGGTTTTTGATGGTTAACAATGATCAGACATCAAGAAGGTTGAGCACTATTCACCTGGCGACTCCACTCTTGAAGGATTCAGACTTCAGCAACTCCGTTGGTGGTATGACCCAGAAATCAAATTGTCAGAAAAACTGACAGGCTTCGCCAGGGAGAATGGAATCGTTGTAAGGCCCAAAAATCCATAGTGAAAGGTTAATATACTCGAGTTTAAGCTTCTTCCAAGATGCCTTGTCTTGTCTTGTAAGTTTCTTCCTATCCTTTCCTAAATTTATCAAAACAGCCTTCTATGGTTCAATTTGTTCAGAACAGAGCTATGAATATATTCCTGTTTATCCTTCTTTACGAACCAAAAGCATCGCATCATCTTGTACATTTGATTTTGACCAATATTTTTCTCTTGAAGCTCATGACATTAAAGGTCGCCCCTGAGAACCTCATGAAACCTCGGTTAATAGCGTATCTATTGCACCTAACCTAGTCTCTCCTAGTCTTCCAAGTGGGTACAAACCACTACAATTGCCTCCTATCCTCCATGATTTCCCTGTGAAACATTACAAATACCTTCCAAAATTTGATGGAGAATCCAAAGACTTCACTGCTGAGAAACATTTACAAGCCTTTGAATATTTCTCTGACCTTTTTGAGATAGAACATGAAAATGTCTGCATGAGGGCTTTTGCCCAATATTTGCATGGAGATTCCAAGTCCATCAATACTTGGGAAGAGTTTTCTTGTACTTTTAAAAGTTTTGGGGTAGGATAAGGCCACTGGATCAAATACTTTCAGAATTGTATTCCTTGAAGAGGCATGTGGGTGAGGCCATATCTAGTTTTAAAAGAAGATTTGCAAGCTTTTATTATAACATACGAAGGAAGTCCAACCTCTTGAAAACACTGCTAAGATCTATTATGCAGCCACATTTCCCCCTGAATTGTCATTACTTCTTCTGGAAAGGAAATCAACCACTCTGTAGCATATGTTTACTGATTGTTTGGAGGTTGAGGAAAACATTCAAAGATCCCAAATATTGTTGTGGCAAGAAAATGGTGGTAAAATAAAAGATACTTTAAAATTGGTAGGGCCCTACAATCAGAATGGGAAATTCCCTATTCAGCTAAAGCTTTCCCTGGCTAGGCAGAAAGATGATCAGCTCGATATAGAAGCATATGGTTCTGCAGGCCTGTTTTCTGAAGATTGCAATCTACTCAGCACTGGGTCCGTAAAGGACGATTTTAAAAAGGATTTCAGTGTGCCTGTGTACGATGAGTATGAGGAGGAGTACCTGGGGGCTATACCTGAAGATCCAGTTATAGAACCAAGGTCTCCCAATGGAGAAAATCAAGCTGTAATCCAAATTCAAAAGGTTGAGACAAGAAAGGATGGTAAATGTGCTGAAGGTGATAGCCTACCCTTGTGTTATTCTTCTTTTGAATTAATACGACACATGATTAAAGCCTCTAAGTAGAAACATAAGTTAGAAAGTATGGTGCATTCCAGAAACTTATGTGGAAAACGAGATGATAAAGAGGAAAAGTCGTACAATCCCTCTCCATTTATTAATACGTCAGGAGTTTATGATGAGGTGTTGAGTGAAAAAGAAGGAGGCAGCAGCCCTCAAATAAATACATTTTTTAATTTTTTTCCTTCAGGAATATAACCCAATGAAGGAGGAAGGGGCTTACTTGGTCCTATCGAAGAAAATGAGGACATCCATCCTGAGGCATGTGAAGAAGGTGAAGTTAAAGTTTTAAAAATTTCGAGTGAAAGGGTGGATGTTTCATTAGAGAACGATTATGTGGGCCCTCTTCTAGAATCTTTAAATTATAACCTTGGTAGCTCACCAGAAGAAGGGAGTTCTGGATAGCTTTCCCATGAATAGATAAGAGAAGATGCTGGAAGTTGTCATGTTTTCTATGACCCCATGGCAGAGTACATGGAAAGTATGGGTAATGGTAATGACTAGTCACATCTCTGCTGTAAAGATCAGTTTATTTGTTATAGCCTTTTTCCATTTTGTATTCCATTCCTGTTCATCAAGCACGAAAAGGAAATTAAACTATTAGGCAAGCTGCTTGATTGGCTTCATTGGAAGTCCGATTTCACTTAATCAGGCTTATGCACTAAGTTAGGTAGAGTAGGTAGGAAAAAATAATCTCATCAATCATCGAGCATTTCCTTCATTACTATTTTAGTTTGTTTTCATTTTCAGTTGTAAGCACAGGTTTGTAGTCACAATTGTTCTCAGTTTCAAAGTATGGCCAAGAGCATGGTTTCCAGAGTGACATAACTTTGCTAAAGCTGTAGCTCAGAGCAAAAGGAAGGTTTCAAAGGAAATATTGGGGATGACCCAATGGATGTAGCACTTATTCTATGGGGGTTCTTTGCTACCTCACTGGGAGGATAACATCCTTCATGGAGACATGTAACATCCCCGACCCTTCGACTGGAGAAGAGGACGCTACTAACACCAATCAAACAGGAAAACAACCCCATGAACATGAATAGATATCAATGCTGATATTAAAAGCTTAAACATAATACATATCAAGATGCATAACCCATCATACAGAGATGCATAGTTACTCAGCATACAGCGGAAGCAAAACCATACATTCAAGCACTCAACAAGTTCATCATAATTCATTAAACATCAATATAACTACAGAGATGGAATAGTCAAGATTACTTATCTTATGCAGTATTCATCCGCAACTAGCTACATCACTGCAACGTTCCACCCAACCATAGGCCAGCGTGCTCATCAATCTCTCAGCAACACTGCCACCCCCGAGCTGGGCATGATTCCTCAAGGAATAAGGGTCAATGCAGGCTTACACATAGCCAAGAATACACAAATCAGGAAGTCAACATAGTTGGTTTTATCAGGCCATCAACAAATCAGCCAAGCCAACATAGTCTGAATACCAGCCACTGCATATACGCAGCAAAACAAGCGGTTCATAGCTTGGACGGGGAAATATGATTCTTGAGTCATTCTTGGCCCTATCGTGGCCAAAACATCTCAATAATAGCCACAACAAACCCAAAATGAAAAAGAACCCACATCAAACCACAAATCGTGGGGAAAATAGTAGCCCCAATCTCAACATTGAAGCAACGGGAAATACACAGCCTGAAATAGAAGAGGAGATCGAACTCTCAACCTGGGTAAGGGAAAGCATATACACAGACCACAAAATCGGTATGGAAACACACCCCCACAGCAGAAATCGTGAACGGCTACTTCATAGGGACATCGTGGATGGCAGAAAACGACTCACTCAGAATCCACAGTGGCCCAAAATGTAATTGAACACCACAGCCAACAAAAAACGTGGGGAAGACAACAGCCAACAAAAACATGGAGAAGAAATACACAATCTGAAAATGGAGAGAAATCAGACACTCATCATGGACAGGAGGAAAACATGCACAGGAAGACGAGAACAATTTCTCCAGCTCTCTACGTGGGGAAAACAATGAAGAATCCTGTGCGTGAGAAGGTGATACCGTGAGAAAACCCCCCATATGCGTGAGGATGAGAGAAAAAAAATGGAAGAATGGAGAATGGAATCCTCCTCCTCCCCTGCTCTCTACGCGAGGGAATGAGCTTGCTGGTGGAGTGTGTGTGTGGGCAAGGGTTGACAGTCCTGCCACACATCACTGCCCAGCAATAACTGTCCCAACTAATCAACAGCAGTTTTTTTGTGGTAGTTGACTGATGAGACAAGGAAAGATGAGTGAGTCAAAAGGGTGGGTGACAACTAAATGGGTTTAATAGCTGACACATGGCTTTTCCCCATTAGCCCAATGTTTAATAACTCCCCCTCCTTATCCTTAGGAATCATTCCCTTTTCATTCAACATTGCCCCATCATAGATGGTTGTGTTTTATTTTATTTGATGTGCGCATTTACATGATTCCAAACTATAATGTGCCCGATAGCACGATATACCATCGTCAACTATCCCTATTGCTGAAACATACAAAACCGAATCGATGGTGGGGATTTTTCCTTTAGCTCCTCACCACGATTAATTATATTATATACATCATGAAAACGGGGTCAAAACCGAGGTGTTACATTCCCCTCCCCCTTGGAATAACACCGTCCTCGGTGTTCCAATACATAGGAATACATATACAATTGCACATCAAAATTTCAAAATTTTGCAGATCTGTCCCACGTTCAATTATTTACTTTGAACATTCAAGACCAAGCCCCTCGGCTTCCATGTACTACTCCTACTAGTCCTTAGCTCTTAGCTTATCCCGAATCCTAGGAACTTTGCTACTGTTGCCCTCATCATGTTCCCTCATTGGGTAGTCCCAGCGTAAATGATGTCCTCCGCATTCCCAACATTTCACTGGCTGCTTCATCTTTACCTGCTCAATTTCCTTTGAGCCTTCATTCTTGGACCGTTTCTTAATGGGTCGCTTGGACGAATGTCCCATTACTGATACACCTTCCTTTCCTTTGCCGATTTCTCCCAAAAGGCTTTTCACCTCCCTTTGCAAACCAATAGAGTCTTGCAAAATCTGGTGGTTCATTTCATTCTGCCTTTTCTGTATCTTGAGCATCTCTCCAAGATTTTCTTGGGTCTTGGCAATCATTTGAAGGAGACTTCCAGCCAAATCCAATAACTTTTGATCTACTGCCATGATCAATGTGCACCACCGGGTTTCACTTCTCTCACCTGTGAAATGCACCATTGAAATTCTGTCAGACCAAGCATATTATAGACATTTAAAATCAGTC
>LPNX010923232.1:0-34772 GCA_001517045.1 Pseudotsuga menziesii
AACCAAAACCATAAAAACCTGTTTTATTTAATTTTACTTTTGAGATTGTGTTGGCTTGTTCTTCTGGTAGTCTAAGAACAATTTCTGGCACAAACATCTTTAAGCACAACTAAATCATACACATATAACTGATAAAGATGCATATATATCACAAAGATCCAATAAAAAGCCTGTATTGAGATTCACACATAATGGACAAGCAATACTAGAAAATACACATCAACCAGCACTGAAATTGTCAATTAGGAAGCTAAACAAGCTCACAACAAAGCCAACACAGACCAAATAAAATGGGAAAGAGTCATATATTCATAGTTTCATCAGTAAATGTATATAAGAGTACAGTACCAGTTCACTGAACAAATCTGATAGTACAAGCAGCTAGCAGACCTCCTGATGCTCCAAAAGCAGAACCCTCACAATGTATTTCTATCCCTCTTTTATGATTACAAAAAGTAGTTCTATCTCCCCTTCATTAGGTCTAAATTGAAACTACCCAGCAGTTACATTAACTAACTAACTCAACTAATTTACTAAAAATAGCAAATCGGATTCCTGGCAAATATGGCAAATTTCTGGAAAATAAGTGTCAAAGAAGCTTCCATATCTCTCAATTGGTGACACCTGTGTAAAACCTGAGAGAGGTTTTTTTAAATGGGTCCGTTATGGACAAAAACCTCTCTTGGTTTATAAAATTTCATCTCCAATAGATCAGAATCTTCCCCGCAAAATGAACACTAAAACAAGAAAATATTGAGTATTTAAACTCCCTGAAAAATAGGCTGCAAATATTTAATTGAATCTTTCAAACCTTGACACCTGTGTAAAAAATGAGAGAGGTTTTTGTGAATGGGTCTGTGATTAACAGAAACCTCTCTTTGTTTTTAAAAATTCATCTCCAATCAATCAGAATCTGCCCCTCAATATGAACACTAAAACAGGAAAATATTAAAAATCCTGAAAAATATGCTGCAAAGATTAAATTAGATCTTTCAAACCTTGACACCTGTGTAAAAAATGAGAGAGGTTTTTGTGAATGGGTATGTTATGAACAAAAATATCTCTTTGTTTTTAAAAATTCATCTCTAATCAATCATAATCTTCCCCGCAAGATGAACACTAAAACAGGAAAATATTAAAAATCCTGAAAAGTAGGCTGCATAGATTAAATTGGATCTTTCAAACCTTGATAGCTGTTGTAAAACTGAGAGAGGTTTTTGTATATGGGTATCTTATGAACAAAAACCTCTTTTGGTTTCCAAAAATTCCTCTCTATAAACTCGTGGTCTGCATTTTACTTCAATCACTCAAAACAGGAAAAATAGAGCAGAATTCTGTGCCAAATACCCTGTTGAAAAGCATTTTTCTCTCTCTCCAAGTATCAGCTGATGAAGTGCTATGTAAGCTGTATCTTGAAATTCTGGTGACTTGTAAGACATCAAATAAATTACCAGCAATTAACAATTTCTCTACAGCCTTTTCTTTTCCAGCCTTGGCTCTCACAGGGAGGAGTGTTGACAGCACACCAGAACTTCTCAAAGTTATCTTGACAAACAGCACAATCCATAAGTCCTTCTGCTCCAACATATTGTTGCAATACTAATGATAGACCTTAGAAAGAACTTTTTGTAAGGAAGGCTTTAAAAGCACAGTCAACGGGCCTGTTTTTAGAATCGAAGGACTTTATGTAATCTGGTGCAACCAAACAGGTCTCTGAACCTCTGAACACATTGCACTCTGTTGCATTGTGTTTTGCATATTCTTCACCAACATCTTTCAGCACGCCTTCTTTGACCATATTGGCAAAAAACGATTTTCCTGTAGCGCGCCTTTGTAATTTTTTGGCTCCAGCGCTACAAGAATAATTTTAACACTATTTTGGTGCCTTTTTACAGCTTCTGGTCATTTTGCATAGAGTTTAAAAGCTGCTTGAGTGATGGTTATGCTCAGAGTATGATTTATGAATCCACCATTCAATATATTGACCTTTAGAACCCTTCAAAAGCTTAAAAGAACAAAACTAAATAAAAATCTGAAGGTAAAAATTGAAAATTTCACTAAAAATCTAAAACTTTTCACAGTAAGAAAAAGAGTAAACTCAAGCAAATATGCAAGCTAAAATAAAAATGACAATCAAACATAAAATTTGAAGAAACAAGTTCCTGACTTAACACCTGTTACTCCTTAACCCCCTAAGACATAACCCTCTATCCCTAACTTCACCTTCTAACACACATATGTACTCAACACATTTAAGAAAGCAACCCAACTAAGTGTTGGTAAACCACATAATGATGATAACCTTCATTATGATGGTGAATTTCACTTAATAAACATAAAGTATGTGCATAGGTGATGCACCCATTTTATGCACATAGGAAACACATATAAGTGTTAAATGAAAACTAAACTAACCCTTGATCCCTAACAATAACCCCCATGACCTCAACCCCCTTTATATGTCACATACTACCCTTGAAATCCATGATACCCCTAACCCTTAATCCGCACAAGCATTTAATGCTCATAGACACCTAACACACATTAGAGACACACATAATAAACTAACCCAACTAACTTACACCAATAAGAAACTAATCAAACTAACCAACACACATAGACCCATAACCCAATAAGAATTGGAATAACATATTAAGGGTCAAATATAGGAAACACATGTATGTGATATACAATGCACATATGGGGCCAACATAAGTGATGCTAATCTACTATACTAAACCCCTAACACCTAAACAATTAATTATCATAATCTAAACCACTTTATATCTAATGCACTATCCTTGGATCCCTTAATACTTAAGCAACATGCTTATTTCACCCACATAAGTGACACACATATGTTACCCACATAAGAAAGTGTAACCCACTACCTTCATATACTTGTCCCACCCAAAGTCACTAATATTTGTAACATTTACCCCTTTATAGCTCACCCACTATCCTCGAACCTCTTTATAGTCAGGGTTGCTAAGTTTTTTGTTCAACTTATTTTGCAAATTGTTAAGTGCAGTTAACATATCATACGCCCAACATATAATCCTTATTCAATCCACAATCTAAGAGTCCATTGCAGAACAATAATATTATGTGTGTAACGTGATATGAATCATTTCCCAACCAAGGGGAGTTGTAATTGTAATTGTTGATTGTAAATTGTAACTCTAATCATTTTTATTAATTGTAACTAACATCATAAATCATAATTCCATATTGTAACATTAGTAATTTGTAAATCTAGTTTATCGTTTTCTAAAATTTTAATTGTACAATCATGAGCTGGTATTGTGAAATTGTATTTAAATATTACAATGTAACTTGTAATTGTAATTGTGACTTGTAAATTGTAATTGACATCAGGAATTGTAAAATAACAAATGAATATAAGATAAATAACATTATTAACATTGAACATGAGCATAATATAAACCTATAACTTCTAAAAGTAAAATTGTAAATTGTAACTGTTATATTTCCATATGCTTAGCTAAGACATCAGTACTTCATTTTATTTTCATAACAAAAGCATATAAACAGGATCACTGAAAGATAGACAAGCACAACCATACAAAAGGAACACAAAGATTTATCCTGGGAAAACCCTAAAAGGAAAAACCCAGCAAAAGCTTCCTCAATATAGATGCCCCAAAAAGATAAAAGATAAAAGATAAAACCAGCAAGGAGATCAAAGCCTGATCCTCCTCCTTCTCCAGCTACTTCTCTTCTCCACTAATGCGCTACACAAGTGAGAGTGTGTGTTCCAAATGAGGAGAGCTACACCTCTATTTATATTCATTCGTTCACTTCAATTAACTCATTTGACATGTGGGCTCGAGTTAATCATGTAGGCTCGAGTTACACATGTAGGCTCAAGTAACCACACTGGGGTGCTAATGACCCACCTTTACAATTAGAGGGGAAAACCTCATGACTCTTATTAGTTCTTCCGATTAGAAGCATCGGGGTACAATATAATACACGTGGTTCTCCCGATAGGAACATCGGGGACCACAAAGGATACATATAGAATATTCTTCGAAGTTACAATATTTCAACAGTAAATTCTAATCCTAAACTTGTAATTTCTAATTGCAAAATTAGAAATTGTATGATTGATGACATAAACATAAACATAAGATAAATAACATGTATGCACTCGTTGACATAAACATAAACATAAATAGCGTACACTCATTGACATAAATATAAGATAAAGTTAACATACATGTGATAAATATACTTAATAAAGATAAATAACATGTCCACACATCCACATAAACATAAACATGAGATATATAACTCATGTTGATATAAACATAATACATCATATATCCATGAAGAAAAAATGTGATACAAAATAATCCATCAAGTTCATAAAAAATACAAGTATATATGTATACATAACAATAAAAATTGTGCACACATGAACAAGTGTCATCCAATATGGGGACTAAGTCCTTGATGGGATGTGTGGCATCCCCACCGCTAGTACCTCCTGCACCATGCCCCTAGTGTGGGAACTTCCAACATGTGATCAAAAATATTCTCTAAAGATTGGAACTACAAAAGCTAAAATTTTGAACTCTGTAAGTTAGTTCTAGATTTAAAGAGTACTTAAAATTTAGAAGAATACATCCCTTTAAAATTTTAAGTGGATGATGAACTTTCCTGGCTCAAGTCCATGTTGATATTTTTCAAATTGTCCTATGTAGAATCTCTTGAACAATGTTGACTCGATGGGACCTCACCAAGATGATGTTGAATCAACCTTTCCCACTCCTCTCTGAACATCACTGGAGCATCGATTCCCATTTGTATACGATCCTGTTTACGGTGACATCATGCATGTAATCATTAAAATAATAATAAATTAAACATCAACTTGGATTCTATATTGCATTGAAACATAAGTTAAAGTACCTCATCAACTAGCGATCGATGATCGAAATCCAAAAGAGAGTGCAATGTCTCCTGCTCCTCTGCAATCTCCTTGCCTCTAACCTGTATAATTTTAGCAAGAGATAAGACAAAAGTTATGATGCTCATATGTGCGAAAGTTACAATGCTCATATGCTCATATGTGCTAAGGTATAGATGCAATCTAGAGACTATATTGGTGAAGGAACTTGTTGTAAAAAGTGTGTATAAATTTGATTCTATGTTGGAGGGGCCTAGTCATCTAGCCGACTAGGAAGAATTCAATCAGTAAGTCGTGTCGGTCAAAGAAACCAAATGAGCATTTAAGAAATTGTAATTGAATAACTATATGAATCAAATATATAACAGTTGGGTGAGATAGGGTAAAGAAGATTTGATTTTGTACATGATTGGTCTATTATTCTAATAAAGATACGCGTTACTTTGATCCCTATTACTCTAACTCCTTATCTCTCATTATGTATGTATGATTGGGTATGCAATGCATATTTTACATCTATTGAGGTTGATGCACAACTGGCAAATCTATGTAATCCCATAGATTACAACATTGGTTCCATGCCGGTAGTACTGACCTAGGATATGCAGCATTCATATATACGTAAATAGAAAGGGAGAGGAAATTAGAGACTGGTGGAATAAAACATTTGAAAATTACATACAAAATTATGCCAGAAGGAACAAGTTTCAAGACATTTGCATAGGCCCAAGAAAAGTTCTTCACTAAGTCCCATGAAAAATTTATATAAGTTGTTCCCCATGAGATAAATAAATTTCTTGACAATGTTCATGAGCAAGTTGAATGCCCAGAATGAAAGATTGTTAAAGCAAAATATCTATAACTGAGGAAGAACAAATCTATATAAGTGGCTTGAAAATATGTGTGAATATTTCTGTGAAGAAAAAAGTGTTGAAGAAAGAACTTTAGTTGACTAAGTTCGAAACAGATTTTTAATCGACCTTCACGAATGATTTTTCTTTTTGATACTGACCTTACTATATAAAATTATAATTAAAAATTGAGTCGGTCCCATAGTCGAGCCATGACCTCCACTGAACATGCCTGCTTCATCAAATTGGGAGCAAAAGAAAAAATATTGGAATCCATTGCTGAACCCAAGAGTTGGGTCAGTAATGGAGTATCACTAACCATGTGTTCAGAATAGAAGGACGATGCTAGTCAACAAAAAATACAAGAATGAATCCATGTAAGAATTCAAGTCTTCCTTGACAAAATAAGTGCTTAGGAGCTCATGAAAAATAATAGATATTCTCAAAAAATAGAAAGAGAAAATAGGTACAAGCGACAAGAGAAGCTGAGAGATATTGCAAGTTCATTAAGTGAGAAAATAAGTATAAAGAAACCAGTTGATGTAACACCCTAGTTTTGACCCCATTTGCATTAAAAATGTGTATGATGTAAATATTGTATTTAATCGTGGTGTGGAGCTAAAGGAAAAATCCCCACCATCGATTTAGTGTTTTATGTTTCGGTGATTAAAAATCGTTTCCGATGGTATTTTGTGCTAGCCGGTACATTATAATTTTAGACATCATGTAAATATGCAATTTAATTAAAAAACCACAACCAGCTATGTCAATGCAACAAATAATGAGATGGGGGCATGATTTCCTAAGGATTAGGAGGGGGGGTATTCAAACATTTGGGCCAATGGGGAAAAACCAAATGTCAAAGGGAGAACCCATCAAAACTATCAACTACATTTCTTGTCTTATTCACCCAATCATTTAATTCTTCCAGAAATCGGTTGGGTGAGTTATTGCATAGGATGGGAAAGGTATGGCAGTCCAAATTCGAAATTGGGGAAACACCCATTTTTGGGAAAATGATTTTTGACTTGTGGGGCAAGTTATTGCCCAAAAATGCTGCCCATTCCCTCATGCTTTCACGTTTTCATGTTTTCCTCACCATTTTCCTTCATGTGGAGCTCTTGGAGGTAGCTGGAACTTCCTGTGTGTGTATCCATTCACGTTTTTTGTTGTTTACCTCATTCTCCTTAGGCTAGGAAATCATTTTTGGTAATTATCAATGGCTGGGTTTCCTTCCCCATGATTTTGCTACGTTTCCCCATTGTTTCCAAGCTGGAAATCATTTTTTTTGTAATGCCCAGTGAGTGGGAGAAGAGACCCACAATTTTGGGTGTTGTTGAATCTGTTTTGGCCATGTGAAGGCCATAAACATATCTGGAAATCGAATTGATGTTAGGGGGCTGTTTTACCCATCTTGGCAATTCGTTTTTGCTACCCAAACTATTTTTCCTCAAACCCTAAAATCATATTCTGTTGTGGGTGCATCTTTTGGCTTTGGTCTGAACTGATTTGGGAGTGGAAAGAGGGTATGAACTTTCTTGATTAATCTAGTGTGAGAAGGAACCTCATAGACATATCTAGGGGGTTGGTTTTCTTCTTTGCACACCTTGAATAACATTGAAAGGGAAGACATGGCCTCAGGGACTGTGTAGCAGAGAAGGGGGTGCTTCCTTTTGTTGGGTGTGTAGATGTTCTAGAAGCCAGGCTAGATCTGGTGCAGGTGTCCATAGATCTGTGGTTGAGCTCACTAGCTTAGCAGTCAACCTTTCCATCTCCTTTGCAGCCTGATAAACCCAAATTTGTTGGCTTGGATGAATTTTGGTAATATCCTTAGCTATGTGTGAGTCTGCTAGTGTTCCCTTATTCCTGGTGGAAATCATGCCCAACTCAAGGGTGGCAGTGTTGTTGAGATATTGATGAGCACACTGGCCTATGGTTGGGTGGAACATTGTAGTGACATAGCTGGTTGTGGTACAAGCTTCTTCATAAGTTAAGTATCTCTATGTTAATCACTTCATTTGTATTTTCTAATGAAATATGATGAACATGTGATTGTTGAATGAATGTGTATGCTACCACTATAGATTGCATTAGGCATGTATATATTTTATGTTTAATGCATTTAAATTTATATTTACGTTCATGGGGCTTAGATTTCCCGGTCTTGATAGAATTATGGTCGCGTCTTCTCTCCGGTAGAGGGGTGGGGATGTGATAGTTGAAATGGTCAAGAGCAACTAAAATTCCTTCCTGAGTAGAGGGAAAGTCGACCAGATGAGAGAGAAGGTGAAGTGTCGACGTCGGTAGAATGGTCGAATGTGATGGTGTTGACCTTGCAAACCTTTCATATTGCAATTCCATATGCATAAACTCTCTTCAACTCTATACAGTGATAATCATGACTAGTCTGGCCATTAGATAAATCTTTGAGCACGACATGGGACTAGGACCATGAAAAAATAACATATGGAGTCGACTAGATCAATGTGGATGGATTATAGATCGGTTGATTATTCAACAACCACCACATGGTAACTAGATTACCTCCACACCCGAATTCAAAAGATACTCTTTTAATTTATTATATTCAAAATCATATGGAGGTACCCCCCCTATGAGAAACATAATTGATTGAAGCGACCAAAAAGCCATAGATCTAACCTAGTTACAAGAATTATGTAGAAGAAGTACTTATGTCTTGGTACAACTTACATACAAAAGAAGTTATCAACAATTGTGAAATATCAAGACAGTTAATCGTTCATGCTACTCTAGTAAGTATTTAAACCCAAGGTAAAATTGTTATTTCTATTAACATGTCTCATCATATTCCAATAAATACCCCTATTTTGAAGGGGATGGGGACCCTAAGAAACATTAGTTTGTATGTGAATCCCTCAGAAAGCTAACCTTATGAGAATCAACAAATTGCATAGTTTCAGGTGGTCTCTGGAATAAAGCACTCACTTGGTACATGAATTTTATTAAAGAAGGGCCCAAGACCAAAAAACAAGTTAGAGATTTTTTTGGAATTCTTCAAAGAAGATGACATTAAGCATATGGTCAAACACAAATTGAAAGAAATCAATCAAATAATAGGAGAAATAGTATGAGTGTGATAGAAGAATCAAATATTTCCTCAGTCAAGTGCCATCTAAAATGGACCAAGTTGTTGTGATCAAATTTTTTACTAGAGATCTTCATTCATGAATTTAAAATCCAGTGTTGTTGCATGAATACATGACATACAATGATTTCTTAAACAAATAATTAATATTCTAGTTGAATGCACACTACTTGACTCTACTTTTCAGCAAACGACTCGAAGAAAAAATAGAAAAAAAAAAGATCATTTCAACACCTCACCATGAGACATAACAACTTATGGTGTACCACATGTTTGATCGAAGGAGATACCAAGGAGAAATTCTCTACAATGAGTGAATAGTATATCAGAATGACAGAAACACATATCAGAGAGAAATGAAACAACTCCAAGAAGTTCCCAAAATATTTTCGAAAGAGAAAACACCAGAGAATTTTTGCACGACACAGACAAGATAATTCTATTAATTTTGTGAAAGGTTTGAGTCACATTCGAGGAAATATTGCCCCTATATGTTAATAATCTAAAACCAAAATGGTGCGGCATATGTCGAATAATGCAACAAACTACTGCAGAATGTATCAAGAACTTGAAGACTAAGGAAAATTATCATACAGTGTACCACACAGAATGTTGAGAAAAACCATCAAGACTCTCACCATAATGGCTAGTGCAACAATGGGAACAAGCAACAAGGTGTATATAACCATCGTGGAATATATAACAATTGAGGAATCATTCATCCAGTCAAGGAAATACATGATTCTTCATTTGTTATAGTGAATAACATTTGAGTCCTTACTTCCTATGAAAAGACATAATATACCTCAATTTTTTTACAAAATGTGGGTGGGGAACCATAGTATAGAAGACTACCTTGTTATGTTAGGAATACTTCGTAATAAAAAAAATTTAATCTCTTGTCTAGTATTCCTAAACATGAAGCATTGAAAACTAAGAATTTGAAAGTAATTATCAGGCAAGGCACAAATATCAAAGGGGATAACCCCCACATAAAAAGAATACAAGGAAAAGAAGATAATTATCCTAATTCATCTACGCAAAAATAATTTTTTTTAAATGCTATGAAAGTATTGGAAGAAATTGCTTCTAAAACAATACTGCAAAATCCTGAAATAAAACATAGAACCCCATTTTGGTGACATATGGATAATCCTATTAGTCATTTAGTCCCTATGGTTTTAGAAGAAAAATTCATATGCTTGAGATTAAATTTTGAAACAAGGAAATTAATTAATAGTGGCAATTATTATTTCCCAATGTTTGAAAATGCACCTTAGATAATTTATGTTCCATCAATAAGTTTGTATTTTAATAAAATAAATGAATATAATGGGCCATGAGGGTGCATTAGGATATAAGGTTTGACCAAAAGAAAGTTTACAAAATAAACAAGAAAGGAGAAAGCATTTAAAGTTGGAAATCGAAAAAAAGAAGGAAACATGATAAAGAAGAAAAAAATTGGCATAAAGCAGGAAGGGAGAAAAGAAATACAAAGCAGGAAAGCAGGATAAAGCACGATAAAGGTAGAAAAATAGGATAAAGAAGAAATCATGATAAAGTATGACAATATTGGAAAGCAGGATAAAGCAAGAAGAGAAGAAAGATAAAGCAATAAACTAGGATAAAGTAGTAAAGGAAAAAAGGCAAAAAATAAAAGATTGGAAAGCAAGCAAAGAAAGAAATTCGCAATATTCCTCATGAGGGTTCACTAGGATAGGTGACTTTCTCAATAATTCACTCACTTTATAAAATAATAGGAGCACACCTCCCATCTTTTGACAATTTTTGTTTTGCATTGAGAGCATTATGCTACTATGAACTGGGAGATGTGCCCCTAGTCCAAGATGGGATTTGTTCCCATGCTATTGAGAGGATGATGGAATTAATTCATTTTCATTGAGTTGTATTACATTTTTTTTAATAGTTTCCAATCAAGTTCAAAATCCAAGAAGAAGAAAGACCAAGATCAAGTTTGAATCTTCCCAAATTCTTCTTATTTCTCTTTTATTCTCTATCTATATATGAAGAAGTCAAGCCTGATATAATTATGAATACTTAATGTAATCCTATATTAAGTTTACTACTATTTATGAACCATTTGTATCATTCCTGAATTTATTCCAATACAAAAGTTTGCATCTCTAAAGTTATCTACAAGTCCTTGTCTAGATTTGCATAGAAATTGTCTAGTTTTCAGTAATCTTTCTGTAAATGAACTTATACTCCATGAATTAGAATTATTTATATTATTTAAGATATTTAACATAATAAAAAACATCATACATGTCTCACTTTGTAAATTCAAAATCCTTTGAGGTCATTTGGGAAGCCTTGAATCAAGACTAGTTGAGTTGTCCTCGAATTTTCTTGGCTAAAATGTTACTCTCAAACCATGTCAAAATTTATATAAACCTATGATTTAAAAATATTCCAATATCAAGTATCTATTTTTCATATTTTTTGTTTCCCATGAGCCTACAAGTCGACTTCGTCCTCGTTGATGCTCGAAACCTAAATAGTCCTAGTGCTTTGTGCAAAGGAAACTTGAGAATTGTGAAACTTCTGTGCTAACTATGAATGAGTTCTGATATGATGTGTCTCTGATGTATTTTTGTATCCATTTAATTAAAAAATTGATGATCCTTTACCTAATTCTCTATGAGTTTTATAAGAACTTAGCATTGTTTCCAAGAAGTCTAGTCAATCCCAGAGCATTTTCAATGCCTAGTCTTGAGTTTCCGATTGATTATTCATGTAAGAGTTAATATATCCTAAATTCCAATTTGGGGATATTAAATTTGTATCATAAAAATTTCCTCTACTCCTATGGAAAGTAAAATTTCAGTTGGAAATATGTTTCATAATACACTTTCGAGTTTGCAGTCATGAGTTTAGTCTTGGTTATTGAAGAAGACTGTGAAAAGTATGAAGAAGAAGAAGAGGTCATCTACATAGATGGAAGCCTTCCTATATATGAGGATGGTTATTTTTGTGATTACATATACCAAGAATATAGTATTCTTGAGCCACCAATTTCTAGAAGGTTTCTGTCCTTGTCGGAGGAAGAAAAGGTGAATCCATTGGATAAGTCACTGCAGAATGTTGAGAAGAGTATAAAGAGGTTTATAGAGTTCTTATCAACACCACTTGTAGTTACTAAATTCAAGAGAATCTTCTTGGGTTTTTCAACAAATAAAGTTTCAAAAAATTCCTCTGAAGAAAGTGAACTAGGAAAGGGTAAATCAATAATTGAAGATAAGGCTTTGGGGGATAATGAAGTGGGTAGAAATCATCCTATTTGTGGCAGCCACGTAGAATAAGAAGCTACATATAATTGATTGAAGAATCAATATCAAAGAGAAAATAATACATACACAATCATTGAGGAGATCCATGAACCACCTAATCCTGTATATGGTGAAGTAGACGCACTTGTAGATAAAAGTGAAAGCATACACATAGTTTTTCTCCAATCAAAGGAAGAAATGAAGTAGAGTGAATCACAAGTTGTAGATCTGATTCTTACTATGGAATCCAATGAGGAAGAGCATGCTTGCACCAATCTAATCCATACAAAATCATTGAGGAGATACATGACCCACCTAATCCTGTAGATGGTGAAGTAGAAGAACTTGGAGATAAAAGTGATAGCATACTCATAGATTTTATCCAATCAAAGGAAGAAACGAAGCAGAGTGAATCACAAGTTGTATATCTGAGCCTTACTATGGAATCTAATGAGGAAGATTAGGCTTGCACCAATCTACTCCAAGAATAAGATAATGAGGAACCATGCGCAACTGAAGACCTAGTATCCCATCAGCAGGGTGTTGGCAATGTGGGAGGAGAATTCACTTCCAATTTCTATGTTGGTGATTTCAAAATCATTGCAGAGGATGATGATGTTGTCAAATGGTGGTAAGACATATTTTAGATTAAATCTAAAAATAATATAAATCATATTTTAAGTCACCACTTGAGCTTCATAATGAAGTAGAAGACAAGCCCACACCACTTGGTTGTGAACTAGAGAGTTTGGTGGAAGAGAAGGCCACCATGGTTCCCCCACATGAAGAAGAGATTAACTTAGATGTCAACCATTGGAAGGAGAAAAATTGGTTCGAGATCTTCTTTATGAGCCACACCATTTGAGTGGATCACTAATGGAGTAACGAGGGAAGCTTATGGCAGCCATGAATAACTTTGTTGATGCCAATTATTTGGTGAGAAGATGTTGTTGGAAAGCTTCTGGATGGGAGTTGGAAGGAGAAGCCTTTTTAAAAGAGTTCATGGCACTCAAAGAAGAAGTGGCCAAGATGAAGGAAAGCTACATGAACTTGATCTTAGATAGGAATCATATTCTTGAGGTCACCAAAATTTACCATCATGCACTAAAAAGAGAGGAATATGAAGTAGAAAGGATTGGTAGCGAATTAAAGGTTACATATGTTTCTTTGGAGAGCACCCAAAGGATATTCAAGATTCAAATTTTAGATATATCATCTTCAAAAGGAGTTGAATGTGCCACACCCTTCATCTTGCATGGAAGGAGATGCTTTGGATGTGATGGGGGAACATCATATGGAGGATAAACATGAGGAAAATTCTTATTTGCAGGTGTCTGTGAAGGGATATGATATTGGCCAAGCACTTGTTTTGAAGAATGATGAAGAGGACTCAACTATGGGAGAAATAGTTGAGAACATGTCACTTGGACCAGCTAGTAGGTGCACCTATTTATCCATGGATTGGATAGATGAGTACAAAACAAATATGGATATCCAAGGGTACACCAATCTTTCTCACCTTGGTAGGAGATTCTTTAACACTTCATTCATTGGGAGATAATGTGAGCAGGAAGAACAATCCAAGATGGATGTTCTTTGGAAGAATATTGTCATGGAGAAAGTTGGTTGAGCGCTATATGTTCACCAAGAATATTGTGAGATACCCTTATTGGAGAAATAAGTGATTTTGGAGGAGGTAGCTTCATTCGCTCCACTTGGACCAGCCAATAAGAATGCTTATTCATCCATTGATTGGGTGGATAGAGGCATCACTGAAATGAATACTTTGGGAGGTAAATGTTCCTTTTGTTTTTACAATGAAACTTTTGTTATAACTGACATTTCCATGACATGTGATCAGCAACAAAGATATATGTTGCAACAATTAAATACCTCCAATACGCATGCACATGAGGATTGGGTGTACAATTACATGGAAGTATTTTTCAAAATCAATGGAAGTCATGGGATTCAAACATGGTTATGGGACCCTAGCATCCTTTGGAATTCCAAGTTGTTCCATATGAATATGATGTCAAGTGGAAGGATGCATAAACCATGGGATCGTGGTATTCCATGGAGTAACAGAGTGTTCTTGATTGTATGTGAATTTGGGAGAATACAACATATTCAGTGGGATCCATGAGGGTGATTTAGGGCTCGGCCTGCCCCCATGTCAGAATGGCCTAGCCCTTACATCTGACCATGGGAGGGCCTAGCCTGCCCCCATGTCAGAATGGCCCAGCCCTTACATATGACCATGGGAGGAACCGGCCTGCCCCCATGTCAGAATGGGCCAACCTTTACATCTGACCATGGGAGGGCCCAACCTACCTCCATGTCAGAAAGGCCCAACCCTTACATATGACCATGGGAGGGCCCAGCCTGCCCCCATGTCAGAATGGCTTAGCATTACATCTGACCATGGGAGGGCCCAACCTGCCCCCATGTCAAAATGGCTCAGCACTTACATCCTGCGGCATGGTATCTACCATCCGAGGAAAGGCCTGACACTTACATCCTCTGGCATGGGATCTATCATATGAGGAAAGGACCAAAACTTACATCTGACCCAGTCAGAAAGGACAAGCACTTACATATGACCATGGGATGCCCCGCTTACTACCATGTTAGAGGGGCTCTACACTTACATCTGACCATGGGAGGCCCTGCCTACCACCATGTCAGAAGGGCACACAGACTCATCACTTCCCCTTGGAAGGAACCTCGATTTGGAGAACGCCAATCTTCTTCCTGAAGTACTCAAACTTCACTTTGGCCATTTCTAGCATAGAATCACATCAGGGCTGATTACGTCCAAGGATAACCTTCAAGCTTCGCCAAGACTGATTACATTCGAGGACAACCTACAGGACTGTTTACGTCTATGCAACCTACAAGCTTCGCTAGAATTTTATGCTCAGACAACCTGTCTCACCGGCTATGCTAGAACTCCCTCTTTCGAGAGATATCGATATGTATCACAAACTTGAGCTTCACTGCTCCTCTCTTGGCTATACTCAGTGCCATGCAGGACTACTTCCTACTAAACCAAGATATCACACCCGATCTCATACTAAAGCAGCACCCTGAAGTGCTCTTCCTATCAATGGCACTGCCTTCCCAATCAGAATCCCCATAACCCTCTAGGTTAATCTTCTGATTCACCTCATACTTGAGCCCATAATAAACTGTACCCTTTAGGTACCTCAAAATATGCTTTGCAGTAATCAGGTGAACATGTCTGGGATCCATCAAGAACTGTCTCAATGTGTTCATAGCAAAGAAAATATCTAGTCTCATATTCGTCAGGTACATCAATGACCCAATCATCTGACGATGCATCGTGGCATCAACCGTCTCTGATGAAGCATCACTCAATAGCTTCAGGTTTGATGCCATAGGTGTGGTCATGGCCTTACAGTCCATCATCCCGAACCTCTTCAGGATCTCTACTATATAATTCCCTTTTCCAAGGGAGATTCCATCTGCATTCTGCCACACCTCCATGCCTAGAAAGTAGTGCATCATATCCAAGTCCTTCCTCTTGAACTCGACAGCAAGTCTCATTCTTGCAACTTTAATGTGTTCCTATTTTATTTTATGAACAAGTCATCAACATATAATAGGAGCATCACTGGTCTTCTGCTTTCAACCTTGAAGTAAAGGTTGGAATCCGCTTTACTCTTAGTAAATCCTAGAGTCATCAGTAAGTTGTCCATCCTATTGTATCATGTTGAACCTCAAGAACTTCTGCAGTCACTCCCTTTGAATCGGAGCATCATTCTCCCTCTTCGTTTCATACCTATTCATTGAAACATTATGTATTGGAGTGGCAAGTAGCTTCCTCTGCTACTAATATTCTATGTATCCATCTAGGGTCACTAAATACCAAGATCCATCTGCAGAAATACCTGATATTGTTTCTACAATATCTATGAAATTACTACTTCTCTATATCTAAAACTTCGCACTGAGGTAGCCTCACTTGTGCTCTTTCCAAAACCAAAGGTTTTACCAGAATTGGTTTTTCCAATCCAGACTTATGATATTTTTCCCAAGGCGACATATTTCAGGACCGTTCAGCAAAGCTAACTTGTACGAATTTCAACGTGTCCTTGTTTCATCATCAGGGTCTAAAACTTTTACCACAAAAATTAAATTCCATGCCCTATCTGGAACATCTTGAAAAATTGCATTTGGACCTTCGTATCCCAAGATATAGAAATTCTCCCTAGGTGTCATGTTTAGGGATGAATCTTGGAAGAGGCGAGAACCCTTATTTGTAGGAACCATATCTCCTAGAATATAGCGAATCTGAGGCTGGAATTTTTACACACGATACATCAGGATTTTATCTTCAGCTTGTGAAAATTTCATCCCCTGAGACTTCTTCAATCCTGAGATATAGAGAATGTACCAAAACTACGCGTTTTAGTATTTTAGGGATTTTCAGGCCCGGGGTCAAATTAGGGTTTGACTTTCCTGTAGTTTTAACAAACCAAAAATCTCAAACTTGGTCTCTAAAATTCGATTTGGATGAGGAGAGAAATCCTATACCAGGGTCACTCAAAAATTCCTCTTTTGTAAAAAGCCCTATTTTCCCGCAGTAAAAACTGAAAATGCCTGGAATCAAATTCTGCTTTGACAGAAAGATGTGCCCTTCAATGGAGATTCATCCTAGCCTCCTTTTGTTGATGGATTGTGGAGAGTGACCCAAAATTAAGAATCCCTAGCTTCTGCAACTGCATAGTTTTCTTCTCAGCTTAGCTCTGATACCATGCTAGATTTTTATCATTTAAGCAATATAATCTTAGGATCTTATCTGAGAGAATAACATGCACAACAATAATCACAAGAGACAAGAGAAAAAAAAAGATTTTTCCTCGGGGAAACCATAAAGGAGAAAACCCCACAACTTCCTCATAGATAGAATGAGCACCAATGGCAGCAATAAATCCAAAGATAGAAAATGTGATCTCCAATAGTTGTTCTTTCTCTCACTTGTGTGAGCACTTCCTCTATCACTCATGCTCCCTAGTTGAGTGAGTGTGTGTAACAAATAGAGATTCTCACTCTCTATTTATACTAGTTTCTGACTTGAAAATTACTTACCAGGGCCGACATCTCTAGGAGAGTCTAATAACCCTAGCTCCCCTCAATTGTGGGGACTTTTCCCTCCAATGAACAAGGAGGGTTTAACCTTAACTCAATTGTGGGGACTATTGCCTCGACTTACAATGGAGGGTTAACCTCAATGGCTTTACATGACTTTATTATATTAATGATTCTCTCGATAGGAACATCAGGGTACAATGAAATACAAATGATTCTCCCGATAGGAACATTGGGGTACAATATAAGATATACAAGTGAATACATTCTGAAGTTACAAATACATCAACAACATCAGTGATTAATTTTAGTTTCTCAATATAAAAGTTTCAAGTACATGCTCTTAATCATTTTCATTCTAAGGGTGGAAGTTAATCCAATTCCTTGCTTAGATTTGACTAATAGAAGGAAGAAGAGAGTATTTCATTTCAAATTTCAAAGTTGGGAGATCTGGAAGCACCAGTGTATCTGATATTGGGGGGCTATAGCTCTCTCAATCAATTATCCTTGTTCAAGGACACATGGGCCAAAAAGGGAGGGAGAACCTATGTGAATATCCATAGTTGATATACTTCCTATTATGACTCCCAAAAATATATTCATGTGAATCCATGTGAATCCAAATAATTATACATAAATATGTAATGTTTCTCATGTATATAGCAAGTAAGGGTTCATGCAACCAAACTGCCTGAATTCCCACCAAGGAATGTGTTTCATCTCGTTTTTTTTTAAATGCTTAATATGTTTGTTGATGTTACTAATGACATATTGGTATGGTTTCCTATAGATCCACCTGTTGCTGATAGTTGTGGTTGATAATGTAACCAAACTGCCACAATTTCTAAGGGATGTGTTGCATATCCCTTTTTTCTCATTCAAAATTCCCAGTATGTTTGTTGATGTTATAGGTCAAGGTAGAAAGGAAATAGGAAAATTAGTACTTGAGTTGATAACTAGAGTGAGTGTGGTCAAAAAGGAAACTAGGAAAAAACTTGTTTTACACACCAGGTACATATTAGTATGGTGGTAACATGACCAAAACTAGATTTGTGGTTGATTTTTGCTACAATAGCTAGTCTCGATTCCAAAAGTTAATTGTTTTCATTGTTGTATGGAATATTACTATATGACTCCTAGACTTGCTGAGGTAACCCTACTTACCACATTTTGACACACATGCCAAAAAGTGGGTAACAAGCAATACGAAGGAAATGGTTTTTATTGAATGTATTGTAAATTATAGTTTACTGGATGTGAATCCTTTTACAGTTGATCTACCTTCAAAGACTTCCTAGATTGTTGTTTTATGGTGGTTTTAGGGTCATGTATGCCCAAAATTTCCCTTTAGGATTTCGCGCATAGATCTATCCTCAAATTTAATCCAAATTTCCTTTTTAGGTCTAGTTACACCTTGTTCTACAATGAAAAGTGCCAGAAATCAATAAGATTGGTGTTAACCAACTTCTCTTTACCATATTTTACCCATGGACTTGCACATAATGGTAAATTCACCACTTCCAAGTTCTGAAGTCATGCCCAGGTTAAGGCATCAAGTTGATATTGCCCTTGTGGTGGGATCAAGATGAACAAATTACAAAGCAAATCCATTATGCAAATTATGTTTGGGTTGAAGAGTGCATGGTTTTTTAGGTTTGTGTGTTTATAAGAATGGACTTGAGTGAAACTTAGGTTTATTTCAAAAGAATTGGGTAAGGTGGTAGGGTATATGTACTTGCAAGGCCTTTGAAGTGGGAATGTCTTGCTTAAGGTACACACTAACTATTTGGGGTGTAGGAGGTAATATATTCCTTCCATTTTCATCATTGTTTAAGAATGGAAAATAGGGGTAAAATATACCTTGAAATAGTCCAATTTTTAATGCATACATGCTACAATTTAATGTGGTACACTTTGCCTTATTTATTGGAACAATGCGTGCTATAAATGGAAGGCTTAAAGGATATATCCTCCTAAGATATAGGCAACTCCATAGTCCCCTTTAAGATAAGTAGAAAATATATGTTGATATAAAGCCCTTTATCGAACTTGAAATGAGTGAGCCAATTCAAAGTGAGTGGTTAAAGGAGGGTTACTTAGATATTATGGATAGATGGATTCAAGCCTTTTTTGAGCATCATTGGTTTTGTCTTTTAGGTCATATTTCTCTAGGTTTGTAGATTGCTCTCTATAGAAAAATGATGTATTTTGTTAGAGATTCTTTGTGGTCATATTTCTTGAGGTTTGTATGTTGTTCACTTAAGAAGAATGCAATATTTAGTTAGATATTCTTTGTGATGTCGTAGATGTTGTCGACCCCTCTATTATTTTAATTTGATTACTATAGTAACTCCTTTTTATAAACTTATATGTTTGCTTGTTTAAAACATGTATGCTAATATTTATTGAACACCCTTTGTTCATGCAATATTTTGGAGGACACTAATAAGAGATTGAATGCACCATTTTTGTATTTCCAAGCAAAACATCACAGGGAAACCCTCATGCTCTACTGCACATTTCATGGATGGTACCAAATGTAAATCTATTGAAGCTAATTATGAACCTAACTCAATAGGGATATTGAGTGAGTCATGCAACACATGGAATCCCATGGGATTGACCTTGAGAACTCTTGTGTGAAGCTAAAAATACTCAACCACTCGAGATGGCCCACCGAGCCAAGGATTTCCCCTATATTGCCTAGGGTGATAATATTAAGATGTCCATTTGCAACGACCACCAAAATCGACCTATATATAGGTTGAATTCAAATCTAGATATGGTAACACTCTGTTTATAACTTGATACACTATTTTCTACTTTTTATCTTTTATTTTAAAGGTTCAATGAGGTTGTGGAACAATAAGTGCTATGTTCACTAGTGACATGTGGGTTAAATAGAAGCAATGGAGTTTTGATGTTGTTATCAATGTTGACAAATAAATGTTGAATGTCAAGTAATACTTCGATTCAAAATTCATTCTTGCTATAAAATTAATGATAAAACATTGTAGATAGGATACGATAATTTTATAAATATCTAACAAATGACCACAATAGTAGGTCAATGGGACAAAGAGAAGTGCAACCATTACAAATAATATTGTGTAAGCAAAAGAGAAACTCCTAACCCTAATCTACAAAATAAAAAAAATCCAAGAATCTAGACAATAGTGTTAAAAAATAATACAGATACAAAGTAATACCCATGTTAAACATAAAATGTGGATGCCAAGTCACTTCAGAGCTAGAAGCAGAAAGAGAAGAGGAAGAAGAACTCAGTGAGTCATTGTTTGTAAAGAAAGGGCTGATATAATGTCTGATAATCTCATTTGGGGAGAAACTAGGACCTAGAGGGATAGTTTTGTATGATATTGGATGGTTGTGATAATTTTCACAACTCTCTAACATTTGAGGATGTAGGGAAGAATCTCATGATGGAGTTTTGGATAGGTGGCAGGGTGAGCAACCAAACTATGCTATGCACAAAGCTTTGATGGAAACTGGTTTTCTAGATATGGATTTGGAGTGTTAAAGTAAATCTTAGATTATAATGGTCAATTAGCTATTAGACATTGGCATTAATAAATTTATTTTATGCTTGTATCCCCTATTTCTATTTTATGCTTTTATGCCCTATTTCACTTTATTGTGTTTCTTTGTTCATTCTACATTCATAAAGTGGATTGACTTGACTCAATTGGAACCCTTTATCAAAAAGCTTTTGCTTCCTCATTCATGCATTACAATACAGATATCTCTTCCATATTAATCTTGGTTTCTGTATGTGCTTGATTTCTGTGTATATGTTATCAGAGCTTAGCTAGAGCCAAATAGTCTTTGAGGGATTGCTAGTGTAGCACATCGAAGAGCCAAAAGGGTTTTGCCGAAACTAGGTATTATTTCGTTTTTTAATTTTGAGGCAAAGTTAGTTTTTTTTATGGAACCATATAGATTGAGGTTCCAAGAAAAAAAGCAATGAATCAGATGGATTCAGTGGTACGAAAGTACAGTAACTGTACAATTTGTCTTAGACTACAATGATTTCAATCAATCGTTGTACAGCCTATGAAGCTGTATGATTTTGAATGGAGTAGCCAGAAAATCAAATCTGTATGATTATGTAGTCGTATGATTATATGGAACAATACAGATGTTACATGGTGATTTTTATTTAGAAATTGAATTGTACAAAACTGAAATTATAGCTTCCAAGCCAAAATTGGAATGTACAGACCAGTAGTTAGATAAAATTTTGAATGTATATCAAGTGAATTTTTTTAATTGATTGACACGTTAGATGATTTGGGAGCAGATTGGATCTATTCTTACCTGAATGATTGCCCAAAATTACATATTTGTAAGTTTTAGCTACTGTTTTCTTTTAGTAGATCCAAGGAGAAACTAGTTGTTTTGGTGCTAAGTTTTAGTAGATTTGATTGTTTTTCAGCTGTTTGAGAGCAAATTTGATTGTTTTTCAGCTGTTAGAGTAGATGTGTCACGATTTGTGTGTTTTTCAGCTGTTTGAGAGTAGATCTGTGGTTTATTGGGTTGTTTTTCAGTACATCTGTGGTATATTGGGTTGTTTTTTAGCAGATGTGTCAAACTATGCTTGTTATTGGGTTGTTAGTAGCAGATTTATCATAAATATATGTTTTTTAGTGATATGTGGCTGCTATAGGTGTTTAGAGCTAGTATCCATATGTTTTTACTTAAGGATTGCAGGCTGAGGTAGGGAAGAACTATATTTTCAATATTTTAATTTGTTTCAGTATATATTTATGCATTTTAAACTGGTCTCTATGGCCTCTTTATCCAGCATCATGTTGGAACGTAGCCAAAGGTTTTTTGCCAAAGAACTGCAATACGTGGAAGCAATTTCTGCAATGAATTTACTATAATAATTGGTCATTCCCATAAAGCTTGACATGTCATGGATGTTCTTTGATGATGGCCGATTGATAATGGTTGAAATATTTGTTGTATTAATTTTGTGTCCATCTTGGTTCATATGGAATTCATGATACCATGAGTTTTGTCTATTTGAATGTACACCTTTGCATATTCAAAAGTAGCTTCCCTTTGTTTAATGTTGAGAATACTTGCTCCAAGTGGTTCTTGCGGGTTTTACTAAAACTAGTATCACAAATGACTGAATGAGTCAACAAGTACTTGTTCATCATCCTCATGAATTTTGCAGGGGCATTAGTAAGACCAAAATGCATGATCAACCATTCAAACAATCCTTGGTGTTCTTAAAGGTTGTTTTCCACATAGCTTCTGGTTTGATGGGATCTAGTGGTACCATACTTCACATCAAACTTGTTAAAATGTTTGTCTCTTTGAGCTTGACTTATGAGGTCATCAGTGAACAAAAATGGATATCAATTCTCAATGGTGGTTCTATTCAAAAGCTAATTGTCCACAAATTTTTTATGTTCCATCCTTCTTTGAAACCAAAACAATGGTTGATCCACAAGGTGACGAGCTAGGTTGAATGTGGTCCTTGCCCACCAAATCTTGAATTTACCGCTTGATTGCTTTATTTTCCAACAATCAAGTTTTGCGTAGTGCCTTGTTTGTGTTATAATTTCATCATTAAGCTAGCATTATATTAGGATCGTTAACTGAGAGAATAACAAGCACAACAATCAAACACAAGAGACAATGAACACAGTGTTTATCCTCGGGGAAACCATAAATGGTGAAAACCCCACAACTTTCTCAGAGATAGAATCAGCACCAAAAGTAGAACCCAAAACAGTAAGTGATCTCTCGACAGCAGTAACCTTCTTTCTCTCTAGCCCCAGTGTCTTCTCCTTCCTCAATTGTGTGCTACACTTGAGTGTGTATGAGTTGTGTGATAAATAGAGATTCCAGCTCTCTATTTATACTAATCCCATCATGACTAAAACCTTACTAGGGCCGACCTCACTAGGAGAGTCTAATAACCCTAGTGCCCTGAAACTGCGGGGACTTTAACCCTTAGACAATAGGAGGGTTACCCACAATGACTTGACATGACTTGTTTACATTATAGACTTTCTCGATAGGAACATCGGGGCATGACATAACTCAAGTACATCCCAGAATAAACATCGGGTTATAATATATAAGAAATACAAGTGAAATACATTCTGAAGTTACATATACATCAACACTCCCTCTTAACTAGGAAGGTATTCTTTCGACACAATTTTTAGCACAAGTATTCTTCTCTGTATCTTCTAGATCATCATCGAGTCCTCGCCATCTTCAAGTCTTCTTCATCTTCAAGTCATCTTCATTATCGGATCTGGATCATCACTCGATCTGGATCATCACTGGATCTGGATCATCACTAGATCTGGATCATCACTGTTGGATCATCATCACTAGATCTGGATCATCACTGGGTCATCATCATGGGTGCTATCTATTGATTCTTCTCGACATAGGAACCTATACAGAGCCTGTCCTTTTTCATACTGGATGTATCATCACAGAGCTAGTCCTTTTTCATACTAGATGTGGCATCACAGTGCTAGTCCTTTTTCATACTAGATGTGGCATCACAGAGCTGTTCCTTTTTCATACCAAATGTGGAACCTACTCAGAGCTAGTCCTTTTTCATACTAGATGATTCTTCACAGAGTTAGTCCTTTTTCATACTAGATGTGGCATCACAGAGCTAGTCCTTTTTCATACCAGATGTGGGACCTACTCAGAGCTAGTCCTTTTTCATCCTAGATGAGTCTTTACAGAGCTAGTCCTTTTTCATACTAGATGTGGCATCACATAGCTGGTCAGTTTTCATACCAGATGTGGGACCTACACAGAGCTAGTCCTTTTTCATACTAGATGTGTCTTCACAGAGCCAACCCTTTTTCATGCTGGATGTGGGATCTACATAGAGCTATTCCTTTTTCATACTAGATGTTTCTTCACAGAGCCATCCCTTTTTCATGTTGGATGTGGGATCATCACATACACCTGACAATGGAAGGAACCAATCCTCTCACCATGTCACAGCTCTTACATCTGACCATGGAAGGAACCAATCCTCTCACCATGTTGGAAGGGCACAACACTTATATCTGACCATGGAAGGAACCAATCCTCTCACCATGTCAGAAGGGAACAACACTTATATCTGACCATGGAAGGAACCAATCCTCTCACCATGTCAGAAGGGCTCAGCACGGACACATCACTTCCTCTTGGGAGGAATCTCGATCTAGAGAACACCAAGCTTCTCCCTAAAGTACTCAAAATTCACCCTAGCCAATGGCTTAGTCAACACATCAACTATTTGTTCATCCGTCACAACATACTGGAGCTTCACTGCTCCTCTCTGCACCATATCCTTGATATAGTGATACTTGATCTCGATATGCTTTGACTTGTCATGGAATACTGGATTCTCTGACAACTCTACACAACTCTGGTTGTCACAGTATATACAAGTAGCATCTAACTGGAGATCAAATAAATCAGATAGTAGCTTCCTCAGCCATACTGCCTCACAACTAGCTGAACAGGCTACAACATACTCTGCTTCAACTATACTCAGTGCCACACAGGATTGCTTCCTGCTAAACCATGAGATCACTCCTAATCCCATACTGAAGCAACACCATGAAGTGCTCTTCCTATCAATGGAACTGCCTACCCAATCTGAATCAACATAACCCTCGAGGTTAATTCTTTGATCAGTCTTATACTTGATCTCATAATCAATCGTACCTTTCAGATACCTCAGAATATGCTATGTAGTAATCAAGTGAACATGTCTTGGATCTGTCAAGTATTGGCTCAAAGTGTTCACAACAATGAAAATACTGATCTCATGTTTGTTAGGTACATCAAGGACCCTATCATCTGACGATACATCATGGCATCAACTGTCTCTGATGAAGCATCACTCAATAGCCTTAGGTTTGATGCCATAGGTGTGGTTAATGCCTTGCAATCCATCATCCCAAATCTCTTTAGGATCTCTACTGTATACTTCCCTTGTCCAAGGAAGATTCCATTTGTAGTCTACCTCCATACCTAGAAAATAATGCATCATACCCAAGTCCTTCATTTCGAACTTGGTAGCAATCTTTCTCTTCGTATCAGCAATCAACCCATCCATACCTATCAGAAACAGATCATCTACATATAGTAGAAGCATCACTAGGTTTCCATCTTCAACCTTGTAGTAAAGGTTGGAATCTGCTTTACTCTTGGTAAAGCCCAAACTGGATAGAAAGCTGTCAATTCTTCCGTACCATGTCCTGGGTGCCTGTTTTAAACCGTACAGGGCTTTCTTCAATCTACACACCTGAGACTCCCTGTCATGAGTCTCAAAACCGAGTGGCTACTCCACATACACTTCCTCTTCTACTACACCATTCAAGAAAGCAATCTTGACATCCATTTGGTGTATCTTCCATTTCATCACTGCAGCTAGAGAAAGTACTGATCTGATGGAAGTGTATCTGGCTACAGGTGCAAAGGTTTCTTCATACTCTATTCCTTCTTTCTGTGAGAAACCATGAGCAACAAATCTTGCCTTATATTTCTCTATGCTACCATCTGCAGCATGCTTGATCTTGTAGATCCATTTGGAAGTTACAACTGACTTCCCTTTTGGTCTTGGGACAACATCCCAAACATCATTTTTCATGATCGATTGATACTCTTCGATCATCGCATCCTTCCATTCTTTCCGATCTACCGCTTCTTCATATTTGGAAGGTTCTTTATCAATAAAATCACATAGTAAAGCTACATAACTGGAATAGGATATGGTCCTCTTCCTTTCTCTGAGATTCTCTTCTGGAACCCCATATCTTTCCGCACCTTGGATAATCTCTCGTACCCAACCAGGCTTCCTCTTGTGAGGATTCTTCTCCTGTGGTGGATCTACAGGTCTTTTTGGTTCTTCAAATTCTCAATCCTCTTCTTGAGTTTCCTCGTTCATGATTGTATCATGAATTCTGGGAGCTTCAGGTTCTTCAGGTTCTTCAATAGGTTTCTTTCTGGATTTGATGTAGGCTAAATATTTGTCAAATGTTACATCCCTGCTGATGTCAATCTTCTTGAACCTTGGGAAGTATATTCTGTAAGCCTTCAAGCTTTCAAAGTATCCCACAAATACACCCTTCTTTCCTGAAGGATCTAATTTTTTTCTCTTCTCTTTTGGAATGTGTATGTACACAGGACAGTCGAATATTCTGAGATGGCTGACTTCTGGCGTCTTGCCGGAGAAGACTTCTTCAGGAGTCTTGTTCTCAAGTACTCTGTGTGGAGTACGGTTCTGTACATACACTACTGTTCTGGTTGCTTCTGCCCAAAGATGCATAGGAAGATCTTGATCATGAAGCATAGCTCTTGCACCTTCCATGATGGTTCTATTCTTCCTTTCTGCGATTCCAATCTGTTGTGGATTATAAGGGGCGGACAACTCCCTCTTAATCCCTGAATCTTTACATAGTTCTTTGAACTCATTCGAAGTGAATTCTCCGCCATTGTCTGATCGAAAAGTATTGATCTTCTTTTTAGTGTGGTTCTCAATCAAGGCTTTGAATTCCTTGAGCTTGTTGAACACTTCATCTTTATTCTTCATGAATTACATCCATGTCTTCCTAGAAAAGTCATCAATAAAAGAAACATAGTACACATACTCGCTTAGTGAGCTTGATGACATTGGTCCGCATACATTGGAGTGGGTGATTTCCAAGATTCCTTTTGCTTTGCTCTCACTACTGGGAAATGTCTTCTTTGTGTTCTTTCCTTTCGCACATCCTTTGTAGACCCCTTCATGTTTTGCTTGAATTTCTAGAAGACCTTCAACAACTTTGCTTGCAAGTGGTAGTGCTCTGTAATGCACATGTGCAAGCCTTCTATGCCAAAGTTCATTTGGTTCTACTGTGTCATGAACCAAAGCTTGATCTGGTTGGCCCTTCAACTTGTATAGACCTCCTTCTTGTTCTCCAATCACTATTGCATCGTCAAAAGTCTTTCCCGTTCGCCACATAATAACTTGGCCATCTACAAAAGCAACCCTCATTCCTTTTGCCTCCAATGCAGATATGGAGAGGAGGTTCTTCTTTAGTCCTAGAACAAATAATACATTCTTCATCTTTAAAGACTTTCCAGAGACTAATTTATAGGAGGATTCACCACTACTTTTTATTGGATACGGGTAGTCATCCCCAAGTTTCACCTTGTGAGGTGAATCATGTTCAGATAGCTTCACAAATGATTCTTTGAATACCATCATGTGCTTGGAAGCACCACTGTCTCTGAGCCAATCATTTCTTCCATGTGAAACAGTTCCCGTGAGAGCGGAGATCAATACATATTTTTCCTCACTTGAAGAATCATCACTTTCTTGTCTGATTCTTGTCTTCTCTTGTTTCGCTTCTTCTTTAGGTTTCTTCTGCTAGGGAAGAATTTGGATATGTGTCCTTTCTCATCACATGTGTAACATCTAATAGTAGTCAGATCTTTTCTAGAGTGTGAGATCTTACCTTTGGAGTGATGATGGCTCCTTCTGGTTTTCTTGGAGTGAACTGTGAGAGCTTGATCTTCACTTCCCATCTTCTCTTCTCGAGCTACTATCCAAGCTTCTTCTTGAGAGAATTCTTCCCATAGTCTGTTGAACTTGACTAACTTCTTTCTAGCATAGATCCCTTGAATGAAAGAGTCCCATGATCTAGGGAGACCATTCAAGGTGGTCATCACAATCTCTGCATTTTCCACTTCTTCATCTACTGCTTCCAGCTTCTCCTTGATTTGAGATACCCTTGTAAAGTAAGATTGAATAGTCTCAACATTCTGGATCTTCACATTCTTCAATTGGTTTCTTAGAGTCATCTTCCTATTTATGTTCTTCCCTTCAAACAATTTGGTTAGGGAATCAAACATAGCTTTAGGTGTCTTGAGGGTTGGACACCTGTGGCATGAGGTGATCCTTGATAGAATCAACAATGATTCTCTTTGCCATAACCAACTTCTTCTTATCAAGGCCTTAGCCTCATCTCCCTCTGGAACTGGAACCTCCTCATTGATGTAGGAGTCCAACTCATTTTCTTCCAGGACCAGGGAGATCCTATACTTCCAGGCTCGGAAGTTATCAGCTCCCTCAAGCTTTTCATCAAGCTTGGTATGATGAGACATATTAAACTGAGAACCTCAAATGGAAATAAAATATTTACGTCTTACCAGGTCAAGTTTGGGGAGGAGATCAATCCATGCCTGGGATCACTAAAAAATTCCTCTTCTATGAAAAGCCCTAATTTCTGGAAGCAGTGTCGGGTCCAAAATTGAAAAACCTTAGAATTGGATTCAGCTTCGATAGAAAGATGCGCCCTAAGGAGGGGTTATTCCACCTTACTTTTGCTAAAAATATATGGAGGAAGGTCCAAAAACTAGGAAGCCCTAGTTCCCGCAGCTGCACAGTGTCTTCTTCTCAGGTTAGCTCTGATTCCATGTTAGAATTTCATCATCAAGCTAGCATTATATTAGGATCTTTAACTAAGAGACTAATAAGCACAGCAATCAAACACAAGAGACAATGAACACAATGTTTATCCTCGGGGAAACCATAAATGGTGAAAACCCTGCAACTTCCTCAGAGATAGAATCAGCACCAAAATTAGAACCCAAAACAGTAAGTGATCTCCCGACATTAGTAACCTTCTTTCTCTCTAGCCCCAGTGTCTTCTCCTTCCTCAACTATGCGCTACACTTGAGTGTGTATGAGTTGTGTGATAAATAGAGGGTCCAGCTCTCTATTTATACTAATCCCGTCATGACTAAAACCTTACTAGGGCTGACCTCACTAGGAGAGTCTAATAACCCTAGTGCCCCGAAACTGCGGGGACTTTAACCCTTAGACAATAGGAGGGTTACCCACAATGACTTGACATGACTTGTTTACATTATAGACTTTCTCGATAGGAACATCGGGGCATGACATAACTCAAGTACATCCTGGAATAAACATCGGGTTACAATATATAATAAATACAAGTGAAATACATTCTAAAGTTACATATACATCAACAGTTTGTTAGACCAAGCTCTTGTTGTAGTTTGATGAAGTACTTAACTATGCAGTTTAGAGCATCCATGTGCATCCTGGAAAAAACTTGGAATAGCCTTCCATTAATTTTCCCAGTTACTTCTTTTGTCTTGGAATCCTTGATTGGTATGCACTACTCTCTCCTCTAGTCACATGACTAGAAAAGAAAATTGCCTTGAAGCATTGTTCAATATTTGTGCTTGAACCATTGATGCAATTCCTAAAGGTGTTGGATTTTTTTGTGATTTCGTGTGTATGCTTGGCCATTGTTGACCCACTCAATTCTTAATCACCAGAGTGCTTGGATTAGCAGTTAAAGAAAAACTCCACAACTCAAATACAATAGATGTGTTCTATGGCTTGTTGCAAACTAGAGATTGTTAAGCATGTGGTCTAGGAGTGAAGAGTTGCACATGTGTTTTGGGAATAGTTTTCCTATGGGTATGTCATTCCCTTTTATCAACCCTCTTCATTGAATAGAAATTGTTTGGAGATAGGTCGATGGTTGCACATGGCATTTCAACAAGATGAGGACCAGCTCCCACAACAACCTTACAAAACCACATAAAGACTACTCCAAGAGAACAAATTCTGGGGAAATAGATTATATAAACTATGCAGTAAAGTTTAAGTTCTACTTTTGCAACACTCTCTACAGGAACATATCTTAAATAGAATATAGTGGAAACTGACTGTCACTATCATCTATCTTGTAGTGGTGCGGGGGTTGATAGGTTTGATGTTTATTTGTGTTAATCATGGTTGTATGTCAATGATATTGTATTATGCCTCCTGAAACTTAACCTACAAGTATGGGAAGATATCATTTTTGTTCATGATTTCCTATATATCTTCCTTTTGGCCGAGTACTCAGTGACCTTTCATAGCATAGCACTGATTATTTGGGTTACTGTTTTTTTTGTGCTTCTATAGTATAAGATCTTGCAATTTTCTTGGTGCTTTCTAAGCTCTCTAGTTGGTGTGCTTATATTGATTTAATTGGAGGGGAAATTAAATTAATAGCATAGCACTAATTATTTTTGTTATTGTTTTGTTTGTGCATCTATAGCATAAGATCTTGCAATTTTCTCAGTGCTTTCTCAGCTCTCTAGCTGGTGTGATGATATTGATTTAATTTTATGGTTTCATCCCTTCAAATTAAATTTGCTAAATAGATGTCTCAAACGTATTGTTAATATGCATGGAGCACTCTAAGCTATGAATTTATCAATAACATCATGGGTATTGATCAAGTCTATGGGTAATACTCGAATCTATGGGCACAGTTATGCTGCTAGACTTTTTGATGTATCTGCAAACCTGAATGGTCTTAAATTGAGTAGTGTTTAGTTTGCTACTAAGGAGATAGTATCCTGTTTTTTTCTTCATACTTTTGTTTTAAGGGTCGTTCTTCTCCATTTGTATGACCTTTTGATACCATTTATATCACTTTCATTGTTGAAACTTGAAATCACTCATATTTGTTGATTTCTATCTAAAGAGATATATATTGTTTTAAAGTACTTTTCTATTTTTTCTTATTCTTTTAATTAGTACAACTCTTTGTTCATTATTAGTGTGTTTTTTCTTGTTCCTTGTTCCTTTTTTATTTGAAGTGGTGGTCTATTTTACACTTTTCTTGTGTAAATTTGTGTGTGAAAATATGTTGGTCGTTAATTTGAAAGCCTTATTCTACAAAAAAAGATATGGTAAAAGATTGATCATCATTTCAATTAACATTATGGTTTTCCTTGATTTTGTTTTCAAACCATGTGTGTGTAGTTATGGGTGTTTATTTTGCTGAAAAAATAAATTACTATCTTGGACGGAATTGGGCGAAGTTTGCTACACATGAATAGTTTGACAAGCATGGAGTTTTTCTGTCAAATTTGTGGTCTAGGCCTCTCCTAATAATTTCAACAATAATCTTGGTATGTTTTATGAAATGCATGGGTAGAACAAGTCTTAAGAAATCCTAAATCAAGTGCTCTTTTTCCAAGCATCCATATTTCAAGGTCATGACAAAGATTGAATTATTTTGTTGTTTTGCAGACTAATACACTAATTACATTATCTCAGCTCATTGTAAAGTGGAAAAGGGTAGAACTCAGACATCGGGCACACATGGCACACGAAAAAATGAATGATTGTCGAAGAATTCACGCAGAGTAACCTTGGGGAAATACCTAACGACATTCTTTGGAGGTTATTTTTGGATTCTTCATTCTGCCAAACGTTTGTATTTGAGATGAGAATTTAACCATAACATGTCATTTCTCTGTTTGTGGCTATTAAATGACGAGCTCTGGAAAGCTCTGTTTTACTTATAGAATCATCGTCTTTGGAAGTTCTATATATAGATTAGTACTGTATGCACATTCTTGTGCATGTTGGGGTGTGTAAGACTAGAACTTTTCTGTAAAAAAATGATGTTTTCATATGAAAACTTAAATCTGATAATGATGGAAAATTAGAAATGCTTCCCTCTTAAATTCGAAGACAACTCAATCAAATAAAAAAAATACACTAGAAGAGTGGGTTTATAATTTTTGTTGACATACATCTTGCAAAGTAGTTGTCCAAAAAATTCAGTGTAGTAAGGGATATTTTATCGATTTTTTTTGGTATAATACTACAATCAACATATTGAGAAAGATAGACATCAATTTTCTGGTATGACTTTATATAACTCATACAATTACTGAGCAAGAGGGTTTCAAGACAGTGGGTTAACAACTTATTTTTTACTAAAGTTTGATTTAAAAGAAAAGTTGTTGTTTTAACTACTATATTATGATCTTCAGGTCATTAGAAATACTCATCTTTGGAATTGAATGTTTGTATATATATATTATCAGCTGAAATGCTTAAATTTGGATTTCCTTTGAGTGATGCACCAGGGCAGCAAACAAGGGGAGGGTTAAGGCTGCATTTAATGATTGTCACAATGCTTTATCTGTCATCTTGGGTGATATGCATTAGTATCAAGGCTGACAAGTAACATCCCACTCTTCCAATGACGTGGATTTTTCTTGAAACTAGTCACTTTATGTTGCTAGGCAAGTATATGAATACAATCTCTTGCAAAAAAATGAAAATCCACTCAATGGAACTCGAGATAATCACTTTCTCCAATGTGCAGAATTCATGACTGAACAAACATTTGCTGTGACATCTGAGAAGAAAGAAAAATTGACGAATACCCAAGTTGGAGGGTTAGGCCTTATGATATAATGTATAGCTTATTGTTGTTTGTTAGAATGCCAAAAAACATTTACATCCCACCCTCGCTGAAATATTTACCTGTGGCAACCTTTGAAAATATATTTTTTTAACTATACAATGCCCCGTCGCATTTTCGATGACCTGTAGCCACACCCGACAAGGTTGCCAAATATTCGACAAGAGCAATCATCAGACCACCGATGAGAACTTGTTGCAAATTCGATGACCTGTGGCCTCATCCGACGAGGTCACCATAGCTCCGACAAGCGAGATCGTTGGACAACCGACGCGAAAGTGTCGAAAATTTGACAAACCATTCCTCTAATTCGGCAGCATAATCCCAAATTTTTATAGAAGAATTATCTAACATTCGACAATGAGAAGTCGGATTTTCGACGAGGAGAAGTCGGAGTTTCGACAAGCAAACGTCAGACATTCGACGACTTAGTGGTAAAAGCTTTCGGATTAGTACATTGAAAAATCGACGGGTATTGGCTTGTCGTCAAATATCCAACGTTCTACCACCGACGACAAAAAAAATTGAGGTTGTTGAATACCCGACAGGTTATTGTCGAATTTCAGACATGGCAGCCGTCAGATTTTGGGCTTAAATTTTGTTGTTCTTATTTGTATAAATCTCAAGCATAGATGAATGGAATGCACTTCTTTTACTCCACCAATGACATACATGCACACACTTTTCTATCCAATACTAAGTTCTATGTTGTCATCAAAATCTTTGATACATCAAATCCTGTCTCTTCAAATGTTTCTCTAATAGCACATTTGTGGCCTACGAATTATGCATTAGTTATTGGCACATAAATTACATAGGACATAAAGATGTTGAAGGGAACCAGGCTTGTCACTAACATAGACATAATAGTCTCTATACCCTAGTTGCACATGGATTGAGGGTGAATCCGCGGACCTGGGTAACACTTTTTGGCAAGCGCATGTGGGCAAAAACAAAAAAACACACCTCGGTCGAGGGCATGTTAAACCCTCGACCGAGGTTTTATCAAGCCCTTGATCGAGGTTTTTTTCAGCCCTCGGTCGAGGTATTTAGTAACCCTCGGTCGTGGTATTAAAACCTCGACCGAGGGTTAATAAATACCTCGACCGAGGTACCTCTGTCAAAAAAATCATAAATAGAGGCCGCGAACCCATTTTATAAATGAACATGATCATTACATAACTGAATTGTATTTAGTCGAGGAATCACTAAATTACCAAAGACTGCAAAATATATTCATTATACTTTGTTGAATCCTCCAGCAACTCATGAAAACCTGAAAATAGAACTCTCCACAAAAAACTTTGCCTTCAAACATTAATGACACTCCCCGAAGTCCTTGGTACAAAACGAAATTGAGCCATTTTTGAGTAGTGGGATGCAACTGCAAGTAGTGAAAGCTTTTCACATATTGAAAATAGAACTCTCCACAAAAAACTTTTCCTTGATCTCCATAAAACTCTCTCCAAATCTCTTTTGTGGTTCGCCATTTTCATTATGTGAAAAGCTTTCACTGCGCAGTTGCATCCCACTACTCAATAAATGGCTCCATTTCGTTTTGTACCAGGGCCTTTGGGGAGTGTCATTAATGTTTGAATAGGAGTAGATCTGTAGATATGGGTCGAGGAGTCATAGGAGTCATAGATTTGATCAATCATATCTATAACTCCTAATACTCCAAGACCCATTTCTACAAATAAAGATAAATGACCCTTCTTTTCATTTCAGACACCAACTCCCAAAAAATGTAATGACCACCTACCCTTTTGTCTTAAGGCTGCTCTCTTTAAATAGAATATTACAGGACTAGGACCTTGATCGAGCCAATATCTCGGTCGAGGTCTTAACAAAACCTCGACCGAGGGTTTGTTAAACCCTCGGTCGAGGGCTTTACAAACCCTCAGTCGAGGTTTTGTTAGGACCTCGACCGAGGTATTTAAATACCTCGGTCGAGGGCTTAAGAAAACAGACTTAGCCCACATTCAAACAAATGAAAAATTCTCTGTGCCTTGCAGAAGTGTAAACCCTGCCATTCCTAGCACATAACTAAGTGGAGTTGATACCGATAAATTCGCCAACGAATCTTCTATCCATTGAGGTATCATACACGCATTTTGGCATTCATATGAAATTTATTTTTTAATTACTTCT
>LPNX010923232.1:35176-103809 GCA_001517045.1 Pseudotsuga menziesii
TCGGGTTTTCATCACCAAATTTGGCCAAAAAGTGTTACCCATCTTCATGGAATCACCCTTGACCAACCATTGCATTTGTCTCTATGACAGTAGGCTCCCATTAATTCAGGATTCCTCTTTGTACATTTTTTAATGTACAACATATAATGAAATCTTATCCTTTAAGAAATCAATTATCGCCCTTTAAGAAATCAATTATCGCCTTAGTGTTCAACCTTTAGCTTCATAAGAATATTCAATTCATTTCGGAGCTTCAAATGGAAAATTCAAAATCTAGATGATTAGAAGAAGTTAAGCAATCAGGTATACAAACTTGGATGAAATATATAAAGTTATAAACATTGTGTTAGTTGGTTTTTGTACATGAATGCTAAAACTGGCATTGTTAAAATGCTCATTTCATAAATTTCATTCAAATTAAAGGGACCGATTGCATATTTTTAAATGCACGTGTTTATTAGTTTTGACCTGAATGTAATAATTTTTCTTGTATAGATTGCATTGTTGAAATTATATAAATTATATAACACTTTTTTATGATTATGTCAGGATGTGATACTTTACACAACAGATGAAAGCAATGTTCATTGCATTGATGAGGTATGATAATCCTTATTGCAATTTCGTTTGTCCTTGTGAATATTTTAGTTGACATTTTTTTGGTAACAAATGCATCTTATATTTCCATAATATGCATATGTAAATACATCATATATTCATACATTTTTAGGCAAAATATGGGGTGACCTTATTTCCCATTCCTATATACGGAAGGAAGGAAAGCATATATTCTTTGGTTCCAACTTCCAGAGAATAAACACCTTTCATAAAGATTCTTATCCTAGATGTATATTATATTGCAAAATCACATTAAACTTCAACGAATTTCCCTAAGTGAAGTGGTTTTATGAACCAAATGGTTCATGAATGGAACCATCATAAAAATACTAAATCCATGTTTATCCATAATGGATAAAAATATATGTAAATCAATATCAATGTTGATACAAGTGAACATAGTGATCTCTTTATACAGTGTTGAAGAGATTAGTGACAATGAAAAGTCCTGATTTTTTATAATTATGTATTGCATAACTAGGTTCATAACATGCCACCCCTTCACAAGATACTTCCTCCTTCAAAAAATTTAAAAAATGAGATGAAATGATCATCAAACTTTTAAATAATACGGTCAGAGTCTAGAAGGATCAATCTCACCAAGGTTGATTTTTATCGACATTGTTTGTTGATAATATTCTTCAATGGGACTTCTTGGATTGCGAGTCCAAGTATTGTTTTCAATCCAAGTCGTATTGTAATTTTGATACATCATAATGTAAATAGAAATGTTACATGGGGACATGTTCTTGCAGGTATGGGCATGCTCCCCACACTCCTGGGACATGGGTACTCCAAGGGAGATGTTTCCCCACTTCCCCTTTTGGGGGACATGTTCCCTTAAAAAAACGAGATGCTCCCACGCTCCTTTTTGGCAAAAATATTAAAAATTGGAGGGCTTGTCCTCATCTCTAACATCCAAAAACTCTTTATTCTAGCGGTCAAGAAAGGGTTCACTACACCTTGGACTCAAAGCCTCATTATTCCTATTTTCAAAAGTGGTGATAAAAATGACCCCTCTAATTATCGTACTATTATGATTATCCCTCTCTTAGCTAAGTTATATGGTATTATCTTAGAAAAGAAGATCAATGAATGGCTAGAAATAGAAGGTAAGCAGGCTAAAGGCCAAGCAGGTTTTAGAAGGAATCACTCAACCACGAACCACCTCGTTACACTTATAGGATCATTGCAGAGGAATGCCGTAATAATAAGTCTGACCTATTTTCATGCTTTGTGGATTTTAGAAAAGCTTTTGATACAGTGCCTAGAAATAACCTGTGGAATAGGCTAGAGGAGCTTATGGCCCCCTTTTGAGTTGAGAGTTGTCATGATAACGTTATATGAAATGGCCATTGCCAAGTTTAAGAATAATGAGGGGTGGACAACATATATAAATTGTAATATTGGAGTTAAACAAGGTTGCGCCCTCTTCCCTACCCTTTTTGGCATTTACATTGATAAGCTAGAAAGGTGTATAGAAGAAGCATGTTGCGTCGGTACAATCTTAGTTGGGATAGTTATTATCCTCCTACTTTACGCTGATGATATTCTTCTTATGGCAAGGTGTCTTTCTGATCTCGATAAGCAATTAAGAATTCTTTAAGATTTTTTCTCTAACATAGGTATGACTGTCAACACCGACAAGACAAAAATCATGATTATAAAATCTAAGAAAGACACCTATGCAAATTTTATTTATGATAATAGAAATCTAGAAGAAGTGACTTCTTACAAGTATCTCGGAATTGATATTCATCACAAGCTCAATTGGAACTATAGCATTGAGAAAATGATTAATGGAGGGTGGAAAGCTTATGTTGGTCTTGAAAATAACTGTAAATCAACCAATCTGGTTAGTGGGATAAAAAGGAGTTCCTCTTTGAAACTCTTGTCATCCATGTTATCTTGTATGGTTGTGAAGTATGGGGGTGCAACATTTCTAGAGAATCTTGGAGGAAGATTGAGCAAATCCAGAAGCGGTTTATAATTTATAACCTGAAAATTAAAAGCAATATGCCTTATCCTATTCTCTTCATAGAAGTGGGTATTTCCCCCATTGTGAGCATGGGTATGACTAGGTACTTCATGTATATGCATAAGATAAATGACATGGGAAATGAGAGACTTCCTAAAATTGCTTTAAACTCAAGTCAAAACAAACTACACCCCAAGCGGGGTTGATGTAAAGATACCATGGCTTGGTTAAACCATTGGGGCATTAATGAAAACGACATTTTGCAAAACATTGATAATGTCAAAAATATTATTACTTCTAAGTTTAAAGAGAAATTTTGGTGTGAGGAAAAAATTAGTGGTTAAGAGAAAATTAAGATACAATAAGGAGGTCATTAATCCTAACTTGGAAGATCAGAAGTATCTCTCAGTAGTAACTAGCCAATGGAAGAAAATTAATATAGCCAAGATTAGAATGAACTCTCGTGAGAAACAAGGGGTTGGTCTATTCCTAACTCCATGGGCAGAAAGGGTTTTCCATGTATGTGAGTCTATGAGCATTGATGATGAAAATCACTTTATCTTAGAGTGCCTTGCTTACACCCATAATAGGTCTAAGTTTCATAGTATTAGCTACAATAGAAACTTTTATAACCTCCTAACTTGCCAAAACTATAGTGAGCTTAGAAAGTTTTTTGAGCACAAGAACAAGATTTTTAAGTAAACCAAGTATTGTCCTTCTTAAGGTCCCATAAACCAAAATTGGTCTCAGTATACGTTAATCATCATCGTCATTATAACCCATAGCAATATTATAATTATAAAGTATTTTTATTAGTATTTTATTAAAAGTACATTTTTTTGTTGAAAAAAATAAATATGTAATATTTTATTTTCACTTATGTATTATTTATATATATTTTTTAAATGATTAAATCTATTATAATCAAAATTGTTAATTATAATAAAATAATCATAACAAACTAATATTTAAAAAAATAGTTTAATTATTAAAAAATAAGAAGATAATCATCAGACCTCTAAGATCGAAACCAACTGTCGTGAAGGCTGATAGAATCCCGGCCCATACCAGAACTGATTGACACTTGACAATCCGTACCAGAGCTGGTTGACACGTAGGCAAAAGCAGGAATTTGGGGTTTCGGCAACATTGCTGAACGACTTGAAAGCATAAAAATAGCTTCAGATTCACTTGGCCGATATGAAGAGGCTTGGGTACATAAAAGGCCAACAATAATGCATCTCGAGGCTTGCTCTATATCGCATGTTTCAATTATTGATGGATCAATCATCTGCTCAATATTTTGCTGTGTGTATGATCTCCATGCCTGCATAATCAGAACAGACAGACGTCACTCTGGAGAGATGCATAAGATGGACTTAATAAGGTAAATTCGTGCTGAGGTCAATAGATAAAATTTTTTTATGTCAAAATAGATAGAAGCCAAATCCCTGAACCAGCCCTTAAATAACATAGATATGCTCAGTGGGAAATACACCGGAAACCAATCTCACCCATTCTAAAAGCATAGGTGACAAAGTATAATCAGTGTTCTTTCTTCCTGTGACAAGTTCAAGGAGAAGAACGCCAAAGCTATAAACGTCAGCGTTTAGAGATAAATGCCCATTCATAGCATACTCTGGTGCAATATACCCGCTGCATGTACGAATTACGATGTTAAAGTTAGAGTCAAGGTTACTTTCAAATGAAACTGTAATGTAACTGTAATGAAAATATCGTAAAGTAAAAATTACAATACTGTCAAACCCTTTTAAACATAGAGTAAAAGCTTTTGCCAGTGGTGATTGTATTGAAATCTTACACAGTTCCACAAGCTCCCGTGGTGGTGTGAGTGTCATCTTCGCGGGTGAAGTGAATCTCATCTTCGCTGCATAAACAAGTTACGATGTTTAAGTTAGAACCAAGGGTTACTTGCAAATGAAACTGTAGTCCCAAATTCTAGGACGTGAAAATTTAAATGCCGATATAAACCGCAAAACAATAATGCCCTAAAATAGAAATTGCAATACTGTCAATCCTCTCGAATTCAAAATAACATATATAGTAAAACGTATGAATCTTTAATTGTTAAAATGATTTGGCCGTGCCGTGTGTGAGAGTGATGATTGTATTGAAATCTTACAAAGCCGAAATCTGAGAAAGAAATTTTGCTAAACCGAAATCTCCTATCTTAGGATTCAGTTTCTGGTCCAACAAAATGTTGCTCGGTTTAATATCCAGATGGACAATCCGCAATTGAGAATCCTTGTGAAGATAAAGAAGTCCACGAAGTATTCCCATTATGATGTTGTAACGCTTCTCCCAGTTGAGCTGTGCGCGTTTGTAAGGATCTGTTCCATGCACGTACATAGGATACTAAATAATTAGATTAAAGTGAACGCAAGATGTTGAAACATTTTTATCTTCTTAGCTTAACACATAAAAAAGGAAGTTACTCACCGAATAAGATTTTATCAAGGCTATCATTAGTCAAGTACTCATAGACAAGCATTAATTCTGATCCCTCTTCGCAACAGCCAAGTAGAGTTACAATATTTGGATGCTGAATTTTGGTAATAATATTAATTTCATTAATAAATTCCCTCTTTCCTTGCCGAGATTTTAAAGAGAGTTTCTTCACAGCTATTTCTCGTCCATCTTGAGTAGTTCCCTGAGGGGCGCAACCAAATGATCACCATAAAGATTTGTGAAGTATTTAAAGTCAAATTGCCTTTCTACTATATATATTTGTTTCCAAGCTACCAACCAGCTACAACGATCAATACTATGGTGAGATTAGCAGCTTGCCCAATACTATATTTTAGAATGTAAAAGCTTTCTTGGCTACTGTTACCTTGTATACAGGGCCAAATCCGCCCTGTCCAAGTTTGTTATCTTCATGAAAATTCTCTGTAGCAGCTAACAATGTTTTCATCTTAAACATCACTATTTTCGAATCCCGATTGATTAGTGTGCCTTCCTCGACTTGCCCATGAGCTACACAATAAAAAAACACAGCGACATCAGAAAATATAACAAGAAAATTTAATGATATCTAACTTGGCTCTAGCAACTATCATTTAGTATGTCTATTGAAGAACATCTGTGAAAATAATGTTCTCAACACTTTCGCTTGCATTACTGTTGTATTGATGATTCGACATATCATACTCTCAGAGGCAGATATAAGTTTAATGATAGCGTACGAGGTACGTTTTTACGGCAGGATATGAGATAGTTTTCCGTCTTTGCATGGCCTCAGTCTATTTTGAGCCCGTAGAATTCTTCAAAGAACTTCATAATCTGATCGAAGGCAGAGGAGGAAGCATCTGATATTGGGAGAAGATTCAAAAGAGTAGAAATCAGAGAATTTTGGAGGCAGAGGACAGGCACGAAGCCAAGAGAACTAGAGAGGAAGAGGCATGAAGCCCCAGGAGAAGAGAAAAAGGGAGAAAAGTCATAGAAAGACGGGAGAGGAAGAAGCAGCAGTCGTAGTGAAGCTGCTATAGACGAAGAAGAAGCCGGGAGAGGCGAAGATAGTGGAAAAAGAAGCCAAGCAGAGGCTAGGAGAACGCAGAGAGAAAGAGAGTAGGAAGCCGGAAGAGGCGAAGATAAAGAAGAAGAAGCCAACGGATAAGTTGTGTAAAGAGGAAGAACAGAGAGCGAGAGAAGAAGCAGTGAGGAGTCTGCACAGAGAATAAAAGAGGCAGTAGGGATACCGCGTAGAAAAAGAAGCAGAGGAAAGATAGAGACCCTGTGAATTTGTGTTGAATGTAAACCTAGCAAGATTGAGACTGGTAGGTGATGTATCTGATAAGTGTTTGACCCTGTGGTGCAGAGAAAAATAACTACGGGGGCTACAGAACTACGAAGGCCTACGAAGGCCAACGGATACTCCTAGCTCCGATCCCCTGGATCCGGATTTGTATGATCTTGCTGCCTTTCGTCTAAAGTTGGTCTAGTGGAATTGAAGCAGCATCTCGTATTTTTAGGGGGCAGTTAGAGCCAGATCCCAATTCAAATAAAGAAGGACCTGCGAGGAGTGAAGAAGCAGTTTTTGGGTAAAAGAAGTTGCTAATTCGGTGAAGAAGAAAACAGGGGATCGACCCTGCAAATTAAGAGTGTTCCTGTTTGTTGTCTAGGCTGTGACTGTTCGTTGGATTTTTGTGTGCGTGTGAACTCCTGAACTCCAGTCTGTGTGAAAAACCCCACTAGAGGGGTCTGCGTGCCCTTGTACCTTTTGTTCTATGCCTTGGGCCAGGGGATGAGTCCTAGAGTTTCAATTTAGTCTTATGTCTGTTTTCTAGACTGTTGAGTTTGATGAGTCCGGAAGGCCCACCTTTTGACAGAAGACTAGAAGGGAACATGAGGCATGGACGCCCACTGATATTTCCTGTGTTGTTGATCCATAATAAAATGTGTCTGAGTGTTACTGTTAACCTTTCCTGTGTTTTTTTAGTTCACTGTAACTCTGTTTTGTAGTATTACAGGTGGAGAAAGGGTTGCAGCCGGAGTGTCTGCATCACCCTGAAAGTGTAAATGTTGTTGTGATTTTCAATTGGAAGTTGTGTATTGAGAGAGTGAACAAACCCTTTGGGATATGCAATGTAGATTGTAATTTGTATGGCAATGTATGAAATTGAAAGGACTGTTGAGCCTTGTTTGATAAAAATTTGCTACGTTGTTGTCAATGTGAATGTATGGACCTATACTACTCTGGGAGGTTAATTGTTATCTGAGTGGAGTTAGGGTTTGGTTGACCGGTTGTAGCCAGGCTATTGTCGTGTGCAAAGGAGGAAAATACCTGCAGGGGATTCCTTTCAGACTATGCATCAATTCTCTCCAATATCAAATAGGAAGCAGCACTTACCAAAATTGAAACTTTTACTGAGGATTTTTTTGCCTAGCCTTGTCAGCTTCCCTAATCCACCCATGCCCACGCCCACACTACACAGGACCTTAACTTTTCCATTCTGCCGATACTGCAATGACACAGTGACTTCAGAATTTTCTACATTTTGTCTGGAAGCAGTTGGATATGTGGGCACATTCAAGCCTGTTTTTCTGCCCTTTTTAAGCACGCATTGGACGACATTATCCAAGAGCTTCCCCTCGTCACTGTAAATTCACAATACCAAAAACAAAATATTAGGTGTATATCTCTACCAGTTATATTAATAATACGGAGGGAGAATAGAAGAGTGCCAACCCGTTGTAGGCCTCCAGTTCCAAACCAATTATGTAGGAGATGTCAAAAAGGGCCTTTCTCCATTTTTCCAGTGTTTGGCGGTCGTATCTGCCGCTCTCTTCATGATTACTCAGGGCTTCAAGATACCGTCCCCTCCATCGCAGCTCGGAAGGCTTCACGTTATAAAAAACGGGAATTATAGTATCGCCAGATTTGTTCAATATGAGAAGGAGCTCATCGAGACACCATCTTGAGTCTGCATATCCAGGGGAGAAAATGACGATGTGGACAGCGGCAGTTCTGATGGCGCGTTCAATTTGAGGAGATGCCAACTCTCCCACCTGCAACTCCTCCTTGTCGAGGAAAGGTTGCAATCCATGTGAACGAAGACGATAGTAAAGATGGCCAGCGAAAGTCTTTTTAACATCGGGGCCACGGTGACTGATGAACACAAAGTAATTAGTGGAGGTGGAGGTGGAATTGACTGAAGAATAAGCGGTGCATGTTTGCAAGTGTGCCATTGAACTCGAATTCAAACCAGAAATGAGTAAGAAAATGAAAATATTTTGGTCCTCCCAACTGATCTATATTACTTCATAGCACCCATAGTCTCCAAAACAACATGGCAATGACGGCTAGCACACGGTGGTAATCGGTGCAAGCTCTAATCCAATAGAACTAAAAAGGATTCCTTCATTACTTCAATTTGAACGCTTAAAAAGGATTCATTCCTCCTGAGCAGATCTCCAGCGCTCGTAGTTTAACATGGTTTGAACGCGTTGGCCTTCCGTCAAGCCTGGTCACTTATAAATCCCCGATCGCAGCAATTGCTATTTGGAATTTTTAACGGAAATTATTGATGCAGCTCCCTCCTCAAACTGCAGGGCCTTCACACATCTGGGGATCAACAAACCAATTTACAGAACACAATAATACTAAAAAGTATGTCTCTTAAACACCTGTAGAACTCATATTGTTATAGAACCAGACATCTGAAGAATACAAGACAGGCAGGCCTCCAGTTTTGGGTCTCCGGTGAGCACCCAGGTCACACCTACCTCCTTATTACACAATCATAAAAATCAAGGGAAAAGGCCGTCGAGTCGAACACCACACATACAGGCACTAAACAGTGAACTGTCACAAAAATCAGGGCCAGCCAGAGAACACATACCACACAGGGAAGCACGATAGCCTTCACACGCCAATCCCTTCAGCTAATTCTAGGATTCCAATTTCCCACGTTGACCCCCAAGCTTTTCCCCGAAGTCCTCCCTAAAGAGTGACCAAAAGAAAGCATCTAAATCTAATTATTAAAAGAATGGGCGGTGGGAGGGGAAAGACATTGCGTCTAGTGATAGGTAAGAAAATAATGGAAAAATTGAACGGTGAGACCCATAAAAGAAATGTCTTATCACCTTCTTTGTCATCTTCCTTTTTTGTTTTATGTGGTTGGGCGGTGCGAGGGGAAAGACACTGCGTCTAGTGGTAGGTAAGAAAATAATGGAAAAATTGAACGGTGAGACCCATAAATGAAATGTCTTATCACCTTCTTTGTCATCCTCCTTTTTTGTTTTATGTGCTTAAACATACCAAACAATCAAACGGGTAAGTATCAACGGGTAAACATAGCAAACAATCAAACGGGTAAGTATCAACGGGTAAGTATCAAAGTGGTAGTTGGACCAGTGGTCAAATTTGAAGGGCTCGTCTTAATTTTTTGGAAGGGCATGCAACTATCCAATCCTTCGAGGAAGAAAGGTTATAAAAATAATTGCACTTTAATTGAAAATTGAAAATTAAGTTGGTCCTTCTATTAAAAAAAAAGTGAAAATAAAATAATGCCCTTCCAAATATTTATAATTTTAAAATATCAAACAGAAACTACATTAAACATTGTAAATTTTCATTAAAACTAATCAATAAACAAATATCTCTCCAGTTCCATTAAAAAATTAATAAGAAAACATATTTTCCTTCTATTCATTTGATATTCTTCAAAAACATTTAGGATTACATCATTGAAAACATGAATCAAGTCCAATGGAAGAGGCTTTCTGGCTTTCATTTGTTTCCATACATCATAAATGCCATTCCAATCTACCTCATTTAAATCATGAGGTACACTAAAAGAGAGAAACATTAACATATCCAATGTCTCCAATGAAAGTCTTACAAATAAAGAGAGCTTTTGAAAAATAGCTTTGCAATATAAATATAAATAATAAACACTGTTTTCTGGCCTTTTCGACCTTAGTGGCCATTCCTAATGCTGTTAACAGTAGTACAAATTACACCCAATGCAAATCCAAACAACCCCTACCCTGCAAAATAAAGATTAGACATTCATTTTTGTTGTAAACAAGGCTTGAGAGCACATTGTTGTAAACAATGAGTGATTTATAAGTCTCTTGTTCCCCAGGCAAAGCATTATTGCAAATTGCAACTACAGACTGCTTTAACGTTTCAAACTGTTATATATTCAAATATCTTTGTTATATTTAATTGAATAACAAATCTTATTTAATCATTTTATCCCGAATTGAGATGAATCCATCCATTTCGATTGGATTGTTTTAAACTTTATATATTTTAAGCATGACTTTATGGAAAAGAGTTGAAGCCTGCACCTTTTTTAATAAAGCAGGTGAAAAGAGCTTTTGAAAATACTATTTTTATCGTTACAATTTATTAATATTTATTTAATAATGTTAAAGATTTTTCATGGATGTCAAGATTCTAATTATCTACATAGTTTTTTTTACATTGTTTTAAAATAAATATATTAAAAAAACTTAAATAATAATAAATTGTTACACAGGTTATTAATTATATATAATAAAAATGTAAATAATATTAAAATGTTTTCTAAAATACCAAGATTTGATTAATTTACAAACTTTACTCCTTTTGAAAATTATTTTATTAAAAAAGTTTTAAAGATGATGATTAGAGTTATTAATATTTATTATGATTAAGTTTCTTTTATTGAACCTTAAAAAAGTAAAGAAGCCATTTTGTTTTTTATGTCATCACAAAGATGATATATATAAATCTTAAGAGATTTATTAATGTTTGCGTAAGACTCAAATTTTTTGTAAACATTGATGTTGAAAATACAAAATTTAATTATTTTTAATTGGTGTAAATTGTGCTTAAAATTTGATTCGTTGTTGTTCCAACTTCTGCGTTATGTAAGCCTCGGGAAGCAGCTCACACGGATCAAACAATATTGCAAAATTGTTGCGTCATGCACAATGATTTGGTATTTATGGTTATTCATATGTTTTAAAAGGATCCCATGATGTGATGTAAAGTCATCACTCATTAATTATTATTGCCCAATGGGGATGTTCTCTATGGATAGGAAGGATAACCATCCAAAATGAAATGCAATCGCAGGAAGAGCCACTAGAAAAGGTAGGCCTAGAGCCCGCTGAATCCTAATTAAGAAGACGATGCACTATAGATTAACTTGCTCCAAAAAAGAAGTCATAGAAGCAACCAAATACTATGAGAATTAGTTTCCACCCTTTGTGAAGGTTGAAGTTGAAGGCAAAGTTATAGAGAAGAGAGGCAACACATCTACACAGAAGGCATAATAGGAGTTTCTAAATTGGATTCTGAATATAGAATTACCAAAGTAGAGATCTACCACATTCTTCAAAATGGTAGAATTATATTGGCATACCAAATCATTTATTACTCATGTAATTGAAAAGAAGAGAATAAAATAACACACAACCTTACACAAGTCGAACTTTTAAGTTCTTTGGGAGATAAAAGTAGTAGTTGAGGAACAAGACCTAAAATAAAAAACTCGTGTAACAACCACTCAACCAACCAAGTAGCCAATATGTTAAGGCAAATTTTAGTAAAAAGAAAAAGATTAATATGGTGAATGTGAGATCTAATTATTTTTGCTTACCTCAATCCATATATAAATATAGTCTTATGATTGAGCATAAGATCTTCACTCTGGGGACTTTTTCATCATTATTAATTGGGTAAATGATAAGGCAACATTCAATGTTCTAGATTTGGATGTCTAGTGTGCCAATATTGAGGGACACAAACCCTATTTCCACAGGTTAGATTTTCATCGTGTCTATATAGAACAAAATGAGAGGGCGAAGAGTTTATCCAAGGAAACTTGAAAACGCTCCCCATGGTTTTCGGCCTTCTTCTCTTCACATAATACTATGAAGGAATAGTTATTGGGGAAGATAAGCTTCAGCTCTATTAGAGTTGAGCTTGTACATTACTCATAAACCATTTTAGACTCTGGGCTCTTTATGTCTCCTCTTATACCATTTTGGATGTGGGTTTTTTATGTCTCCTCTTATAATGTGTTTGGATTGTTCTTGCCTATTGGAGCGGATTGGTGGATATCATGGTGATCTAACTAGTTACCTTTGATTCTATATTGAATAACAAGAAACAACTATTTTTCTTCTTAAAAAAAAGTTAAAGTTATGATTGAACATATACAGTAGGATTAGTTCTTATGATCGAAATGTTTTTCTATTAAGACTTTTAGTTATTCAAATCCAAAGGATTAGTTCTTATGATCGAAACTCTTTTCTATTAATACTTTTAGTTATTCAAGTCTGATCGATGGCTGCCAACGTAGGATTATCAAACTCGATCAAATCCAAACAAATGCAATGCATTGATGCGGAATTCTCGACCTAAACTTACCAACAAATACGAAAAATGCCAAACCCATTTCCCTACAAAATTTGTTTTTCCCAAAACCCTAAATGACCTCAATCTCCAAAAAAGAAAAAATTGCGCGGTGCTCTGGTGTGCTAATAATCAAACAGTCCTATAATCGCTTGCATGTGATGGTCTAGAAGACAAAGGCTGACACTACTGGTGTAAACCATGCAAGCACTGAACATTTTCTGTGCATGAATGTGCCTGTCCCCATTCCCGTGCCACAACAGAAAGTGCAAAACAAATTCAGAATATTAACACCACAGGGGAGATGATGGTTCAATTGGGATGCCATTTTCACATAAACAGAACAAACTGAGGAACTGAGAACCAACCTTGACATCGTAGAACTTAATGTAGAAGCGTGACTTGGGTACATTGACTTTGCTCTCCAGTGTGGCGGCAATGGCTGTGCTGAGCTTCTTGTTGGTATCGGACCCCAACCCTCCAATGGACACCAATACCCCATACGCTACTGGTTCTTGAGTATCCCCAAATGAAATCGCTACCGACCCTTTCAGCTGCACCATCACATACTGCCAAAACATAATGTTAAATACATTAAACCCCCATAATAACAGATAGATTTCCATTCTAGATAAAGCCATCTACTAGAAAAGAAATAAAGAGCAGAGACGGTTGGTTTACAGCTTCTGGCTTGCCAATGATCTTAGCAACAGATTTGCTTATCTCTGAAAGAATTTCTGAGGTGTTCAATGCTTCCAAGGGAACATTTGTTGAAATGCTGAGGGAAGGCATGGCCACCACTAGCGCTCACAATCCAGAATCACAGGTGGACAGGAATAGGGCAGATCATGGTAGAGATTAATATAATTAAATTAATACGAGGTGGGGACGTTGCCCATAAAAGAATTTAATGGCTACTCAATTTAAGAATTAGGGTATGGAAGCCTGGCATTCTTTGACTTCTTAAACACTGAACCTGAACAATGCGGTTTGACAGGCGAATCACAGCTCACACCTACTCTTAGCTGATGTGCGCATCTCAAAGATCTCCACTAAACCAACTGCTATACATCAAGTTATGAATGCACCAAGATTTTAATTATTGAAGAAGAACAAGAAGCTACCTTTGACCCATTCCCGGAGAACAATGAATATCTCCTCGTTATATATACACATACACCATAAGCCATAATCACCAATGCCCATTGCCTATTCGCAGATACATGCTTTCACAGCATGTACTTACAACGGAAAAAAAAAAATTGACGGGCAAATTGAAAGGCTTACCCTTCTTTTGAAATATTTAAGTTAAGGTATCCCTTCATGGTGGACGGGTGAAATAAGAAATTTAAATTTTTTTTTGACGGGCAAAATTTTTGTTACACTTCTGGGACAGGCTAAACCCCTTTGGAAGGGCTGGGACGGGTTCAAATTTGACCGCTGAGTTGGACACGTCTTTGTATTTTCGTTTTATGTGGTTGAACACACCAAACAATCAAACGGGTAAGTATCAAAGTGGTAGTTGGACACGTCTTTGTATATTTATTTTTTTTCGAAAGTCCAAACGCAGAAGTCGCATATGTCTTTCTAGAATGATGGAAAAAAAAGAAAACAATTTATATTATTTTTTTAATTTATTAAGATAAATAAAATAATAATAAATATAATCTTTAAACCTAGGCTTAGGAGGAGAAAAATCTATCATCTCCTTTCTTTTCTTTTGTAATCATTAAACAACAAGGGGTGGAGATTTGCCCACAATTATGGGACTAAACATATTTTCCTTCTCTTTTCTTTTGCTACGCAAACAAAATGATCAAACATGGAAGCATTAAACAACAAGTGGTGGAGGTATTTAGAAAAGGAATCTTCATTTTAGGTGGCACAAAGTAGAGTAACAAAAGAAAAATGAGTAGTGGAGGAAGGAAGTTTTACTTTAAGTTGTAAAACTATGGGGTTTTATTCCACTAGTTATGGTAGTTATGGTCATTTCTAGAGTTTGTTTTTAGTTGTGGATGTGTTTTATTCCATTAGTTATGGTAGTTATGGTCATGTCTAGAGTTTGTTTTTAATTGTGCATGTGTTTTAAAGCTACAAAGATTTTTTTTTCGATTGTATTCTGGAGGATAATGATCATTTATCTTTATGCTCATGATTGTATGTAATGGGATGCATTCAACATGGCTCTAAGCTTCATTGGAATAATAGTTCTTATGTAACCTCACCTTGTTGTAAGAAAGGATTTGACCATTGAATGGAGTTGACAACCAACTCAAATATGGATTAATTGTGTCCACTTTGTCCTTCAACCCATCAGATCTATGGATAGTTGTAATTAGTTAGCACTATGTGGTCCGATGGTTGTTGGTTTGGTCCATATCCAAACCTATTTATAGATGGTCTATTAGATCGGTCTATCATCATGTTGATCAATGAATCATTTGTGCCTAAGTGAAAATTTTGTCTTTAGACACTACCACCATTCTTTTGGAATCTTTGTTATTCACTTATGTTATTTTATTTACCTGTCCCAACATGGTATCAAAGCTTGTTGGTTCGTGATTAAGGTTTTTTTGCAAAGTGATTGAGTTCCATTAGATGTTGGTGATTTGAAGAGTTGTTTTTTATTATTATTTTGGGTCGAGAAGAATGGTGAATCGTTGAATTCAACCATTGTACCCTAATTTTTGTGTGATTTGAATTCTTTGGGTTCGATGCATCGTTATAAACATATTTGGAGCACTCACTAATCTGGGTGGCCATCAACCAATGTTTCGAATGGATTATTTGTCGACTAAGACTCAACTATTATTTATATGTTTGCTATTGATTATCCCTCAATTGTGTTTAAGGGGGGGGGGAATTGAAGTGAATTGAAGCTATTTGTTGAGTAAACCGAATTGTTGTTCACTATGTTGAATAAGGTTGTCATTGATGTCAAAATCCAAGCATAAGTGTATATAACTCCAAAGTGGTCCCCTTATGGTGTAGTTTTTAATCATGGCCCTCATGGTATGAGATAGCATGTGCTTGTTTCCATATGTCTGCTTTTAATTGTACCCAAATTAGTTCAAGTGTAAAGAGGCCCCTTGATGAAGACATGAAGTGGCCATTGTTGAAGATACAACATCATGAATCATTCTCCAATCCAATCTCGTGCAGTCGATATTGGGCCTCATGTGTTGAGGTAGGAAGCCTAAGTTGGACTTAGGTAATTGGAGTAGAATTCTTGGGTTGGACTCAAGAATGACTTAGCCTTTTGTATAAAGGGTATTCCTCATATGTTGAGGTGAATTCTTTGATTTATTAAAGTGATGATGTTGTAAAGTCTTGTTGGACAAGGCTTCGAACTTGTGGGTCAAGTTAGATCCTCATGTGTTGAGGTGGACCTCCCATATAGAGGTAATGCTTTGCATGTTGAAGCATTTAATGTTGTGTGATGTATTACTAACCATGGTCACCAGTTCCTATTAGTATCCTCTAGAGACTGATATTAACATATTTGGTCCAAAGTAATATAATATGATCACAACATCCAACAAATATTCGTAGTATAATCTAGTATGATAGATAGTTAAATTTAGCACATATTGACCATGCAGTAAAAGAAGAGAATTTGAATTGATCATGACAAGACTTCAATGAACTCGAATTGGTAAAGCTTCAATTAATGTATCAATGTATGCCTCGGTTAAATATTGTTAAGTTTCAGTTAAAGCAACAATGGATGAAATAGTTAATTAAAGAACAATTCACATTGGTCACTTCAATAAATCAATCAACATGATTTTAGTTAAGAATAAGTTAACTAAAGTGCTAATAAAAGGAATTAGTTAACTAAAGTGTTTTGCATGACGACACTTTAGTTAAACTAAAAGATGACACTTAAGTTAAAATGTGACACTTAAGTTACGACACTTGATTTTCAACTATTGCATGATGACACTTGAATTAGCTTGTTGACTTAGTGATCCTACATCTAGTTAGAAGGCAAACTCATGCTGAAGTCAATCAAGAATGATTTATTGTCAAAGAATAAAGGCATTGTGCATTAATGGAGAAACCGAGGTGCACAACAATTATCCAAGGAAATTTGTTATTGTTTGCATGGGAGGCTAATTCCACATGCAATGATTTGCTAATCCTTGCATGGAACTGGTTTGACATGTTATTTATTGTATTGAGCTCATTGGAAAGTTCATCTAATTCATCTCTCTTCTCTATTTCTCTATATCTACACAGATGGTGTTTTGTGATTTCTTACCTTTTGAAAGGAATATGCTACTGTAAAAGGAATTCTTTGATATCTATAATAATTATACTGAGAATAATTTCTAGGGTTTTTCATCCTCATTGTTTTGAGGGTTTTCCCCTGGGTGCATCCCATGTTATGGTTGAATGTGTTTTATGTGATTGAATGATTCATTGATTTCAATCATTCAGTATTTCTGCACTTAAAGAATTGATGATCAATGATCAACCAAAATTCAATAGTCATGAACTTGACAAAACTAGGGGGAGCCTCATGAGAATGATTCTAAAGGAAAAAGAGTTCTTTTACCCCATAAAGTTATCCCAAATGAAAGCATAAGTTCCATAATCAAATATCCTACTCTAAGACCTTTCTAGTGATAGGTGGAACGATTCCTAACTCACCGTGGTTGAGAAGATATTGAATTTTTCTTTGTACTAAGCCAAAAAAATTGACAGGGCCAACATAACTGGGCCAAATTTTTTTTAGGCCCGACCTAAAATGAATGTAACTAAAAGGGTAAAACATTAGTATAAATATAGATTAAAAGTGGTGCATTTTATATTATTAATCCAAGAGATCAAGTCTATAGTGCGCAAAATAGAAGTAGATGTGATAGAATAGGTTAAGGGGTGCAAAAGAAGTATATAAAGTCTACAATTGAAGAAGAATATGTGTTATATCTTGGAGAATCCACGTGTCAATCTAGCGTTTCTTATGAGCTAGGGTTTCTATGTGTTAACAAAGATTGGTAAAGGCATGATTTATGGTTCCTCTCTTGAAATGACCAAGGGTTGAAGATGATGTTTAACGATTGAAGAAGCCAAGGAAGATGTAGTTCATGGATGATTATTTCTATGGTTTGTTTAAGACAAAGGTAGTGACAGTGACAGATTGATACTCTTACTCATATTAGGGTGGTAGGGTGGTTAGAGAGCAGGTTGGATCATGTGATCTCAGAGAGTTGTAGCTTCCTTCTAGTGGGTGCTTGAGAATATAGGAAGTGGGTGCTTCCTTCTAGTTGTAGCTAGTAAATCTAGAGGGTTGTAGCCTCCTTTGAGTTGGTGCTCATAAATCGGAAGTTGATGCTTCCTATAAATGTAATCTTGTAATATTGTTATATTGTAAGATAAGAAAATATGTATCTCTTGTGCACTTTGTATGATTTTAATTGTCGATGAATGGTGTTGTTATTATGGTTATTATTACATGATGTGCTTAAAGTTTGAAATGGTAAAATGTGCTTAATGTTGATTTACCCCCCTTCTTAATGTTGGTGATATTTCCAACAATTATTATCAGAGAAAGTTACCTTCAAGATAGTTTAACCACTGGAAGGAGGATCATGAACATAGATTAATCAAACTGAAGGATTCTCTTCAATTACAAATGGTATTCCAATATTGGATGGAAATAATTATGCATTATGGAGCAATAGAATGAATAAATACTTTCTATATTTAGGGGTGGATGTCTAGGTCTTTATTGTTAATGGCTACAAAACTCCCAAAACTACTCCAACTGATCTTAAGGAAGATAAATTATGTAGTTGTAATTATGAAGCTATACACACTATAATGAATGGAGTGTCACAAACCATTCAGGCCAACGTGATCAGTTGTAACTCAACCAAAAACGTCTAGGAAAAACTTCAACGTCTTTATGAAGGAGATGAGAAATTCAAGCAAGTCAAGCTCCAACTACATAGAACATCGTTTGAGAATATGAAAATGAAAGAAAGTGAAAATATTGCAACCTATTTACTAAGAGTAGATGAAGTTGTCAAGTCCATCATAGGATTAGGATAAAAAGTCAAAGAATCCATGGTTGTATAGAAAGTGTTGAGATCACTTTTCTTGATATGATGACAAGGTATATTCCATAGAATAATCTAGGGATTTGAACAAATTGACAATGGATGAACTACATGGGACCCTCATAGCACATGAGATGTGGGCAGATGAATAGAATGAACAGCCAACAAGAAGAGAAGCATATTTTAAATCCTCAAAGAAGACATGGAACAAAGGACACAAGGTATAATAAATATCATATGATGAATCAAATTAAAAGAAGGAAATTTTGTAAGAAATATCAAGACAAGAACCAAGAAATACAAAGGTATGTTACCATTTAAAAATTTCAATTGTGGCAAAATAGGACATTATGCTAAGAAATGTCATTTTGAAGAAAATAAAGGCTTCTAACAAAAAGGACTCTTTACTCTAAAGAGGACATTAGTTTATCATATGAAAGTGATGAAGAAGAAATGGATGCAAGGGAACTTCTCTCTGTAACTCAAGAAACCCAGAATGGTGCCCATAAAATTTCTAAAATGGATGGCGGTGACTCTAGAAGAAAATGTATTAATGAAAAACTTAAGTCTTTTTGGGCAATTGAATACGACGCAAAAACTAAAGATGAGGAGAATCTTGAAGAAGAAATAAATCTTGATGTGAAAGAAATAATGATGTTATAAAACAAAAATAAAGAGCTAAAAAGAAAACTAAAAAAATATGAAGAAAATATGAAGAAAATGACCATGAGCTTGAAGAAAAAGAGTTGACAATTGTTAATATGAAGGAGCAGTTAGATGAATCCAAGAAGACTGAAGAGCTCATGAACCACAAGTTGAAAAGGAATGTAGAGGATTATGATGAACTAAAAGTTGAATCAGATAACGTAAGAAAGGAGCTAATGGTTACAGTTGTAAAGGTAAATGATTACAAAGGATTTGGAAGGAGTATTGAAAAGTTAGATGAAATCCTCAAAAAATAAAGATCATCAACTTATAAAACGAGACTTGGTTATACAAACAAAAATCCACCAAGGGAAAATGTGTTTATTAAGTTGTCATTGATGCCAATGGTGTATGGTCATTAATTCCAACTGTTGAGTCCTTGGTGCCCCTTTTGGAGCCCTTGAGGGTTAGTGTTTAGTTTGTGGTTGTCTGTGTCAAAAGAGTCCTTTTGACCTTGTCCAAGAACAAGCTTGAAGACCTTGGAGGCCTTGGAGCAATGGAAAAATATTTGGTTACCCATTGACTTGGCCAAGTTACCCTAAGGTGTATCTTGGTCTCATTTGAGTCCATTGTTGAGTTCCTTGATCATGGTTGATCTTTGGTTACTGGTCTCTGTGCTGCTTGTTATGCTTGTACTTGTTTTGGTCTCTTGATTGGTTGTTGGATGGATAATGTGTCTCATGTGTGTAATTCTCTTGGCATGTTGATGTTGGATCCCATTGCTTACATTGGATGGTATTGAGGTTGTTAATTTCTTGTGGGGTCATCGAGTCCACAAGTGTAGATATTGATCCTCTTGCATGTGGAGACTTGGGTCTTGGAACCCACACTTATGGTGGTATGTTGGAAAGCATTGTTATGGGGTCCTTGGTTTCCTTGGAATTTTGGGTCTTGAATCGACATATATGGTAGTTTGATGGAGCCTTGGACGTTATATGGTCATTGGCATGTTGTAACCTTATGATCATGCATATGAAACCCATAAGGTGTTGGAAACTAGCGGTGAGGTCTTTGTACCCCTCTTTTGGGGTGTTGGTAGCCTTATGGTGAATAAGATATATAGTGGAACCATTGGATATGTTTTTAATGATATAGAGACCTTGAATATGATGATGATATTCTTGAAAAAGTCATTGTTCCCACTTGATTGGTGGCGTTGGGGTCCTTGATACCCTTGATATGATGAGTATATGGTGGAGCCCTCATCCTTGTTGATGTGAAGTCTGTGGTTGTGAAGACCATCGAATCCCTCATGGCTTTGATGATGTCCATTGAAGCCTTTGACCTTGGAACTTATGCATAAGGTAACATGGTCTTTGGCACCTTTATGTGTGGAATATTTGAAGTCTTGAACAAATTGAAGATTTTATGGGTATTAGACTAAGAATTTGCAAATAAGCCCATCATAGGGAGATATTCCTTGTCAAACCATTTCCGTTGATATGTGAAGCATATTCTAACTCCTTACTGTTGAAGAGATATGAATTTTTGAAGTTGGTGTACCCCACCTTTTTTGGCCAGCCGACCAAACAAAAGAGAATTTACTTATTTGTAATTTTGAATTGCATGTTGACCCAGTTTGAGGTACTAACTTTCCTCCATGACCTATATATATAGAGAGAGAATTTAATATGATGGCAGATGCTTTATCCAAATTCGTTATCTATCCAAATCTATAGAGAATTTAATATGATGACAGATGCTTTATCCAAATCCGCTATGAGATTGTCAGAAGATCAAATACATTATTGCAGATATCAAGATGCATCATTGCTTGAACATTGAGAAGATAGATATCTATATTTTTCTCTAAGGCCTACTCACCACTCGGCACAATGCAGTGCAACCACTTTTGTGATATCAGTATGAATGGTTTGGATCTTTTCATCATTTGGTCACATATCGCTCTTATATTTACTATTTACTATAACTGTCATGATACACCATTTATGTTGCTACAGGTCTTATGTGATGCGTAGGGGGTTTGTTCAATGCTTGTTGAAAAAATTATTGTTATATCGATGATTCTCTCCTATGATACATTGAGTCAGAGACTTTATTTTTCCTTATGGCTACTCATATCGGCTTATCAGTATTTTTGTGTTGCCTATGGGTTAGACATATGGACAGAGATTGAAAATGTATGGTTTTAGATATGCATCTATTAGTCTCTTTATATGTTAAGCGAGACTTATATTTTTAATATAATAGATATAATTTTTTCTGTTTGTGAAAAAATAAAATCCCTAAAAACATTAGTCATTTATTTAATAAAGTTTGTTGAGGTTATTGAGGATTTCTTTATTGTGCTTTTGATGACTTTATTGGATTTCTTTATTGTGCTTTTGATGACTTTATTGTAGGTTAATAGTGTTTTTACCGTGTAACTTTGATTGAAAACTCTATGATACTATTTCCATTTTATTTATATTATGATAAACGAAAATCATGATGAATTTAATATTAATCTTTATCTAAATCAATTTAAAATTAATTTTTATATTTTAATAGGTAAATGTAAAGGAAAAAGTGTGTAAAATACTTATCTATGAAGTAAATATATTCAATTTCTATTGACTATCCATACAATAAAGTGTCTTTAAAGAAAAACACGGTAAATATATTCAAATTCTATTAACTATCAATACAATAAAGTGCATTTGAAGAAAAACATGGTGAAAGTGCAGTAGAGAGGACTTTAAAGTGTTATAAATTATTTTAATATTTAAAATTTTGTTACAATTATTTTATTTTGTGGATTTTTTATATGTGGAAATCAAAGAGTTCATTATCATAGGGGAATAATTTGTGAAGAAGGAATCTCGTGTTCGTTTTTTGAAACTAACATTTCGGACTACTAAATAATTGAGTGCATCATCAGGGTAAAAACTCAGAACAAGAGAAAGAAATGAAGGATAAAGGGATACTAAGCAATAAGTAGATGCCCGGGGAGGATTAAACAACTAAAACTGACCTATCTTTTCCAATTCCATTTAATCTTATTAATCAAAGGTTTCCAAGTATTACTTAATCTCAATCCGTCTTCTTTATTTAAATTATTATTTCTTTTTTCTATTTCCACAGCCTCTCCTATCCTCCTCTTGTTGTAGTTGTCTTCCATAGTAATAAGAGAAGATTTTTCAATGCACCTGATTAGAGGCATTGTGTGAATGCTCCGCTAATGCAGACTTGCTAGTTCGTCCATGGATAATATTAGCCGAATGTTCCTTGAGGCGGGTTTTCAATGACTGGCCCGTTTCTCCAATATAAACCTTACCACATGAACACGGAACTTCATACACTCCTTTTTGTTGTCTATGGTCTAGCACATCTTTTGTAGAATCAACAAGCCTTCTAGTGGAGTTCGGAGGGGGGGAATGCAACCGTGGTGCCTCTTTTTTTTCAATATAAGTCAGCGAGACTATCTATGGTTCCTTTAATATAAGGCAAGGTAATCATGGGGACCTTAAAATCTTTTTCATGGTGATTATATTTATTGATTGCTTTATAAATTTGTTTATCATGGTAACCATTCTTCTTAAAAACCATTCCGAGGTGATCTAGTTCATTCTTGAGTTGATCTGCATCTGAAATTCTTTTCACTCTTGTAGCAAGCGTACTAATGACATCGACCTTCTGGGTAGGGTGATAATGAGAATTTGCATGAAGATATCTATCTGTGCGTGTCCTTTCTATACACATGGTATCCGAGCGCCCATCCTCTTTCTTGGTGAGAAGAACATCTAGAAAGGGAAGTCTGACATATTTTTCTATCTCAATAGTGAATTTTATATGTTGAGATAAACTATTAAGGTGAGCAAGGAACTCATGCAACTTTTCAATACCATGGTGCCATTTAGCAAAAATATCGGGGGGAATGGCGGGGGGGGGGGGGAATGCAACCGTGATGCCTCTTTTCTTTCAATATAAGTCAGCGAGACTATCTATGGTTCCTTTAATATAAGGCAAGGTAATCATGGGGACCTTAAAATCTTTTTCACGGTGATTGTATTTATTGATTGCTTTATAAATTTGTTTATCATGGTAACCATTCTTCTTAAAAACCATTCCGAGGTGATCTAGTTCATTCTTGAGTTGATCTGCATCTGAAATTCTTTTCACTCTTGTAGCAAGCGTACTAATGACGTCGACCTTCTAGGTAGGGTGATAATGAGAATGTGCATGAAGATATCTATCTGTGTGTGTCATTTCTATACACATGGTATTCGAGCCCCCATCCTCTTTCTTGGTGAGAAGAAAATATAGAAAGGGAAGTCTGACATCTTTTTCTATCTCAATAGTGAATTTTATATGTTGAGATAAACTATTAAGGTGAGCAAGGAACTCATGCAACTTTTCAATACCATGGTGCCATTTAGCAAAATTATCATCGACATACCTTTTCCATTCATCTAGGGTAATAGGGAACAAATTGATGGCTTTCATTTCAAAATGCTCCATGTAAATGTTAGCAATAATAGGAGACAAAGGAGAACCCATAGCCACCCCCTGAATCTGCTCATCTTTATTACCATGATAGGAGAAATAATTGGACTTTAAACAAGTTCTTACCAACATGGTATAGTGTCAGAATCCGTAATGTCTTTGATGACATCAATGACATCCTTCATTACTTTTTGTTGTTCTATGTTTTTTCCCTAATGATGGACTCAATTATTTGGTACTTTGAAATGTTGGTTTCAAAAAAGAATATGAGGCTCCTAATTCACAAAAATATTTTTTTTATATATTTAATTTTAATATTTTCATGTTAAAAAGGAAAAAGTCATTTAGTTTTTTTTTTCAAAGTATTTTTAAAAGGCTAAAAAATCAATATAAGCATGTACCTAAACAAGTGCAACATAAAACTAAGTTGCATTCAAACCACAAAAACCTAAGTTGTATTGAGTAGAAATTGCATTCTACACCTTCATTTTTTCCAAGTTACTATTAAAACCACAAAAACCTAAGTTGTATTGAGTAGAAATTGCATTTTACACCTTCATTTTTTCCAAGTTACTATTCAAACCACAAAACTGAAGTTATATTTAATAGTTAAAGGAATGATTCTTATTATGTCCCCGCTAGGGGATATATATGATACACTCAAGTGTATTAATCTCGAGTGATTTGAAAAAAAAATAGCTTAAACTAAAGTTTCTCTATAGTGCAAGGCAATTTTTATTTACCATTTTTTTTAATTATTGATTTTTTAAAATTGTCATTGGTTTTGCCAAGGTGACATTGGCTTGGAATCCAGTGCCCCAAGACCTGACGATGAAGTGATGTCAGCAATTATTTAAATGCATGCAAGGTTATGACTGCTCAGACATTCTTCCCACTTCGCAATACCACTTACATACTGTTAGTTGCTTGCATGCTTTTGTAGTGAGGTAGAGTGGAAGGGTTGTTGGCATGCAGTCAAATAGAGTCTACGGGTTGTTGGCATGTAGCCTAGATTATCTCGATTCCATATTCTAGGGATGTGGTTCAAAGAGCTGTTAAGTTCCGGAATATAGAAACATTATCATGTCTCTAACTCTCGAAACCCAAAGGAAAATTATCGTTGATACAAACAAGACTCTCTATTGTTGTGTCTGTTATATGTTTTATTCATAGCATTTATTTGTGTAAATGTTCGCCTCCTCACAAGAAAAAGAGAGGGAGAGATGAATATTTGAATAGTGGACTGGATTCGCTAGATGAGTGTCAACCGTGTTGTAGATCCTAACATTTCTTCTCCAAGCTTGAGAGCAATGTCCCCACAACAAAGAATATGAACGTGGAAGGAGCCATAGAATTGACAACAATGTCAATCAAGTTGATAATAGGAAACAATATCAACTTGACCTCAATCGAATATTATGTGGAGAAGACACTCCGACAACACTTATGATCAAGAACATTCCTAACAAGTGAGTTGATGATTAAATATGTAAAGACCTGATGTTTTTTTACCATTTGTTTAGTTATCTTATGTTGTTGTTGGAATTTTATTTTCAAGTCAAATAAGAAATCAAATGTATTTCTTTGTAGGTATACATCAAATATTTAAGAAAAACTAGAGCTCTTCAATTCCTTGCATCTAGTCATTAGTGCTTTCCCATTTTACAAATGGGGAATTGAATATGTTAGGTAAGATTCCATTTACCTAACATATTGATTTCAAGGAAAGACTTTAATCTATTTTGTTCTTCCAGGAATCCTTTATTTGTTGTCATTACAGCTTCCTGCATTATTGTGGTTTATTGTCCATAATAGTGTCAAATACAGATGATATGTAATTTGCAATTATATCCTTGGGTTTGTCTTTATTATTTTTCCTACCTGTTGTCATGCAGAATGTGTTAGATATTAGGACATGCCAAAATATATTTTCATCTTTCCAGGTGAACTCTAGCTTATTGATATTGATTATAATCACAATTGCAGTGCATAGAGAATGATATAACAATATACTATATAATTTTATGTAATTTTTTATTTGGCTTGCACTCCAGTTGGAGCTTTAACTTTTCAAACTGCTATTCATAGATTATGTACTGTTTTGGTGGTTGAAGGCCAACTTTATTTTGAATACCCAGGAAATCTAATTTCTAATACTTAGGAAATTTAGATATATGTAACCACATTTTAGTGGCTTACTTGCTCCATACCTTTTTTGTTTGTATCTGGATATCTAATAGATAAATCAAAACATATTTTGAAAAAGAAAATTTCCTACTACGGTGATGAAACCTTCTCTTGCATATGCTCGAATTGAGGGTAAAGTTGCCCTCTTTGCACACTTCCAGAATTCAAGCTTAATGAACGAGGACAAACGATATCAACCCATTATTTTTCATTCTGAGGGTCCAAATGTAGGCGATCAGGTGAGCCAATTATTTATGTGCCAAGTGAAAAGTTGTATCCAACATAATTTCAATAGTCATGTATTGGAATCATGCCTATTTTATGTATTTATTATGTGAATATTTTTTTTCCTTGGCATATGGTCTTTCTAGGAACCATTTCCAGTCGGACTCAATGTACATACAAGACCACCGGACAAAAGTTGTACTAACAATTCTGGAACTCATGAAGGTATTCCTTCAAATAGTGGAAATGGGGATGAATACACTAATGGCATTGATTCATCCATTTATTCTCTCGAAAAGGATGGAGAATGAAAAGTTTTCCATTTTATCTGGCCATGATTGAAGTTGATACCTAATTCCTCCATGATTTCATGTGGCAAGAGTAAGTTAGTTTTTAATTTAACTAGTTCAAAACATCTATTAAGTTTGAAGGGTAGAGAGATAACACTAGGATTGTGTTTGGATCGGTTGTTGGATAAAACCCTAGACATTTTATTTCATTCGTTGCATAGCAACATAAGAAGTTGTTTTTGGATTATTATTTTTTTTTCACTATCCAAGTGCAAATCGAAAACTGCTTCTGTGGGGATCTGTAAAAAGGATGTCATGAGTGTAGTTATTTGCTTGAGCAAAAACTATAATACAGGCTATTCAACAGCCTAAGGGGCACTTGTGGATTTTCTTTTAGCTAACATCCCTGTGGCGCATCATGAAATGTACATTAGAGCTGAGTTCGAATGATTTATTTTGCTTTCCAAGGACACTACCATGTATAATGCCTATAATGTTTGGGTCATAATAAGATGATAATTGAAGTCCTATTTTGACAGTGCAACATTTTTTTTTTATTATATAGGTCCATTGATGATGTTTATTTGTCCCAGATATTGAGTTTGTATTGCATGGAACCATAAATAAACTTTGAATTAGAGGAGATTTGAACGGGAATTGGCCTCAACATTTATGTTGTCTAACTATAAATTATTCTAATTCGGTCCTTTTGGTTTTATAACTCATGGTATTTCCTGTGGCACTTCCCTATATCAGAGACACATACACACTTCATTTCCACTTTGACTAGTGATAAAATTAGTTGATTTAATGAACATGCTTTGCAGATATCAAAAGATTCCAGTTTTAAGCGATAATATATGCTTAATGAAAGTGATCGGTTTGAAGCAGCTTGGCAACATAAATTGTTTTCCTTAGCATTTTATGGTAGTTCAGTAAAGTGGTATATTTTCTAGATATAAAGAAGAGACATGACAACATGACTTGGCTAAAGTTGAATTAATTTTTTTTTTATGAGATTTATATTAATAAAAGAAGATGAAAAAAACATATTTTACAGTAAGTGCAAGAGGTAGGGAACCAACAAAAGGCATTTAACATGTAGATTAAATCATCCCCAATGACTAGATATGCAATAGCTTTTAACATGTGGGTATTAACGACTTGCTATCTTTCTTCCTTAACTTTAATATGGGGTTCTCTTTAATCATTCCATTACCCTTGGAAACTTGAAGAATGCCAACAACCTTTTCTCCCACCTTCGAATGTATTTTGAGTTTGGAAATCAAGAAATGCCATCATACAATTGTTGGAATTCCTAATTTGTTTTTTCTCATTATATGATTATTTATTGAAGACACGCTCAATTTGGTAGCCTTTTGGGAGTCCGTAGGATCTCTTTGGCAATGTACTGAACCCATACATTGCTTAGCAAGAGTCAGGAGCTGCACACTATGATTTCACTGCCATTGGAAGTCATACGTAAGTTATGTGAAGGTTGGACACTGTGGATTTTTTTTTGTCTTTGTTAGATGTGTGAATTTTATGAAAAGCTTGCTTACCCCAGGGAAAATAGATGGAATTTTGCATGGGGTTGGGACTGTCTTTTTTTATTGATATAATCTCCTTTTCATTGGACATTTAGCTGGGTGATGGAAATGATTTGGCATTAAGTGGATCCTCTCTCGAACGCATCAGGGATGAATGAGTCTAGGACTTAGCGATGGATTTTGATATGGTATAACTTTACCATTCCTTATTTACTATGCAATGATCCATGTATGGTTTACTAGCATCTCTTTATTGGAAACCATGTACACATTTTAATTAATGATTATTCTTTATATGCCTCGCATCATGCGACCATTTCACAAAAAAACTTATGTTATTTAGCTACCCATTTATATACGTGTGGCTTAACTGGTACTTAAATTTGAAAGGAGTTAAGAGTACAAATATAGGAGAGCTCAGTAAGCAAAATGCCATTGCCATGTGTTGGCATTTTGTGCTAAGATAGAGGAGAGCTTGGTAAGCAATATGTTATTCCCATGTGTTGGTATTTTGTGCTAAAATATTGTCATTGAATAAATTTCGAGTCATGACACTTCTTGCTCTAGGCTGCTAGCGAAAGGGCAACACTATTTTATCCTAATTTTAAAATATAAAGGGAGTAACATCTTTAGGTATAAAAAGTAAGGGATAGAGCTTAAAACCTACATGTTCGAGTTCCGTGTGTATCCAAGCTAATTGTCTAACACTTGAATCTAATACAGAATTGAGCTCTAACATTGAGCTGGAGTAATATGAAGAAACTCTGAGGTGGGATCGAAAATTGATCAAGTACACATGTTCCTCATGCGATGTGATACACACGAGCTATAAGGGAAAGCAATGACGATGGGTCATGTTTTCCCTCCAGTAATACCCCTGGTGATTAGGGTTCTAGAAGCTTAATTAATATAGAAAGTGATCGTATACAATTGAATCATGAGAGGGGCCCGTTAGGGAAAACTTTATTGGAGGAATTTCAATTTCCAATATTTGTTGTTTAATTTGGCAAAAATCCAAATTTAGGGAAAGTGTAAGGGATCAAAGTTTTTTTAAGTCTTTGGAAACTATATAGCATTGCATTGCTTGGAATGGGGATTCTCTGCATACAATTCTTTATTTCAATTGTTCGTGTCGTTGGTGGATGCAATTTCATCCTTTGGAGGCCTCATTCATTCAATCAATGACTCTGCTTATATAGAAGCTATGCTAATTCAGTGGTCTATGTTGGTGGAACTACCAGGGAGTCACCTATATAACTATACTGGGGTGGTCCATATGGAGAACATCGTGTCTATGAACCAGGGGATTTCAATGTATGTATTACGGTTATTCTCTATGCCAATCACTAGTCGTTTAATTAATTAGATGCAAAACCGATTCCTTTGTCAACCTTCCTTTCTTTTCTTGAACTTCTTGAAGAGTTGAACTACTTTGAGAATCATAGCAATGTTGAGAACCTTTTATATTGAGAGACCTTTTACTAGTATTCAATCCTCAACATCCCTCTCAGCGGTGTCGAGATTGAGAATGACTTCGACCTTGACAACTTGCTAATTGACGATATTCTTGAATATGAACCTGCGGCCTCTCGCATAGAAACATTTTCTTTTTCTACGCTGGATTGGGCATAGAAACCTTTTCTTGCTCCGTGCTGGAGTGATTTTCCAAGCCCACTTTGTGCTATTTGAATTCTACACCGAGGACTATTCATACGACTTCGCCATCGAGTTACGCTAGCAACATAACTTCTGTGACTGGTCTCGAGAACATTTCGAAGAGGTTGAACACAATAATCCTCCATTACATGAAACAAATGGCATCAACGCTCAGGAATGTGGATCGAAGAAAAATTGCATTGTTGCCTTTGGCAAGCGGAAAGATTGTAGTAGAAGAGAACCCATAAATTAAAACAACAAAAGGAAGCGTAAGTATTATCTAGCATTAGATGCCAGCATGTGACGAATTACACAATATTTTTTTAGTTAACTGTATATGATACAGTGTTTATCCTCTTCGTAGGAGTTCGCAGGAACAAATAATTTTTCAGCGTCAAAAGTCTTGAACAAGTCACTCGAAGTACTAAGACTTGGAAGTTGGATTTAACTCTCATCTTTATATTGATTTTTGTCTTATAACAATAATTATTAGCAATGGCGGAGACATTGCCACCTCGTGGCTCTTGTTACTAAATATAGATAGTATTAATTAAACAATTATTTAGGTTTGCTCAAAATAAAATGACACCAAAAAGTCATCTCCTTACAGTTTAATTATTTTGAGTGTTGTGATTTTGATTGAAAACATTATAATACTATGTCCAGTTTATTTATATTTTGATAAAATAAATATTTATCATTAATATAATATTGATTTTATATTATTTAATTTAAAATTAATTTTTATATTTTAAAAAATATAGTATAAAGAAAAAATAGTAAAATATTTATCTAATAAATAAATATATTCAAATTAATGTGGAAGACTTTAAAAGTTTAGAAATTACTTAAATATTTAATTTTTGTCAAAATTTAATATATATTTAATTATAATATTTTTATATAAGGTTTAAAAGAAAAAAGTTATTTAGTTTGTTTTCCAGATGCTTAAATCATCATAACTATAACGATTTAAAAAATTAAAGAATATTGAAACAAATATTTTGAAATTAAAGTGAAAGTCATTCTTATCTTTTAAATTTTAATTATAATTATAAAATATTTTTAAAAATATACCTAAACCATACTATTATACACCTAAATGGCACCTCTCCATCCGAGTGTCGACATCCCTCATGTTGGCACACAAAAGGACACTTATGGATAGAGGTTTGCCTAAAACACTATAGATTGGCTTGTCATGAAATACATGCTTCCTTCATCCAACTAGTCACTTTGCCATTTTTGCCACGTTGAGATGTATTCGTGACTCTCTTTATATACAACTCGGGAATCACTCGCGAGTCTCCTTTGTAGCAAGTCGCGAATCCATGTATTCGCGGGTTGCGCTTATACATAGTCGCGAATCATTCGCGGGTTGCTCTAATACAGACCCGCGTATGTGTCTCAACATTAAAACATAAAAACACTCACGCTAATGGGATATTAGTTAAGTTATTTAACATAATTTCCTTAACAGTTGTAACCTCCCTAACCTTCGAGAACTGCCTTATTTCACCCATATAAATACAGGCCTTGGGGAGGGTGTTGATTACTTACACTTGGAGAGCAAAGTTATGCTGGTGGAGTTTATACAGAAGTCTTTGGAGCAGTGGAACTTAGAATCCTTTGGCTGCAGAGGAGTCCTTGTCTCAGACGCTGGGTTGTATCTGAACTCTTTCCATTATTGATAATAAAGAGATTACTTCTTCCATATGTGTTTCATGTGTAATGGTTTGATAAATGTTTATGCTTATGCATCTTATATGTGATTTATCTAACCTACTTATACATATATTAATCATCTTGTATCTGGAAAAGTGTTTCTTGACAGGTGAAAGAGGAATTGAAGACTTTGGAAGTGGAACGGAGAAGAAGAAGATTAGCAAGGATCGACCTTCGTTTAACAAGTAAGTCCTTTTAATCTTCCTATTTCTTATTCTGTACTTTAGAAGTCAATTGTCTGTAAGTAATTGAGTATGTTGGTAACCCCAGACCTTAGGTTATTAGGTGCATAATCCTGTACAACAGAACTGGCGACTCCACTGGGGAACCCAGATTGCTGTAGGTTGTTTTCTGTCCTCCTGACCAATTTTGCTTGTGAGTCTGTTTGTGATTTGTTATCCTGTTTCAATACTTGCTTCAACATTTGAAATTCTTGGGTTTTTCTTGATTTTTTGAGAAAATTTTTATACCCATTCGCGGGTTGTCTTTCTAGATAGTCGCGAATACTGGTCTGCATTCGCGGGTTGTAATACTAGACAGTCGTGAGTCACTCACGAGTTTCTCTTAGTGACAGTCACGAATACTCCTGGAAGTGGGGATTTTTAAGATAAGTTTTGCTTGTTCTTTTCTTTGTTTGGTCCCTGTTTCTGAGTAGTCTTTCTTTAAGAATGCTGTGTAGTGGGTCTGAATACTGTTGGTGATCACATTTCTTTGCTTTTTCAGAATCTCTTGAGTCTTTTTGCTTGGTTTGTTTACTAGTTGCATACTGAAGTGTTTTGGCCTGTTTGGGTTGTGGGTTAAAGTGTCATAGTCCAGATCAGTGATCAGGGTCTTGGGCTTTCTTTTTCCAGTCTGTCTTTTGACAGTGGCTGGTTGTCACTTGCCTTTGTAAGTCTGCAGTGATTTTTTGTCATTGGTAGCACCCAAGCTAGGGTTCCTAGCCTCCCTTTGTTGGTGGTCTTTTGGGTCCTGTCAGCCTGTTTGTTTCAGTTTGTTACTTTTATACAGTTTATAAGCGTCAAGTTTGCTCAAGCATAGTGCATTGTAGATGCATAGTAGAGTTTTGATTATTTTTAAAAGTGAAAAGAAAACATAGTTAAAGCTTTTGCATTGGAATTTTTGCATAAGTAGTGTTTATTTCAATTTAAAAATATTATATCAAAAACTACAAAAACATAGGCTTAGTTTCTTTCATCGTAGCTTTCATTTCATCAATACATATTTGCAAAAATTAAAAAAGAAGTTTGTTTTTATAATGACAATTTTGCTTTGAATACACCTTTACTTTCATTTATTTCTTGTTTGAGTCAAAACATCATAAAGTATACCACTCCATTTCCTCTTGAGTAAAGAACAACCCTTTAAAATGAACACATAAATTAAAACTTATTAGTAAGTTTTTTGTTTTAGGGGCCTTTCACCTACTAGCTTAGGATAGACTTGTGGGCTAGGAAGTGTAAAATTCTCACAAGTTATAAACTTAGATGTAGTGGACCTTTCTTTAGGGAAATCCTTGACTGTATCGCTGTATCTGGGAAGCTCCTCTAAAACGGGAGTTAATCACTAGGCCGCGTGGAGGCTGGACAGAGGAGATAACCCTCCGAATCCTTGTCAAAACGTAACCCAGGACTTTTACGCATCTGGGGATTCTGTTCTAGACAGAGTTTCGGGCTCAGCTACCTTGCCCATGCGTACGAGTTTGGCTGACGACTGTCCCCCCAGACAGCTGGTATTGCCAAGGTAGCCTTTAGTCTCTTGTCTTTTAGGGTTCATACCTAGGTAAACCGAAAAGTTATTTCTGGTTTACCTTGAACAAGCTTGGAAGGTAACCCTTGTGGAAAGTGTAGGAGGGCGGTGGGTGATTCCTCCGCTTGTGCCTAAGAACCACCTCACGGACGCCAAGTAATCGTTCATCAGCTTTCTTCGGGAAAGTATATATTTTACCCTGGTTTGATTGCTTGAGACTCTAGTAACTTTTTAGTGTATGCTCTGTGGTTTTTCCTGTGTTTAGTTGGCCTTAGGGTGTGATTTGTTAAATTTCTAATTCTGGAGGACCAACCTGTTAGAAGGTCAAGAAGGTTGAGAAACCTTCCTCCTATCACGGCATTGGAGCCTCCACCTTTACCTCAAAGGCGGAGATTAGACACAGACAGTTCATTTGAACCTGTAGGAATAAGTGATACTCTTGGTGAACCGGAACTCATTGCTAACCGTTTCAATCTTGACGTAGTGGAGATAGAAGAATTGCAGACTGACGAGTTTGTAAGAAATTTTAACTCCCCCTTGACTGATTTAAACGATCCTGTGATCATTCAGGTTAGACCTTTTGATTCACCAGTGCTAGGTGTCCCTGTGGGTAGGGTCATGTCTTCTGCGGAAGAAAGTTCTTTTGTGTTTACCTCAACCCTTCCGGTTGAAGGGGTACTACCTCCCCCGGTAAGTGCCCCTAGATCTAGTTTGCCTTCTACACCTTTGACTCCAGCGAGCCGGGTGGTTCAACCACTGGTTCACTCCAACATAGGAGGTACTTTTGGTAACACGGTTGCTGGGATCCCCAGTATACCTACCATTCCTTCTTCCTTCCCTTACACTACCCAGAGTGGCCCGTTAGGATCCTCGGCCTATGTCCAAGGATTTCCTTGGAATGGGGGGCACATTCCCCCATCCAGTCCATACGTAGGTCCATCTCCTTCATATGTAGGAGTGCAATTTGGGAGCAACACCTCTTACAGGAAAAGCTTCCAAACCCCTATTTCGGTCCCATACACGAGCTCTCCCTTTTCGTTGTTTAGCGGAGGGATACCTTCTCTAGCCTTTCAGACCCCCGCTTCTATGGGGATGGCCCGAACCACTTACACTGCACCTCCCACATGAAATCCTGTGGCTTACGGGTGGAATCCATTTCAAAGCAAACTTCCCACTTCACAACTGGTGGCTGGGGGCAACCCCACTTTTACCCATGGGCATTCGGGGGCAGGTCCCTCAAATCCCCAAGTTGGCACATTTACTACCTTAGTTAGGCACAAACTTCCTTTCCTGGCAACTTTAAACTTGCCAGACTTGTCAAAATTGATGAATGACCCGGTGAGGCATGACCCCTTGTGGCCACCTGTTCCCACCAAATTGCCATCGGACATCCCTAAGTTCGAAGGTAAAGCTGGTGAAGATCCTGGGGCACATGCCACCACTTTTCACTTATGGTGTTCTTCCACTTCGTTGAATGAGGACTCAATTAGATTGAGGCTATTCCATAGGACCTTGACGAGTATGGTGGAAAAATGGTATATTGAATTGCCTTCTGCTGCCTTTAGTAGTTTCTGGGATTTGGCTAGTGCTTTCCTTAGCCACTTTCAGCTTTCGGTTCGATACGATTTCGGAACGGACTTGTTGTCTACTTTTAGAAAAAACAAGGCTACCCACATCTCGGATCATATCCAAGAGTGGGGGAGGCGAAAGAGCCTTATCAAAGCCACCATTCCTCCTGAGTTTCTATTAGAATGGTTCCTTAAATCATTGTTTCCATACATATCTAAGGATGTTTCCACATCAGGAGTAACGAATGAAGAAGAAGCCATACTCAGGGCCCAACAGTTAGACTTGATTTATTCACAGTCTGGGATCTTATATGAGATCATTCCTGAGGCACCGAGGCCTTCGCACGAGGCGGAGAAGCCTAAGCCTGGACCCCATGCCGATGGTGTGGTTGGGTCTATCAGTTATCCCACCGTAGAGTCTTTAACTAAGCAAATTCACTAGTTGTCTGTGAAGCAGTCTACGGTGGAGGAAGCAAAGGCTGCCCCCTCTCCTCAGAATGCAAATGTCTTTGCTCAAACCTCTTAGAAGGGCAATCAACAGCCCGGCGGGAAGAAAAATAAAGGTAAGAAGGGAGAGGGAAACCAAAACAAGCCAAAGCCCACGAACAATGCTGATGGGGGAAAAAAATAAAAGAAGAAGGTCAAGTTCCCTTGTAAGTTGTGCCAAGAGGACCACCTTACTCACCTTTTTCCCCTCATGGATCAAGCCCAGAAGCTGCTCAAAGCTCAACAACCGGTTGTCTTGAAGGATTCGTTTCCCTAAGGACAGAATACTGCTTCAGCTTCTAATGTAGCAGGGGGCACTCAAACTGCCCCTGACCCTAATTATATCAACATGGTTCGATCTTTGACTTTGTTGCAAACCATGAACAAAAAATATGAAACTGAGACTTCTGAGAAGGGTAAATCTATTAGTGAACCTTCCAACCCTCTCACAATAGAGAAACCTGCCGAAACTATGCCGAAGATACCGAAAGGTGTTTTCAAGAAGACCTTGCATAACCCCAATGCTAGGGCTGCTTCAAACTACTCAGTGGTTGAAGATTTAGCTCAAACCCCGTGTGCAATGTCAGCTTTAGAGGTGTTACAGACTTGTCCTGCCCAGCGGGATGCTCTCTTAGAAACTTTAGGTAGCATGGATTCTTCAAGTCTCATGGTGAAATTCAATTTGTCTGATGTCAAAATTCGCCTGCCTTACCATGTAGCCCTATCAATAGATGTCGTCCATGGTGGTAAGACCATTGGAATGGTAGTTGTTGATGAGGGAGCCTCTACATGTGTTATGTCCCTAGCCTACTGGAAAGCTCTTGGATCCCGAGAGCTGGTCCCATCAAACACTTTACTTACTGCTTTCGATGGAAGATCCTTCCGTCCTCATGGTATCCTGCCAGCTTTTGAGATTAAGTTGGCAGGAAAAGCAGTGTCTGTTGAAGTTGAAGTGATTGATGCTCCCTTGGACTACAATTTGCTTCTGGGAAGGAATTGGACTTATGCAATGTCTGCTGTTGCATTGGTTATTATTCGTGTCGTGGTTTTTCCACATGAGGGCAAGTTGGTTACTGTTGACCAACTTGATTTTACCCGAAAAGGCCGTTTAGAGTCTAAGGAATCCACTGTGCCATTGGTTGATCAGGTCAAACCTGCTGCACAGAGCTTGGGAGATGGAATGTACGCATCATTGATGGGCACATTTGACCTTCTAGCCCCGGTGAACTACATTGGTTCTAATACTGTGGGGAAGTCCATTGCTATGGTTGGCGATAGGATTGATCCTTGGGTCTTCCCAACTCCCCATGAAGCAGAAGTGCCCTTATCGGCAGTAGAGGTAGCTTATCAAGCCATCACTCAAGCTGCTGTTGATCCCATTCCAGATCCTCTATCAATCTCAGATGATTTGGAAGAAGTCTATTTGTCCGCATGGGCGGAAAACTCTTCACATTCCATAGATTGCTTAGATACCATTTTACCTTCCGATGAATCTATTCTGGAAGCTATGAGTGGACGTGATAATATTTTTGAGGATCTTCATCATCGATCCTATTTCCTTCTAGATCTGAGCAAGATAGAAAACCAAGAGTTTAAAGTGATACTGTTAGATGATATTGAGGTACCTATCAACCCTTTTCCTAGGGAAGGAGTGTTTGCTGAGGGGAACATGGAAAACATTTCCACCACTATACCCATCAATATCTTTGTGAACCCAGATGTCGTGGAAAACATCTATATAGGTGCAGACTGCTCTACGGAGGATATTGCCATCTACACTGCCCTTTTCAAGGAATTCCGCAATATCTTTTCCTGGTCATATGAGGAGATGCCAGGCATTGATCCATCTATTGTTCAACATGAAATCCGAACCTATTCTGATGCCAAGCCGGTTAGACAAAAATTAAGACCCGTGAACCTGCGTAAAGCGGCGGCTGTGAAGGCAGAAGTTGAAAAGTTGTTGAAAGTTGGTTTTATATATCCCATAGCTTTGACTGAATGGGTATCCAACCCTGTTCCTGTTGATAAAAAGCAAGGGACTATTCGCGTTTGTACAGAATTTAGAGACCTCAATAAAGCCTGTCCCAAGGATAACTACCCCACACCATTCATTGACCAGATCATAGATGCATATGTGGGGAGTGAAGTGTTTTCGTTTATGGATGGTTTCTCCGGCTACAATCAAATCCAAATCAAACCGAAAGACCAACATAAAACTGCTTTCATTTTCCCTTGGGGTACATTTGCGTATAGAAAAATGCCCTTTGGATTGAAAAATGTTGGGGCTACCTTTCAACGAGCCATGAACTTTGTTTTTCATGACATAAAAGCCATTGTCGAACCATATCTTCATGATCTGCCCGCACATTCTCGCAAGAGAGTTCAACACCCAGATCATTTGAGGTTGATTTTTGAAAGATGCAGATACTATAAAATTCGCTTGAATCCCCACAAGTGTGTTTTCTGTGTCGAGTCAGGCAGATTACTTGGATTCATCGTATCTAGTAGGGGCATCTAGGTGGATCCATTAAAATTTGAGGCCATTGTAAATCTGCCTCCTCCTCGTTCTCTCAGGCAACTTCAAAGCCTACAAGAAAAGTCCAACTTTCTTCGACGTTTTATCGTTAATTATGCCAAGATCACTAAAGGTTTCATGTGCTTGCTCAAACAAGACACTCCTTTTGTATGGGATGAAACCGCACAACTTGCATTCGAGGCATTGAAAAAAGCTTTGATGTCGGCTCCTTTATTATGTCCACCAGATTATTCTAGGGATTTTACATTATATCTGGCCACGTCGGAGTCAACCATTGGGGTAGTACTAGTCCAGGAAGACGATAAGCTCGTTGAGCATGTCGTTTATTATCTTAGTCGTGCTTTGGTCGAACTTGAGCTTAGATACTCCCACATCGAGAAGTTATCCTTAGCAACTGTTTATGCTGTGCAGAGGTTGCGCCACTTCATTTTACTGAGGACCACCATAGTAGTGGTGGATGTGAATCTGTTCCAATATGTTTTATCCCGATGGATTGTTGGAGGAAAATTTAACAAGTGGATAGTCATTCTTCAGGAGTTTGACTTGGATTTTCAATTTGCTAAGTCTAAAAAGTCCTTAGTTTTTGTTGAGCTAATAGCAGAATTTCCCACCGAAGAAGATGTAGCGGTGGAGGATGACTCATTCCCAGATGAGCACATCTTCCTCATATTTACCTCTGATCCTTGGTACGGGGATATCCTTATATATCTCCAGAATTTGAAGTATCCTGCTGCTTACTCTAGGGAGGAATGACGTAAGTTACGCCTTCATGCCAAGAACTACCTCATTATAGGAGATACATTATATCGATGAGGGGTAGATTCCGTCTTGCATCGCTGCCTTACTCATGAGGAAGTGGAGATTGTCCTAAATGATTCCCATAGCGGAGCATGTGGGGGTCATTTATCTGGGTTAGCAACGGCCCAGAAGATATTGCGTGCTGGTTATTTCTGGCCCACGATCTTTAAAGATTGTGTGGAAGCCGTAAAGCACTGTCATCCATGTCAGCTCTACACCAGAATAATGCGGTCGCATCCTGCTCCGTTATTTCCTGTTGTCTTGATAGGATCCTTCATGAAATGGGGGATTGACTACATGACATGCAACCCAGTCTCGGCTGGGGGGCATAAATACATCATTGTCGCTATTGACTATTTTACGAAATGGGCAGAGGCAATGCCTACTTTCAAAGACAATGGGGAAACAACAGCTTTCTTTGTTTTCAATCAAATTATTGCAAGGTTTGGTATTCCCAAAGTGATTGTTACTGACCATGGCAGTCATTTTCAAAATAACATGATGACGGAACTGACTACAATGCTCGGATTTAGACAAGAACACTCTTCTCCATACTATCCGCAAGCAAATGGTCAGGTTGAGGCTGTAAACAAGACTTTGAAAACTATCCTTAAACGAACAATTGATGCAGCCCGTTCAAATTGGCACATCATGTTATAGCTTGCTCTTTGGGCTTATAGAACTAATGTTAATACTGCCACAGGTTGTTCACCTTTCCAACTCATTCACGGGGTGGAAGCAGTTACTCCGATTGAATGCAAAATCCTGTCCTTGCAGATAGCCATTCATGTGTTACTTGATACGACTGAGCTTAAAGAACGTCTAGTACATCTAGAACACCTTAATGAGCAATGTAGAGATGCGTTGACTGCCAATCAGGCTCATAAAAATAGGGTTAAATCTTAATATGATAAAACGATCAAACCTAGGGTTTTCTCTGAAGGGGAACTTGTCTTGCTTTGGGACCAAGATAAAGAACCCTTGGGGGCAGGAAAATTCAAGGCTATGTGGTTAGGACCCTATGTCGTGTCGAAAGTATTGAGTAAAGGCACATATGAATTAGTGGATTATGATGGGAATAAGCTGCTCGAGCCTAGAAATGGGCTCTACCTGAAGAAGTACTATGCTTAGGCTTAGCACTTTTTCTTGTATTTTTATTGTATGTATTTTATGTACAATAGGTTGTCAGTTTTGTTTTTATATTATCTGCTGGTTGTTGCAGATGTCTTCAAAATGTATGTAGGTTTCGCTAATGGCACCAGTCGTCACACTTGTAACCTTGCTTCGGTAGCATGGGTTATCTATTCTCCCACAGGACAGCTTGTTGCCACTGGTGGCGCTTGTCTAGGTCCTGCTTCTAATAATGTTGCTGAGTATAGGGCTATAATTGAGCTCCTATGGGATGCTTTGTCACGTGGCATCACCCAGCTTGAGGTCCGTTTGGATTCTCAGTTGGTAGTTTCCCAGCTCAATCGAGCTTATTAGGTACAAAATCCTACCTTGTTACGTCAGTTTATGCAAATTCGTTTATTGGAAAGACATTTTGAAGTTATTACTTTCAATCATATTCCACATAACCAAAATTCATTGATTGATGCATATGCTAATTATATTTTGGATTGGCATCTCACACACATTTCATAAAATATACAGCAAACATGTAAAGAAGACTTGTAAATAAGCCGACAACAAATATATATATATATATGTAAAATATCTGTCTGTAGATAGATCGAGTCTGATCCGTAGATCCCGTCATATACCAAATATACAAAAATGTGGATCATCATCCATCAAAATGCCCTAGAACTAAGCCTTCCCACCCTGGCCACTGGGACCACCTTGGTCCCCATGATCTCTAGGCACCCTGGTTTCCTCAGCCTCGTCGGCCTCGGCAGCCTCCACTGCATCTCTGTATACAAGTACTGCTCTAGCTACTTGCCTGAACAGACGTAGCCAAGTCGGTGGAACCCCTACTACAAACTCCTGCATGGCTGTAGGTATATGCTTAATTTGTATCGTAGGTACTTGCTGGGTCAGCCTGGCCAGCTTCCCCTCTAGTACCCGAACCAATCCTGGGTCTCCTCCTACAACTGGACGCACGAACATGCGCAGGTGCCCTTCAGGGCGGACTGGTCCAATATCTGCATTTTGAAGCATGAATAGGATTAAGACTTGTACATATGTATGTATTCTATCATTTGAAAATTCATAAAAATTTGAAAATGATTAAAAAATTAAAAAATCACTTACCCATCTCGCCCCATATTCCTCCTAGAGGGAGGACAAGGTCGGGGTCACCTCGGAAATCCATCCCAGCGTATGGAAATTTCTCCAACGCTGGCAGCTGTCGTTCCCACCATATATAAAAGTCATCATCATAGACGCTATGTACTATGTCTCCTCCTCCTTGCCCGAGGAAGATGTCTCCCCACCGGCTCAGCCTCGGCTGCCGTGGATGTCTGACCTGTAGTGGTATCGCAGGGCTCATAGCTGGTACTCTCTCGAAGAAGAACGCTACTAGTATGCTGGCATAGCCAAAATTTTTGCGTCTTCCTCTCCTACAGTTGGATAGTTGCCTCTTCATGATGGGGAGCACTCCTGAGCACCAATCATAGAGGGCACCTCTAAAGCAATCAGCTGCCACCCTCATTTGATTCCTGGTGGCCATATGCAACCCTGATGATCCTAAAAGTCTCACAATAGTAATAGCTAGTACCTGGAGTGTGAAATCCTGGATGTCTGCAATAATAACACTGCTACCCTTCTTTTGCGTACCCAGTGTACATAACATGTCCACATAGTTTTGGACACTTAAGGGGTCCCCGCCCCTGCCAGTGCCCTCCAAATTCACCGGTGCCCCCCGTTGTGACAACCTGGTTATGAAATATATATCTTCCATGGTAAGCTCTAAGGTCTCACCTTGAAGATTGAACATCCTCATGTCATGATCCCAGTAATTGACCATGAATTCCAGTAAGCGGACATTTGCCCGCATGGGCGATGTATAAAAGAACTTCAGCAGCCCACAAGTCCTTAATGCGTGTATTGTGGGTGCGCTTTGGAGCACCGCATGATCCATTATTTAATGTTCTCTTTCCCTCCACTCTAGCACCATATTTTCCTTGGCAAATACACATAATTTGGTTCAATATTTCGTCATAAAAATTTAAAATTTTTGCATAAATTTTGAATTTTTCCCTATAGCGCAGCATTCGTGACTGTCTACTTAGACAAGTCACGAGTCATTTGTGACTCTCCTATTCAACAACTCGTGAGTGAAACACGTATTCGCGACTCTTACGCTTAGCAACCCGCGAATGCGCATTGCCACTATTTAGGATGATGCAAACTACTGAATTGACCATTAAAATTAATATTTGTTCAGATTAAATTGACGAGTTCAGGGTGTAGAATTACGTGAAGCTGACGGATTCCAATTCTAACGGTCCAATTTTCCACGGTGATCGATCAAAGGTAGAGGGTAAACTTTCCTTTTTGGTTCAAAAATTTCAAATGGTGAGAAATGTTTTAATTTTCAAACAATTTATAGAAATAATATTTCGTAAAGTGGGTCTTTTTATATAGTTTGAAATGTCAATCAACTAATATCACTCTCTTTGTGCCTTGGAACAGGTTTACCAACTTTTACAAAGTGTTGATGCTTCTATAGGGTGGTTTTGCTATATCCAACACATGTTGGCATCTTATCACTCCACATTAACCTTAGTATTCAATTTTTTGCCACGGACTATGGTATTCTAAGCCATTAGTCCCTTGTCTCTACCATTGTTCTTCCATGGCTAGGGTCCTTATTTCATGAGTATCATCTTTTTATGCCCTTGCCATCCTTTGGTACTCATAGCATCACTGTTTCAGGCCCAGGGGTTTCCTCATAGCTATTTTTCATGCCAAATAGAGCTTCTTCTGAATCTCTTTTTACAAGCTATCCCTTTATAGGACTCTCCGACCTTATGGAGTTTCTTTAGGCCCAGGTTTTCCTCCTTCAAAACAGAATTGACTGCCAAGTTATCTCGTCCATTCAAGCTCGTTAAGAATATGTGAATGGGCATCCGCATTGGTGGTAGGTTATCTCTTTCTCGGACCATGCGGAATAATACAAGAAAGGATCACTCTCTTTTCTTTTGAATTGAGAAGAGTATTCTCAGGTATAGGTTTATCACTTTTCCAGACCTGAGGGACTAAATTTACGGAAAAGGAACACCCGGTTTGAGCTTAGTTTTCTCTTTTTCATGCTCTGGACCCAAACATGAAAAAGATTATGAGTGTACTTTGTGTCTTTGTCATGCTCGTTAAACACTAAAGAACAAAGCAATGAGTTTATTGTTGTAAGCCCCATTTCTCGTAACCAAATGGATCTTTCCGAGTGATCTTGCTTTTCTTCACACTCGTAAAACTCAAGCTATCTTATGCTGTTTTGGAAGGAGCATTGGATAGGTGGTAATTTAACCTTTTTCGGACCTCCCTGACTAAGTACGAAAAAGGTGCGCCTTTTCTTCTTCGGAAGTTAAGAGAGTTCTTCTGTGGTTTGTTTTATACTTTTTCAGCCTCAGGAGACTAAATTGGATGAAAAAGGACCCCCCTGGAGTCTTCTTTGGAGTTTTCAGACTCTCTAAATGTGAAAACACCGTTTGAGCATGTACTAGTTCGGGCTCATTAAATCCACGAATCAGTGTATCAAGCATTATTTTCCCATCTCTTCAAGATTGTTAAAAAATGAAGAGGGAACCAAGTTTACTTTCCTGGACTCGTTAAAATTTAACAGGGAAGGTAAGGAAGAAGTTTTCTCTTGTTTTCAGTAATGGTAGCATGTCATCCTTGAACATAGCACTCTTTGTTTTTCGATATCCATGTTTCAGTATACACTTGTGTTCAGCTATCACTTTGAGTTTCTTACTCCTCCTCTTGTCCATTATCCTGGGGAATCTGATCATGTCTCCTACATGACAGATAAGTCTAGTTTTTCTATCTATCTGTTGTATGCTGCCTTGGGTCATCTCTATGTTGTGCTCACTGTTCAAGGACTCTACCCAATGTCTGATCTATCACCTGATCCCATCATTGTTATATCTATTATCTATTTGTGTCTCCCTTCTTTTTCCCAGTTCCTAGTCACTCTTGTGATCCGTTGGAGGATTTGTTTCCTTCCTTATCACAGCATGGTTCTGTTTCAGTACTTGCTGATGAGGAAGACCTAGAGTTTTGATGATAGTACCTCTGGATTCACTTTCATCATTGGTGAACTCCTTTGCTTTAGTTGTCAATTATCACCTATTGGTTGACAAACTGTTGAATCCTCTCCATGTTCGACTTCAGCTTACCCTTATTCACATGGCTTGGATTGTACTGGTTCTTTGGGATCCTTTATGAAGACCTTAGTCTCTCACATATGGACTAAGTTGCGCAAGATTATGTTCGATCTCTCTACATAGCTTCCAGATCTTTGAAGACTCATCATTATTGTATATTGTGGCTTCGATCCACCTTTGTAATATACATGGTTCTATACCCGTATCATATGATGTAATCAAATATTGTAAAGGAGCTAATGTTCCAGTAAATTAAACATAGCATCCCCAGATGTAACTTTGTATATGGCATTCCTATGTTTTGTTTCAGGTACTCTCTCTGCTCCATTGGATTTCTGAGTTCTCCAAAGATGAATATTATAATGTATTTCGGCCATCGTTCCCCTCTGACCTCACACATTAGGGGGCATCTGTTATACACCTAAATGGCACCTCTCCGTCCGAGTGCTGACATCCCTCATGTTGGCACACAAAAGGACACTTATGGATAGATGTTTTCCCAAAACACTATAGATTGGCTTGTCATGAAATACATGCTTCCTTCATCTAGCTAGTCACTTTGCCATTTTTGCCATGTTGAGATGTATTCGCGACTCTCTTTATATACAAATTGCGCATCACTCATGAATCTCCTTTGTAGCAAGTCGCGAATCCATGTATTCACGGGTTGCGCTTATACATAGTCGCGAATCATTCGCGGGTTGCTCTAATATAGACCCGCGTATGTGTCTCAACAATAAAACATAAAAACACTCGCGCTAATGGGAGATTAGTTAAGTTATTTAACTTAATTTCCTTAACTACTGTAACCTCCCTAACCTTTGAGAACTGCCTTATTTCACCCATATAAATACAGGCCTTGGGGAGGGTGTTGATTACTTACACTTGGAGAGCAAAGTTATGCTAGTGGAGTTTATACAGAAGTCTTTGGAGCAGTGGAACTTAGAATCCTTTGGCTGCAGAGAAGTCCTTGTCTCAGACGTTGGGTTGTATCTGAACTCTTTCCATTATTGATAATAAAGAGATTACTTCTTCCATATGTGTTTCATGTGTAATGTTTTGATAAATGTTTATTCTTATGCATCTTATATGTGATTTATCTAACCTGCTTATACATATATGAATCATCTTGTATCTGGAAAAGTGTTTCTTGACAGGTGAAAGAGGAACAATCTTGAAGACTTTGGAAGTGGAACGGAGAAGAAGAAGATTAGCAAGGATCGACCTTCGTTTAACAAGTAAGTCCTTTTAATCTTCCTATTTCTTATTCTGTACTTTAGAAGTCAATTGTCTGCAAGTAATTGAGTATGTTGGTAACCCTAGACCTTAGGTTATTAGGTGCATAATCCTATACAACACATACATAATGCATAAAAGTAAAAAATAAGTATATTTACCTACCATCAACATTTAAAACTATTTTTGAAAAATAATATATATTAAAAAAATATTTAAGTGAGAGCCAGGGACAAGATAAGTACTTGGCTAACTAACCAACAGCTTAGAGAGGATCGAAATTAGATGGACTGGGGAAATCCCCCAAACCAGAATTATTGGTTGACATGTGACAATCCAAACCAGAACTTGTTGACTCAGTGTCTAAATCGACAAAGGTGGAAGGAATTATTGGTTCTGATAACATTGCATAACGACCACAACTGGTTGATTTAGTGTCCAACAAAGGTGGAAGGAATTATGGGTTCCGGTTACATTGCAGAATGACTAGAAAGCATCATCATCACTTCATACATCAATGGACGATGTGATGAGTCGTATTGCATACATAAAAGGGTGACATGAATGCATCTCGAAGCTTCCTGCATATCACATGTTTCATTATTGATGGATCAATCATTTGCTCAATATTTTGTTGTATGTGTGATCTCTGCGCCTGCATAATCAAAATTGATCGTATTATGATCAAATATGTACATTGTGGAGAGATGCATAAGATGGACTTAATTTAGTGTTATGGTAAATTAGTACTGAAATTTATTGAGCAACGAAACCCTTGAATCTCCCTTAAATGGTTTGTAGATGAACTAAATAAACAATATGGTCTAGATATTCGTGGAAATACACCAGAGTTAGCAAAAACCGAGATGACTAAACTTGAGTTACCGCTTAGTTATAAAATTTTCACTTTGAATTCCTTTTTCTTTTTACTTGTTGGGTAAAACTTGTCTAACTCCAACTAGACAAGTCTACCAAAATATTTCGACAAGTTTTTTTTAAGGACTAAATTTGGTCAGAATTTTCGACCTGAATCTTTTTACCTCGACAAGTTCTGACTTGTCAGTTTTACCAACCAATTTGACTTCGACAAGTTTTACTTCGATCGAACTTAACTGACAAGTTTTACATTGAACGAACTTAACCGACAAATTTTACTTCGATCAAACTTAACCGTCATGTTTACTTCGACCGGTTTACTGACTTACTCAATAGGTTTACTTCAACTTAACCACTTTTAGTCGAATTTCATAAAGGAAGTTTCGTAGTCTAAAGACTTATGAAATCAATAATATTTTTCATCGACGGGTAACATAAAGTAAAACTTGACACAAAAACAATATCGATATAATTAAAAAATCATATAACCAAACATGAAGAAGACTTGTGACGACCACTCTGTCGTAAAACTTGGAACTTTTATTGGGTGAAAAGTTTTGGATTCTTTGATCTTTCACTCAAACTGTAAATGTAAACAACATTTACTTAAGTAATTTTGGAGAGAATGTGTGGCTTAATAAACATGTATTCAACCATAAACTATTTGATATATATAACTTGTCGAGACATAACAAAGAACTATATGTCGTAAATGCAAACTTGTAATTTATAGGGATATTTAACCTTTTACAGAACTTCAGTTCTCAATATCTTCAAAAACATAGAAGCTTGAGCTTCAACACAATTCTCTCTTCACTCTCTGCAAGCCTCTGAGCTCTCTATTGCTCTCTCTATTATGTCTAACTTAATTTACAATCTTGTTCTTCTATTTTTAGGAAAACTAAATTTTGCTTCTCCATGAATCTACTGACTTACCATTAAAGATTGTAATAACTATCTACCCAACAACTTAGCTTCATAAATTTAATTCAACTAGTTTACACTGCAGAATCCTGGACTCTTCAATCTTGTGAGGCTGTCTGACATAGACTGAACTAGTACGGACTCTAGAAGAGTTGGCTAAGCTCCGAAACGGATCTGCGAGTAATTAATATTTCCAACACTCCCCCTTAATTATGAGCATATGGGGATCTTAAAGAAAAATTTCACAAAATGTTTCAGAGCTTAGACTTGCTCTATGCATGACAGTGTTCACTAGATTTTCCACACACTTGGCATGATCTTCATCCAAATTCAAACGCATGGGTAATGTAACATTATTGGAGGGTGATGTGGTTTCAAATATCATATAATGAGCCAAGTAATTCGAATTGGTAAAGGAGGGTAGCTCCCATGGAAGAGGAATAGACTAGAAGACAATGTGTGCCACTTGAGGAGATTCTATGCACTCTATGACAACAAATGATGAAAGATTCTATTACAAGTATGACAAATTCAGACCCAATTGCAGACATATGAAAAATATGACATGAAAAATCTGAAAATAGCCATCAAGAAGTCGAATTTGGGAGTTATAGGAAGCCAATCGAACTAGGGAAAGAATTGGAGCATGAAGAGAAAGACAAGTGTCATGAGAGTTACTAAACCACTAAGATGAGTTGGGGGAATCCAATGGAGAGAAATTCAACCTTAGGAGGACTCATGAAGTTAATAAAAGGAAATCATGAGGAAGGAGAATGGATTTTGATCATTTAGTAATTAACCTTTGGCATTTTGGAAATATTTTGCTTGTCCATTGCACGGTGAGTGTTCAGCCTCCCTGCTTGTGAACCAATTTCGAGGGAGTTGGATTCCTTTACAAGTTGGTTGATGGAGAGGCCATTTAGAACTCTCATTGGAGCTTAATGAAGTATTTTTATTTGCAGGTTGAAGTTCCATACAGTTGAATTCTCATCTATCTCCCTATTCTCTCATTCATTCTTCTCCATTCCCCCACACTCTCATTTGATGGCACACATGTTGGAGTGGTGCCTGCACTTTGCTGAGGATATTTGGTGCCCAAGATTGGGTATATGATGTATGGATTTGTACTCTTGTTTCCATATTCTCTGTAATTAAAAATATCAATAATACATATGTTAGAGGCTCGCATTCACATGCTCTTGAATAACTAGTTTTCATGTATTTGGCTTCAATATTGAAGTAGCTTTATATTATATTTGTATGGGGGATTATATTTGAGTTTGATGATGTTGTGACAGATATAAATTATGTATAACTCTGTAATTTCATCGCCATATTCTCTATAGCTCGAAATCCAATAAAATCCAGTCTGAAAGGCTTGCATTCCCATGCTCTTGAATGACTAGTTTTCTTGTATTTGGCTTCTGTTTTGGAAAGAGTTGTATATCAAATTTGCATGAGGAAATTTATTTGAGTTTGATGATGATGGGGAAGACATAAATTATGTATAACTCTGTAATTTCATGACCATATTCTCTATATCTAGAGATCCAAGAAACTCCAATGAGAAAGGCTTGCATTCCCATGCTTTTGAGTCACTAGTTTTAATGTAATTGGCTTCAAGCTTGAAAGAGTTTATACCATATTTGTATGAGATATTTTCTCTGATGTTTAATATTGTTGGGGAATCCATTTGTATGATGTTTATGGTCTCCATATTTCACATCCTTATCTGAACCTTTATGCCTCTACAAGGGGTGGTAGTGTACCTAGTGTTGTCCTATCGGAGGCGACAACAACCAACACTAAGGTCATATTTCAACATGTCATTTTGTTTATATGTGTCATTTTGTCAATACATGTTAGTTCATTAATTTGTTAAATGGTATAATATTTACAATTTTTGAAGTTCCAAGCACTGCATTTTGAACAAGATGACGGAGACATTGATCTCAGTGAATGCCCCCTAGGTGGATTCTATGATTTCCTCAGGAATGTAAGTACATGATTAATGATTGAATCTTATTTAAATTATTTTTTTCTTATTGTACTCCTTTATAGATTGCTAATATTTATACTTTTAAGCTTGTAGGTGATATCTAGATCTAGAGAGGGGTAAGAAATTGCTAGCAGAGATCCCCCCATGGTGAATATATGTCCCGGGAAGAGTTAAGTATATTACAACATGTTATTTTTTTAGTGCGTATTATTTCATCCATTCATGTCCATGTCTAACTATGACAATGCTCTATGACTGCAGGCATCGAAACAAATCCATGCAACACCCTTATGGTTTGGCTCTACCCATGGTCCAAATGTAGAGAAGGGTTTTGTCTACACTAGATTGTGCTCTTCCATAGAAAGAGTGGGTGTCCATGATCATGGACATACAGATTGCACGATAATGTACACACAACCTTCAATGACAGTTGTTGATTACCTTTTAATTCACTCCACAACTTGTTTTTCTAAATGTTTTTTTTTCACATGTTTACAACATCAAGATGGAGAGTCCTCCATGTCGGACCTTAGAGGAGTTGTTGATGCTACAGTTAATTATGCATATACAATGGAGATAAGTCACATATAGGTATCTACTTGAATATTTGTAGATGTACAGTTCATTTGTATTCTTTATGCACATGCATGATGTCTAACTATTTTAGCATTTGGTGAATGTAGCCTCACTCTAGTCCATTAGTGCACATGAGGGAGGTTGTTGTTCAACCTGCAAATCCACTCACTATAGAAGAAACCTAGTCTTTTTCCACACTGCATATTTTTTTGGTGAGATGTTTATTAATTACAAAACTTGTTAGTACTTTCTCATGCATACATGTTAATAATTGTTGAGATAATTGAAACAATTTCTTTTATTAATAGAGCACCATTACAAAGAGTCTCTCAACAAGGATAAGGACACCACATGAATCTATACCCTAGATGGATGTAGTGACTGTTGGTTTTATGTATGTGAGTAGTATTTTAAATTTTCAAAGTTTGTTAGTGCTTCAGTATTATTTCAATTACCTAATCAAGAAATAAGATCTGTGGCTTGCAATCACCAGAGATGCATAGTGGTTGTGGATAGAGGAAACAATCATCACACTCAGTAAAAAACAAGAGGAAGTTAGAGCTTTAATGTGTTAGTCTAGGACAAATATGTATTTGTGTGTACAAGAGGAAGTTAGAGTTTTGATGTGTGGTCTAGTACATATGTACTTTTGTTTGCATGTCCATCATTGATGTTTTCGACACATGTACATTGACAAGCCATCTAAGGGCTGTCTATTTTTGTATTATAAATTCCATGGTATAATATATATTTCATATCGACTCTTGACATCTTCACAGTTCAGTCTTATGTGTGATCATACATGTGTAGCCAATAATGTTTCTATGTGTAATGTTCCCAATTTTTGATAGATTTTACGATTGCATTGAGATATTAGTTATAAATATGAGAACAGTGCAAAATTACAACATTGCGTAATGACAACAATGCACAACAATTTACATTAAATTTTCCTTTACCATGATCCAATTGCATATACAATGTTAAATTGTATTCACAACAATGCACATTTACAACTTGTTCTTGACCACAATCAAATTATATGAAATTGCATGTGAAATCATGCGAGTGATGCACCTAATCCACACAATCTACTATCACACTTAAACCCTACAAAATAAGAAATTAATACAACTAATTATCAATCCCTTTAGCATAAGCCATTTCCATCCTACTAATATTATGATGGACACTGTTTTCCATTCATATATTGGCATAATCCAGGATAGATGGCTATGTACGATTACTGATGGATATGACATTATAAGATGGCATTGGCTAAGTTAATATTTTATAATTACAAGTGAATCATGAAGCAAAACTATGATTCACAAATACATCATTAATATTTGTGGTATTGTAGGGATTAAAATGGTGTTACCATCCCTACCATTAATACTTCCTTGGTCTTGGTACACTTATGATCCAGGATCTCTTTGAACACTTGCTTATATCAGGATTTAAAATCACCCTAAAAGACAACAATGCTATGTTTCAAAAATATGCCTAATGAAACTAGATTGGTGGGCGTATTTTGGATGCCTTGCCCAATCAATCCTAGTAAACTAAAAATGTTGTTTTGTGACTTCCCATGGAGGAGTTTAGTTGGTTAGAATTTACAATGGTTGACTTTTACAGAGTTTGTTGTGAGTTAAATGTGTAGGGGAGGTATTTCAAAATTCCCTTCCTTTTTTATTCATAGAAATTGTGAAGAGCATACTCGGAGTGAAAGAGTCTTTAGGTCCCTTAATGTGTGCAAGTAGGAAAACACATGTGATGAAAGAAAATAGTATTTTTCCAATTAAATAAAGTGCTCAAAGCAAGATAATGGAAATTGTAACTTGATCTCTAAACAAACTAATGATGCTTGCAAAAAAAAATGATAAGTGTGCAATGGAGGTATTTCACGCTTTACTCTCGTATCTGATTCACATAAATTGTGAAGAGAATACTTTGGGAGAGAATTGTCTTTAGGCCCTTTCTTGTGTGCAAAAAGTGGATTCTACATTATTTCAACTAAATATGTCAAAAAGAAATCAAAGAACCATAAGATGTCTTGAATTCTAGTGACACCAATGAGGCCCATTGAAATCCTCAAGGGTGGTTACCTAAGTATATTTCAAGGGATGACCTCTTTACTTCCTAATATTAGTCTAAGTAGGATAATTTTTATAAAAATAACTAACTATTGTCAGTTAATTAATTCATAGTTCATCAATGAGAAACAATTGGGACACAAATTGTTCACTAAATAGATAAAAGGAAAAAAAATAGCAATCAACGCAGAAAATAAATTTATTGTCATGTTGCAACATAGCAGAATCACTCACTGGAGTATTGTCGTGTAGGAACAGTGAGAGAAAAATTGCGTTTATGCAGGTCGGCCGAACCATGCAAGTGGAGGCCTATTAAAATGCATGGCTTGTGTGTTTGTCAAAGATCTAAATGCAATGTCACTGTGTTACAAACGTTGGAAACCGCATGTTTGATAAAATAGTTTAATTGATCAAATGGAGTTTGAATTCTTGGGATGAGAGGGATGGTACGCTTCACCTTAAAAAAAAGACACCATAAATTAACCACCCTACAACAACAACCTAAGTAAAGAGAAATGAACAAAAACTGAAGTATGGTCTCCATTAATGTTATTGTGGGAAATATTGCACAAGCATGTTCTCTTCCCACTTGGTGAGGGTCTAGGCCTTGTAGGCTTGTTGAGGCCTGGAAATCGCAGGAAACAACAGCAAGGGATTCTCCCCAGTCAATGTTCCCAACTAGCCCGTGACTGTTTGGTGTAGGGAATCCGTCCTATTTGTGGTCCGGCTACCGTAGGTCAAGTAACAAAAATAAGAGGTTTTACCGATTGCGGCCCAGTCCACTGTATATATTTTTGTATTTTTTGACTTTAAGTATGATATGCAAGCGCCTATTTAACATGCAGATTGATAGAGAATGCAAGGAGTATTCACAATGTGATGCGCAGGTTCTTACCTCTCGTCTTAAACTCTCATGCATCTAAATCACACACACAACAAGAAATTAAATCTAACTACCTACCTATCCCCAGGGAGCAAGATTGTCACTTATTAATGAGTAATGTATCTTGTGCATGCATTATAAAAAGAAATTACAGATAGCTAATATTTCTTCCAAAACACATGAACAATTAAAGATATTTAAACACCCAAATAGCCAATTGCTTATGAACAACATTCATTACTCATGGTGGTAATTTTCATAAAATGAACTAGAAATCATTCAGACAAGAACATAGGTCCTAAGAGTTAGAATGATCTCACAGCTAATGAACATAAGCTGAAAACGGAATAGTTCCTCTTCAACAAATCCATAGCATAAGATTTGAACATCCCACCAAGCTTTCTCCAACAGGCAAACTGTAATTCTCTATTGCAAAAGGAAATAGTTCTTCTTACAATATGTCTTCACTAATCTAACTAGGAAAAAGTCCCTGTTCTTATCTAGATCTTCTATATTTATACAAAAAGAACCAAACTGTTGGGCTGCCCACGAATGACTCTTGGGCTCCCCAAAACTGTTTAATCTCACAATTTTGTCCATTTGTGAGTGCTCATGATTTAGGAAATATGTTACATTTCGGATTTAATTATGAATACTTCATATAACGGGCCCGCTTAGTAACTGACGGGATTTTTTCAAGCCTGGGCTTCTGTTGCCATTGATTATGCCTTGTCTTTTATTTGTCCTTTCTCAGATCTTGTTGATTTCAGGACAAACTCCGCTTATCACTTTCAACCATCTTTTCTCAGCTTTATCTTCAGCTATATCTCCTCACAGCAGTAATCTGAGGAATCTTCTGAGTTTGTCTACAGTCAAAACAAAAATTTAACATTGATTAGGACTGCATCTTTTCCACAAACTTAAACCAAATGAGGCCCAGCCCTGTGTTTTCATCGAGAAGACCTTAAAAGATAGAAAATGAAACCTTTGCCACATGCCGAACAGGTGGGAAAAACACTAAAGCATTGGGAAGATAGTTTAAATCACATCCGCAACGGGGGGCTCTAGACGGACAATGAGTTCTGCAGGACCAATAAGCCTATCGTTGTCCAAAAAACTAAACACTAAAGCATCGGGTGGAAATACTCTTCATCAATGAACGGAACGATATAAACATTGGGCGATTATAGAACAACGCAGCCGTAATGGCAGAAGATGGAAAGACTACAGACTCTGCAGAAAATAAACATATCGATGAAAACCAACACAAAACATCGGTGAGCAGAGCAGTTATAAGGCAGACAACTAGTTTGCTCGGGAGCCGTAATGGCAGAAAGCAAACAGACTATGACTTCCAACTCACAGTCATAAAACTTCTGGACATGGCACAGAAACCTCATAAAAACGCTATGGGCTCGAAAATTATCTTCTGTAATGGCTGCCCCAAAGGGAAATACAGCTCCGATGCATGTTTAAAGGACTTCTGAACAACCAAACTGACACATTAAGTTCCAACTGACTCTTGGCTAGGCAGCGACGAAAAACTTGTTTCTTCTCCAAAATAGCGGCGAAAATAAAGAAAAAAACCTCTGCTAACAAAGAAAGAAAGAAACATCTGAAATCCACAGCTCAAACAGTTTCAGCCATAAGCAGTCTTCCGAAAAGTATGAAAACAGTTGACCTCAAAACAATCCAAACATGTAGCCGATGGGAAAACAAAAACAGAGTCCATGGTTTCAAAAAAGTTTAGGCAAGATAAAAGTTAAGAGGAGGGTCCAAAATTTATGAAATTTGGGAAAAACACTTGCAGCTGCAACAATTGGCGACTACCTGGTGAACCTAGACCTCTGGACCACTTCTTCCTTAAGTGACAGACTGTTTGACAATAAAACTAGCATGTTGAATTCTTCTAGATGTTTGGATTTCCCAAAAGGCAAATATATGTACTTTTAAACATTGATGATAGTCCAATTTAGGAAAAAGGAAAACCAGACTTCCAAGTCAAGATAACTCTTTTGAGGCCAGGAGATGAATTTCATTTATTACTTCTATCTTCGGGTAGCTTCCAGCTTGGACACCACAGGATTGTAACATATGGTAAACAGAAATATTCATGTGTTCCTCATTCCCATGTCATTTTGCACTTTTGTGCTTTTGGACTTTTGTCCTTTGTGAGTCCTTCTGCATGCCCTTCTTTCTGAATTTTTTATTCAAGCTCTTCTATCCATAGTGTCATTTTGTGTGAGAGATGTATTTAACTTTCAGCTCATGGACGGAGAAGAACTTTGGCAATTTGGTACTTATATGGTTCAATACTTTGTTTCGATACATAATGTTTTTATAGGATTCTTTTTACTCTTATCTGCCTTTTGGCCTTTAATTCTTGACATGGGATCATTTATATATAATATATTGTTTACCTTGCTTCCTTTCCGTGGGTCTTTTGCTGTCACTCCCTAGGACATTTTAAATGTAAGATGGATGGAGCCTCAAAATAGTATTCCATACTTTTTTATCCTGGTTTGTTTTATAAGGATTAAGTAGGACTTCAATGTGTACATAGCCATTCAGGAAAACTGCTAAACTAGAAGAAATTCTTTCAGATAAAACAATAGTTCACAGTTTTACACTAAAGGACTTTAATTACTCCAAAATTCTGATACTCTCCATGCAACCAAAAGTTTGCCTCTTGCTTATTGAAATTAGTCAAGATCTAAACTACAACAACAACAGAAATAAAACCAAATCAAAATAATTACGTACAAGATAAAAGAACAAAACAAAACTTAGGAAAAATAAGGTTTGAGAACTAAACCATTTACTGGTAAGTTCTCTTCACACCCCTGTAGATCCTGCAATTTATAGGTTGAGGGGCCAAGCTTTGCCACAATCTGGAAAGGGCCTACCCATAGATGTTGGAATTTCATGTGTTTGCCTTTCTCATCATGGGGATGATCCCACTTGAGAACCAAGTCTCCCACCTCAAATTCTTTTGTCCCAGCTTTGTGTTTATCAAACCATCTCTTTACTACTTCCTGTTGTTGTTTAAAATGTTCCTTGGCCTTGGCTCTAGACTCTTCAGCCTTCAAAAGCTTATGTATCCTCATTTGCAAGACTTCATTATTTGATCCTCTGGATTCCTGGGAAATTATGGAAGAGGGTAGCATGATGTTGGGGGGTAGAATGGCCTCTTTTCCAAAAACAAGGGTATACGGAGACACACCTAAAGCAGTCTTGGGGGTGAACCTATCAGCCCACAAAGCATTTGGTAATGCTGAGTGCCAGCTCCTCTGATTTTCTATCATCGTCTTTTTTAAAATCCTAATCAGATTCTTGTTCGTAGATTCATCCAACCCATTTCCCTGAGGATAGTAATTTGCATATTAATGTAATTTAATTCCCTTTTCATGAGCAAATGCAGTTAATTTAATCGAGGAAAAGTAAGTAGCATTATCAAAAACTAAAGAAATTGGAACCGCAAACCTGGTCATAATATGATCTTGCAGGAAATCCATAACTGCATCTTCATTTACTTTACGCAATGGAATGGCTTCAACCCAATGAGTGAAGTAGTCGGTTGCTATCAGAATATATTTGTGTTGCAAGGAAGAATTTGGCTTTATCTCTCCAATGATGTCTATCCCCCACTGCTCAAAAGGTTCTGTTACCATAACAGGCTTTAATGGTCCTGCCGCTTTAACTTGTCTTCCGCCACACCTTTGGCAAACATCGCACTTTCTGACATGAGCGTGTGCATCTTTGAACAGTGTGGGCCAATAGTATCCAGCTCTAAGAATTTTATGAGCTGTAGTATCTCTAGAGAAATGTCCTCCAGCAAGCCCATCATATAAATCTATCATTACTCTTTTCGCATCTTCTTTCTCCAAGCATCTAAGGAGAACTCCAACATAATTCTTTCTAAATAATATTCCTTCAACAATTTGATAGGAGGCTGATTTAAGACATAATGCTCTTCTTTGCTTAGAATTCCAGTGTTCAGGTAATAATCCCGTCTGAAGGTAATGAATAAGGTCTCGGTACTAGGAATCCGAAGTTGTAAAAAGGGGACATACATCCATCATATGTAACTCAACTTCGTCCTCCCAGTCCTACTCTTCATTGCCTTTACTTTCAGCCATCATTCTGCACAATCCTTGCCCTTTGACTATAGAAGCTGGTTTGAATTCGAGGTCATACTCTTGTAGGGCTGTTACCCAGTTGCCTCTTCTTTCTCCTAACTCCTTCTGTACGAAAAGATATCTCACAGCTGGGTGTGGAACGATTACCTTTGTTCGATTCTTTAGTATGTATGGCCTAAATTGTTTCACTGCTTTGAATATTGCGTACACTTGTTTATCCACAGCTGGGTAATTCAATTCGGCCCCTTGCAGACCAGTGCTCAAAAATGATATGGGGAACTCTTCTCCCCCATCTTCCTTCTGAGTAGGCACAGTTTCTAGTGAATCATCAGATGCAAAAGTGTACAAAATAAAATCTTTCTCAAAATCTGGACTTTTGAGGGAGGGTGCATGCACAACAGCTAATTTGATATTGCCAAATGCATTCTTCTCTACATTAGTCCATTTGAATTGTGCACTTTGCTTCACCATTTGCTGCAAAGGTCTAACAATTTGTGTGAAATCTGGCACAAACCTTCGCACGAAGTTTATTATTCCCATAAATGACTCATGCCCTTTTTATTATGGGGTAAGGGAATTCGTTCGATGGCTTTGATCCTTTCTGGGTCTATGGAGATCCCCTTCTTAGAAACTATGTGACCCAACAACTTACCTTATGTAACAACAAACACGCACTTCTTGGGGTTTAGTGAGATACCATATTTTCTGCAGCGTTCAAAAATCTGCTTTAGATGGAATGCATGTTCCTCTCTTTTCTTTGAAAATATTGTGATGTCATCAAGGTATACTACAGCACTACGGCCAACCAGACCGCGGAAAGCTATGTCCATAGCCTTTTGGAAATTTGCTCCAGCGTTTATGAGTCCAAAGGGAATTCTTCTGTAAGCAAAATTTCCCCACCTGGTTCTAAACATCGTTTTAAGTCTGTCTTCTTTAGCTACTAATACTTGATTGTAGCCTGAGAATCCATTTAATAAAGAGAACAGTTCAGAACCCGAAACTATTTGCAATATCTGCTTCATGGGTGGGACAGGATAATTATCCTTATCTGAAGCGCGGTTTAAGTTTCTAAAATCCATGCATAGCTTGATTTCTCTGGATTTCTTTCTTACCGGAACCAAGTTTGAAACCCATTCTGAGTGTCTCACCTTGAAGATAATCCTAGCATCCAATAGTTTCTTGACTTCGCTCTGGATTAAAGGTTCTAATTTTGGATGAATTTTCCTCAAAGGTTGCTGATACGGCTTGATTCCATATCTGATGGGGATAACATGCTGGATAATATTGGTGTCATACGTCTTCATATCTTCATACACCCAACCAAAAACATCTTTATTTCGTTTGAAAAGATTGATAAACTTATTCCTTTCATCTAGGGAACAACATTTTCCCAAACTCAAGTAATTGGGCTCCGTTTTAGTCCCCAAATTGATCAACTCGAACTGTAAAGATGAGCTATGAGTCTTCGCATTCGCTGGTCTTCTAAATTTCTTGTTTAAATCAAACATTCGTTCTAAAGTCCTGACTCCTTTAGGAATGAAGTTATTGAATTTAAACTCGGCTTGATGTTCTTCATCATCATTAACGACTCCTTTGAAAGTCTTGTCATTTGTCAAGCATTCTATAATCTGCTAATCATCATCAAACACTCGTAGATTGGTTATCATGCCTGGAACTGAAGGCCTAAAAAGTAGTTCAATGGAGCACCGATTATTAGAAGGCACGATCCTTGCAGCTGAGGTGGCTAACAAGTCAGCTGCGGCATTCTTAAGTCTTGGAATCGATACAATGTTAAATGCCTCAAAATTTTTAAGTAAATTCCATACTTCACTTTGATAAGCTTTTAAATGAGGAGAAATGCAATGTATTTGATTTTGGATTTGCTTTACAATTATTTTAGAGTCCCCAAACACCTTCAGATTTTTTACCTTAAATTCAATTGCTTTCCTTATTCCCTGAACAAATGCTTCATATTCAGCTGTGTTATTTGTACATTCAAACTCTAACCTACATGCAAGAAAATGTTTGTTTTTTCTAGGGTCAATCAGGACACAATCGGCTCCCGACCCCTCTAAAGTTTTAGAGCCATCAAAGAAAAGTGTCCAAAAATCGCTAACTACTGTGCAAGAATTAGAATCTACTTCTATAGCTAAGTCTACTATTTTACAATCAATTTCATCAGCCTGTGAAAACCGAAGGAGATCAATATGAGCATCTGACATATCACTGGCCTCTTCCGCTTGATAGTTTCCTAGTTTGAGCTCAAGAAAGTAGTTCCCCAAAACAGAATCCACTGGTTCATTTTTACCCTCGAACTGAGTAACATTGTGTTTCATGTGAGGCTCCCTCAAAACCTTAATTTGGTTTGGGATTCCATTATATGGTAGCCACAGATGTGACCAGTCTAAGGCAAAATATCCGTTCAGCTTAGCTGACCAATCCCTGCTTAGAACAAGCCCATAAGCTTCTAGTATGTCAGCCACCACAATATCAATGAATTGGCACACCTTATCATTCGAAGATAGACGAATGAGGACATCCTCCATTTCCCCAATTACCTTCACGCTTGTTCTATCCAACTGAATGACCCTCCAGGTGGATGGTTTAGGCTTCCCATTTATTCTCTTGCAGACCGATAGCGGCATGACGTTAACAAAGGCCCCCAAGTCCACTAGGAAATTATGCACGTTGTGGTTGAAAATTTCAAAGGTAAGGAGAAAAGGTGGGTTCTTGTTTTTAGGCTTACCTCCTATACTTTCCTTACCATTTTCTTCTTCTTGGGGCTGATTTCCAGTAGGCAGCCTCTCCTCTGATACCTCAAGTGCTTTCAATAGCTTTTCTTTCTGCTGCGGCAGATTGCACATTTCAAATAATGAGATGTTCACCCTTACTTTTTTTATATCCTCCACAATTTCATAGTCCATCTGATGTTTCGTGAGCTTCGATTTAGCATTTTTTATTTTTTCTTCATTGGGTTTAGCAAACATGTTGGTTTGTCTAGGATTTTGATTGGTGATGGCAAATTCCGGAATTCTATTAGTTGAGGAATTGTTCTAAAATTTCTTAACATTTTTTTGAAGTCTTTTGATCTTCGAGAGCATAAGACTGTTCTCCTTAAGCAACCACTAGCTTCTTGTTACTACATTTGTTTCCAGGATGCTCTCATTCCTCATATCCTTTTCCTCAGTGGCATTGAGCAAAGAAATACAGTCCCATAAAAACATGGTCTCGTCCTCCTGCTTTTTCGCTTATGTATTGTTGTCTTTCGCTTCTTCATATTTATCTTCTGTTAATTTAGAATCCAACAGCTGATTCATAACCAATGTCATCAATTTATCCATTGAGGACAATTCTTTTCAGAATGGGGTTGTTGGTGGAAGGTGCAGAAGTTATCCATTCCTACCTCCGTTAAATTCATAGATGCAGAGCCATGCAGAGGGGGTTGGGGTTGACTGTTGTCCTCTCTTTTCTTGTAATAAGGTTTATATAACTTATGGGATTCCTTGTCCTTTTCCAAGTCTATGATTCTGTTAGAGAGGTTCTGCATCATTTTTTCCATTCCCTTGAAATTTGGCAATTGCTCCTCCTTAGGCTTAGTAAATAACAAAGCTTTTCCCCCAACAATTGTTTCTCCTGACCGTTCAAGATAATCCCCAATGCTTTCGTTTTCGGCCTCTACCTTCTTTGCTTCTTCATAAGTCTCTGCTAACGTAGATTTGGCCTTCATTTTGGCAAACATGGCCAACTCGGGTCCCAAAGCTGAGGTATAATATTCAATCAGGACCTTGTCTGAGGGTTTGTCAGTTTCAGAAAAATTCTTAAGATAGGCCGCAAATCTTTGGGTAAAACTATGCACCTTCTCTTTTCTTTCCTTCTTTAAAGAGCATAGTCCTTTCATGAGTGCTGCATGTGTCTTTTGGGTTGCATACTTACTTCTAAAAATCCTTTCAATGTTATCCCAATATGGGATAGAGTTTGCAGGCAAACCAAAATACCATGATGCTGCTGCACCTTTAAGAGTGTGTGGGAAAAGTCTACAAACTACATCTTCATGCTTCCCAGCTCTTAATCCTTCTATTGCCAAATAAAAACTTTGTAAATGGTCATCAACTAGCATCTTCTCATTTGGATCAAAATTAGGTAGCATCTTCTCAAAGGCTTGAGGCAAGTCGTGCAATGGAGGTGTTAAGTTCAAAGGCGACCTGGCTTTCCAAGCAGGTGGAGGATTAGGTGGGTTGGGCGGTTGATTAGCGTTTATGCCTGCCATGAGTCTGGGTGGAGAGTGAGGGGGTGAATGAACAGGAGTACGGGCCGGTGAATAGTAAGATGTCTCTCGGCCCACTTGATTTAAAGGCTGAACTACCTCCTGTAAGGTTTTTTCTACAAGTTCTTCCAAATCTCCAACCAACACTGAGTCTTCTAGTATGGGACGGTCCCTCCTTTTATATTCTCTTCTGGGAAAATCAGAGATAATTGGTAATCCTCCAATATTTTTCACATATGCCCTGGTGTGTCTTCTCAGATCATTTATCACTCGGTTGTCCACAACAAACAAATGTTCCCTATTCTCTTGAGTATTTGGATTAGGATAGAAACTGCTTTCAAAATTATCACTGGTGGGGTTATTTCGATAAAATGGGTTTCCTTGGCCAGCCATGCACTGGCGGCCCTCCTTCTAGTGCCAGAAACTATTGAGGCCTGGAAAATCGCAGGTAACAACAGCAAGGGATTCTCCCCAGTCAACGTTCCCAACCAGCCCGTGACTGTTTGGTGTAGGGAATCTGTCCGATTTGCGGTCCGGCTATCGTAGGTCAAGTAACAAAAATAAGAGGTTTTACCGGTTGCATCCTGGTCCACCGTATATATTTTTGTATTTTTTGACTTTAAGTATGATATGCAAGTGCCTATTTAACATGCATATTGATAGAGAATGCAAGGAGTATTCACAATGTGATGCGCAGGTTCTTACCTCTCCTCTTAAACTCTCATGCATCTAAATCACACACACAGTAAGAAATTAAATCTAACTACCTACCTATCCCAAGGGAGCAAGATTGTCACTTATTAATGAGTAATGTATCTTATGCATGCATTATAAAAAGAAATTACAGATAGCTAATATTTCTTCCAAAACACATGAACAATTAAAGATATTTAAACAACCAGATAGCCAATTGCTTATGAACAACATTCATTACTCATGGTGGTAATTTTCATAAAATAAACTAGAAATCATTCAGACAAGAACATAGGTCCTAAGAGTTAGAACGATCTCATAGTTAATGAACATAAGCTAAAAACGAAATAGTTCCTCTTCAACAAATCCATAGCATAACATTTGAACATCCCACCAAACTTTCTCCAATAGGCAAATTGTAATTCTCTATTGCAAAAGGAAATAGTTCTTCTTACAATATGTCTTCACTAATCTAACTGGGAAAAAGTCCCTGTTCTTATCTAGATCTTCTATATTTATACAAAAAGAACCAAACTATTGGGCTTCCCATGAATGACTCTTGGGCTCCCCAAAATTGTTTAATCTCACAATTTTGTCCTTTTGTGAGTGCTCATGATTTAGGCAATACGTTACATTTCGGATTTAATCTTATGAATACTTCATATAACGGGCCCGCTTAGTAACTAACGGGCCTTTTTCAAGCCTAGGCTTCTGTTGCCATCAATTCTGCCTTGTCTTTTACTTGTCCTTTCTTAGATCCCGTTGATTTTAGGACAAACTCCGCTTATTACTTTCAGCCAGCTTTTCTCAGCTTTATTCTTCAGCTATATCTCCTCGCAGCAGTAATCTGAGGAATCTTCTGAGTTTGTCTGCAGTCAAAACAAAAATTTAACATCGATTAGGACTGCATCTTTTCCACAAACTTAAACCAAACTAGCAATAAGACTGATTGCCAAATGAGGCCCAACCCTGCGTTTTCATTGCGAAGACCTTAAAAGATAGAAAATGAAACCTCCGCCAGACTCCAAATAGGCAAGAAAAACACTAAAGCATCAGGAAGATAGTTTAAATCACATCCACAACGGGGGGCTCCAGACGGACAACGGGTTCTGTAGGACCAATAATCCTATCGACGTCCAAAAAACTAAACACTAAAGCATCGTGTGGAAATACTCTTCGTCGACGAACGGAATAATATAAACATTGGGCAGTTAGAGAACAGCGCAACCGTAATGCTGGAAGATGGAAAGACTACAAACTCCACGGAAAATAAACATATCGATGAAAACCAACACAAAACATCGCCGAGTGGAGCAATTATAAGGCGGACAACTAGTTCGCTCGGGAGCCATAATGGTGAAAAGTAAACAGACTATGACTTCCAACTCACAATCATAAAACTTCCAGACATGGCACGAAAACCTCATAAAAACGCTAAGGGCTCAGAAATCATCTTCCGTAATGGCAGCCCCGAAGGGAAATACGGCTCCGATGCATGGTTAAAGGAATTTCGAACAACCATACTGACACGTTAAGTTCTAACTGACTCTTGGCCGGGCAGCGACGAAAAAATTGTTTCTTCTCCAAAAAAGCAGCGAAAACAAAGAAAAAGACCTCTGCTAACAAAGAAAGAAAGCAACATTTGAAATCCACAACTCAAACAGTTTCAGCCATAAGCAGTCTTCCGAAAAGTATGAAAACAGTTGACCTCAAAACAATCCAAACATGTAGCCGATGGGAAAACAAAAACAGAGTCCATGGTTCCAAACAAGTTTAGGCAAGATAAAAGTTAAGAGGAGGGTCCAAAATTTATGAAATTTGGGAAAAACAGTTGCAGCTGCGACAAGGCTATATAAAGGCCTCAGTATTTGGAGCCGCTTCGGTTGTGAGGAGGTGATGAGATAATGACCCGAGTGATTTTGTAAGAGATTGTTAGTGCAAGATGAAATAAAACAAAGAAAATGGTAGCAAAGCTAAATAAAACAACACATGGACTAGAGGATGGAAACCTCAACAATCCATGTGAGCAAAACCACTTATATATTACCCAATGGTCAAGCTAGTACAACACCTTAGAGATGTAAGATCCCAAAGGAGGCAAACAATCTTCCTAAGGTAGGCCTTTCTTTTCCAAACTTGTTTGCAAAATGGTTAAGGAACCAAATGAGAAGAACACTTTACCCTTGAGCGAAGGAGAAAAAGGGAGACTTGGCAAATTATTTCACAAAAGCGGAGAGGTGATCTAAGAGGAAGCTTAATCACAATTCCAACAACATAACCTTACTCAAAATTATTCTTACAATAAGCATTCCCATGGATTTAGTTTATATGAAAAGAGGTGGCCAAGAAATAACAAGATCATAATGTGAATTCAATGATCAATGTTTTGGCTCCAAAGTACACCAAGAGGCCATTTAAGGAAACCAAGTGTGTGGAGAGTCAAAATTCAAATTTATTGAGTAAGTGGAGCTTTCATGAGCCTTCAATGTGTCATTGGTGGGTGAGATCTCATCATTTGTTTCAGTAGCAAAGAGCTCGAAGGAAAATCACTGTTTCAGCATGGGTTTTGTTATGGAGATGCACATTTTAGAGTGTATTAACAAATATTTTAACCATGCAATTTTCGTATTTGACCGCTTTTGGGGCCATTTTGGACTCAATCTGCTCTTTTGATATTGTGAAGGGATCTTCAGCATGATGCATGTTGTATATTGATGATGCTTTACTGTGTGAATCACAAAATTTTCGCAGGTGTGCAAGTATTTGATGATACAATGTCCTATTTATGAAGGGATGAAGATATCGTACTAGATGATATGGTTGGTTGATTATCCTATATATATATATATATATATATATATATATATGATTAATTTACGTATGACGAATAGTGATGCTATCAATGCCAATATATCTAAAGTAATTTATTCTTATTACTTTCTTGCATTGAATCCTATAAATTCTTATGATGGGCACGAACGAAATTCACAATTCTTTGGAGGATATGAAGAAAAATATCTTGTGCTTGGTAGAAATGCAATCTGATACTCTCCAAATCAATAATAAGTAAGAGGAGGAAGAGAAGGATCTCATAGTTTTTTGTACAAAATGTACCAAAAGTCATCCTCACCATGAATACCCATTTAATATTGAGGAAATTTGCATCATTTGTAAATAATTTCATAACGCAAGTCAATGTCCTCAATTAACTAGTTTAAATGCCATGAATGAAGGAGTCAAGGACTAAAATAGGCAAGTAGCACCTCAAAAAATTCCTCAAGTTATGCCTTATTTCCATCTTCATTATTTCAATTAGTCATGGGCTAATAAAATGAATCCTTCCACAAACTGGTACTACCCACTCCTTAACCTTAAAAAAAATAATCCCACCCCATAACAATGGCATATTATGGCAATATATGAACCACTAACCACTTCAATGGAATTCCTTTTGGGAAAACATGGAACATCAATAGCCAATTTAGTTATCTTCAACAACAAGAGATAGTGAATTTAATTCAAATCCATGGCACCATTTTTTCTTGGGAATACTAAGATATGATAGGAATTGACCCCAACACATCCAAGCATAATGTCTATATCACTAAAAACCTACACCCAATATAAAACCTCAACATCAAATAAATTCTACCCTTAAAGATAGCGTTAAAACAAATCTACATAAATTTCTAGATGTTGGTTTCATTTATCCAATTTCAAACAATGAATGTTTTTTTCACTAGCCTTTGTCCCCCAAAAATGAGGAAAATGGAAAATATGTGTGAACTATTGAGAGCTCGGCAAGGATACCTTGAGGGATCTCTTTACATTTCCTTCTATTGACCAAGTGGTCACTGCATTGTTTGGCTATGAATACTTTTCCTTCCTTGATGGTTTAGTGACTACATCCAAATACAAATTTCTCTCGAGGACTACGATAAATAACATTTACTTCCCATGGGGTGCATTTTCATATAGCGTCCTTCCTTTTGGCTTATGCAATGATGCTACAACATTCCAAAGAGTTTTCCTCAACAACTTCTTAGATTTCATCCATGGCTGTGTAAGTATACATAGTTGACTTCATGTTATATAGCAGTCCTTATGAAGAAGCACTAACTAATATGAAAAATTTCTTGCATAGTGTTATCAAGATATGCATATATCCCTCAAGAATGAAAAATGTTTTTTGCTTATAAATAAGGTAATAGCATTAGGACATCACATCTTAGGTTCAAGATTATCAAAATCTTTGTTATCCAAGACTTACCTATCCCTCAAATGCAACGTAATGTCCATTGCTTTCTTAGACATGTTAATTACTACAAAAGGTTCATTCCTAATTTCAATGAAATAACAACACCTCTATTTGTTCTTCTACTAAATATGTTTAATTTATTTGGAATACAAAGTGCCAAAAAGATTTTAAAACTTTATAAATCCAAACTAATCTAAGTTCCTACATTAAGAGGTCCCATGTAGGATATTCCTTTTCACATACAAACCCATGCTTAGAAAAATATTTAGGTTTTGTTTTAGGATGATAAGATGCTACTAAAAATATGATATTCATTACTACAACAAAACTATTTCAGAAGATGAGCATAACTATACTATTACTAAAAATGAATTTCTTGCAATAATATATGCCACCAACAAATTTTGACACTACATCATTGGATACCCAATTTGTGTTCATACAAATCATTATGTATTAGTTATCTTAGGAATAAACCTACTGGTAGAATAAATTTTCTCTAGTAGTGGTCAAGCATTCAGGTGGTTATGTTTATTACAAGACTATGATTTTCCTATACCTGACAAGCCTAGTCAAGAAAATGTGGTTGTATATTCTTTGTCTTAGTTAGAAAATAGGCTAAACAAGGCCTTATGGATGATTGTTTTTTGATGACCATTTGTTTGTTATGCCCTTGCAAACCCCTTAGTTTGTTGAAATTGTGAAAGTTACCTTTTTACCATGAAGTTTTTGTAGAACTTTTCTCATAAATAACACCACATGCTAATAAAAAATGTGGCCCATACAACTAGATTCATGGGTATTTTTTTAAGATAAGATCTAATCATGTACTATAATCATTACATGCATGAGGATGAAGCTTATGATGTGCTTCATGCTTTCCATGATGAACCAATTGGAGGTCATTTTGTTGGCAAAGGGATTCTCTCAAAGTTTTGCACACTAGATACTATTGGACAACCCTTAATAAAGATGAATGTTAGGAAATGTGTCGAATGCTAGAGATTGTAAAAGCCTACTCAAGCTAATGAGATGCATCTGTAGTCACAAGTTTCACTAGAACCATTTGACAAATGGAGCTTGGCTTTTGTTGAACCAATTAACCATACCTCTAACCAACATGATTATATTGTGGATTGTACATATTATCTTACAAAATGGGTGTAGGTAAGCACTACCAAAATCCAAACAAGACAAAGTAGTTGAGTTTCTATATAGAAATATCTTTGTTAGATTTTATGTTCTACAACAAGTAGTGACAAATCAAGGTTCCAAATTCACTTCACAATTAATCCAAAGTCTAGCTCCTTATCATAAGATTCACAATAGGAATACTACTCACTATCTTACACAAGAAAATGGATAAGTTGAAGTTACAAATAGGAAGCTTCAAAATATTTTGACTAAAACAATTTAGATCCATCAAAAGGATTGAGCCAATAGACTGATTGAAGCAATTTGGGCCTACAACAAAACTTGGAAAACCATCATTGGATTTACTCCTTATGAGTTGGTGTATGGAAAATTTTTCTACTACCCATAGAATTTGAAATCAAAACTCCCCGAACAACATTGGAACCATGACTTGACCTTTCTGTAGCATAGGAAGATAGGGTTTACCAACTCAATTTTATTTAATATATTCGACAACAAAAACTTCATCATATACAGTAGTTCAATATTGGCATAATTTCTTCAACAAGGTCAACTAGTTCCAACAGGGTGCTCAAGCACTACTTTATGACTCAATATTCAAGGATTTGAAAGCAAAACTTTGAGCAATATGGAAGGGTTCTTATCAGGTTGATAGACTCTTCAACAATGGTTCTAATTTGATACATATCATTAATGAAGGAATGAATCCACTTCTCATTAATGGCCATGGATTGAATGTTTACAAGAAACCTTTATCTAAAGAGGAGACTATGTCTTCTTTATAAAGTGAAGGATAAAGCTTAGGTATGGTTGAGGGCACACTTTCCCTCAACACATTGCAATATCTTGTGAAAAAAATAAAATAAAATATTATGATTAAAACCTTGTTTGGCATTATAATACATAAATTCACGAAAGCCATGTTGTTGAGTCTTTTTGCCAAAAATAATTTCCTATAATGAAAACTCCTTTAAGATGCCACATGATAATTGATAACTTGAAAACTAGGGTGTTAGTGAATTCTTTGTTACAAATATCTATTTGTGTGTATGCATGCTTCCTTTGAAAAACTAACTCCTACTTGTGATATTTGTAAATATATTATAATATGTAAAGTAGACAATGCATAAAAGTCTACATATGATTCAAAAATGAGGACAAATGAAAGAAATTAGGAATGGAGATTTCATAGAATCAAATTAAGTGATTCATAAAAATATTGTTACAAATAATTATAAAGATAGTTGAAATAAATGTAAAATATTGTTATGATGATAAGTTATATAAAAAAATTAAATATATAGTACAAATACATAGAAAAATAAAAGAATTAATTAATAAAATACAATTACCTCTTTAAATATTTCTATACTAAAAACTCCTTATATCTTTTGTGATCCTTTTCATCTATTTGATCCTTTGTGAAATTCTTGAATTATTTTTCAAACAACTTGAGGGTTTAAATAAATTTCATACATTTTTTTCAGATAATAACAAAGGAAGTGTCTTTTTGGTACAATTCTTATCCATTTGATTCTTTGGCCTATAAAATAAAATAATAACCATTATTCTTATCCATTTGATTCTTTGGCTATCAAATAAAATAATAACCAGTATTTTTCTTCTTGATCCCACCAGTCTAGAAAAACATAAGGGTGATTCCATGAAGATGGGTAACACTTTTTGGCCAAATTTGGCGATGAAAACCTGATTTTTTACTCATGTGCTAGATAGAAGCCCTCAAAACG
>LPNX010923255.1:3798-22299 GCA_001517045.1 Pseudotsuga menziesii
AAATTTTTTTTATAATTATTAACTATTAAAAAACATTGCATAAATTAAAGTATATTAGTATTCAAAACATCTACCTCATACATGGTATTAGAAACCATGTGCAAGGCCCTCCTAAACCATATACAATAAAACCACGGGTTGTTTAGGAGGCATTGCACATGGTTTTAAAACCATTTGCAAGGACCTCCTAAACCATGTACAATAAAACCATGGGTTGTTTAAGATGCCTTGCACATGGTTTTAAAACCATTTGCAAGGCCCCACTAAACCATGTACAATAAAACCATGGGTTGTTTAGGAGGCATTGCACATGGTTTCAACATTTTTGTTGCCGATATTATTTTGTTATGTAGGAACATTACAACATATCCCCATATTGGATGTTTTTCTGACGGACAATTAAAATAGCGTAGCGCCTCCCGGAAATAATGCATTAATATGGTTTAAGGAAAGTGAAATGATTTCTTACAAGTTGTTTTCATCTTCAACTTTTTTCCATACATGATGTGGAATAAACACTAAACAAACTTATTGAGCTAGACCACATGGGTGAAAACAATTTATATGTAAAGATTTGTATGCATTGTAGCTAGGGTTTTACCCCTAGCTTGTGCGAATGAGCACCTACTAAGGAGAAGTGACTCCTTAGTAGCAGTTTAGTAAAATGTAAATAAAAATGCTAAACAGAAAAACGAACTACTCTAAATATATGCATGAAACAAAGCAACAAAATGTAAAGAATGGTTTTCATATTGATATTACCTCCGGTGTGAAGGTTGGTGAAGCTCTTTGCAGTGATCCAAGACGGTTGCTCCAAGCTCCAGCCTGCTCCTTCTCCTTCTCCGATGGTGGAAATGGGCCAAAAGGGGCTCTCAATGGTGAAAGTAGCTCAAGGGTGAGCTAGGGCTTCCAGAGCTGTTTTGGCAGAGTAAGGATGCTTATGATTATGGATGTGAAATAAGGGGTCTCCATCACTTATTTATAGTTTTTTAGTGGTGGAGTGTTGGCCCATGGTTTTGGAAACCATATGGTTTAGGGTAGCTGTTTAGGGTTTTTTCCTCATTTTCCTCATTATTTTATATTTTCTCTTCCCTTTTGGGGATTTTTGCTATTTTAGAGGAATTTTGGATATTTTTGGAGGAAAAAATGGGTTTTTTGGCCTTTTGGAGGCTTTTTAGATGGTTTTATGGCCTTTTGGAGGCCTTTTTAGTGGGATTTTCAGGGTTTTTAAAGGAAATATGGTAGGAAAATGGACAAATGAGCCATGTAGTGGGGTAGATGAGGTAGTGAACACTTTTTGGGTGTTAACAGATTGCCCCCTGATGTGAGAGGGCAGGAGCTCATCGTATGACCGATGGACATCATAAGTCATATATGGTTTTCTTGGGGTGTGGAGAAGAGAAGAAACAAACTGAAGCCTGGAACAACGATCCCGAACCAACTGCAAGAACTAAAAGTACATAACCTCAATAATGGATGAGGAATCATCTGATCATATGGACGAGGTGGGAATTCCCATGCTCGTATCAGGATATAACATAATAATAACAATGGGGTCCTAACATATACATGGCCTCAAATACTGAATGAGGAAGAATCTCAATATATGGACGAGGTGGGCATACCCATGCTCGTATCAAGATACATAAACATAACTGTGAGTCCCGAAAAGAGGGACTTGTAGGATGCCATACTGCTCGCTGGAACATACTGCTGGGATGATCATGTCTGAGCTGAAAAATGGATACACTGGAATGACAGCAGTGCTACTGAATGTGGTATCGAAGGAACTAATGAGCTGCTAGATCAGAGTGACAAGGGTCACACTCGCAATGGTACACTGAACTGGAACTGAACTGGGTACTCAAGGAAGCACAGAACTGAATGGCTTCTGAATACAATCGCCAACGCAGCCCGGACATCCACAGGAACATATAACTCGGCGTTCCAACGTGACTCACCAATGTGCTAGAGTCAGGGGAAATCCGGGGTCTTCGACCAAACAATGGAAGGAATATAAATATGATGCGATCAAAAGTGCTGAAGTCGAGCATGTGAGAAACAACCATTCGGAGAGGCAATGATGACTCCTCCCAAAATGGTCCGTAGGCACTCACCACAGATGGTGATGGGTCCAAGGCGCAGGGGCCTCTGGGTCTATCCTCTGGAATAGAGGGGCTGTCGTCGACAGAGGGAGACCTGCAACTATCAAGGCAATGATGTTTCCTTGACAGGAGTGCGAGGTGGAAAACCGAAATGTGATAGTATTGATAGCAGGATTGATAAACTGGGGGGAATAACTGGGCAAGTAGAGTGGGGGACTGAAACTTCCTTTGTTCAGAGTATGAAGGCGGAGAGGATCGGGCAGCATATGAAACTAACTGGTGGGAAGTGGGTCATAGCTGTATTGGATCTGGGAGGGTAACTAGGCTGAGGGAGAGTCACGCTGTGGTAAAATGGCAGGAGACTGCAGAATACTCTGAACAAAGGCGACCTAATTGGGGGTGCTGCCGAGAGGATCGATCATAGTGCCAAGAGGCACGGGTGGACTTCTTCATGGGTTAGGGAACTAGAAGAAGTGTGTATATAAAATGGTACTGTCATGTGGATTTATACGAGCCCAGGACAGTTCATGCTCGTGGTTTCTTTCAATTTTAAGGAGTCTGAAAGTAATAAGAAGACTCTGAAGTGAGAGAATGGTCCTGTCGTGCGGATTTTACGAGCCCGGGACAGTTCATGCTCGTGGGTGCTTTCAATTTTAAGGAGTCTGAAAGCAATAAGAAGACTCTGAAGTAATGGAATGGTACTGTCGTGTGGTTTTTTACGAGCCCATGACAGTTCATGCTCGTGGTTGCTTTCAATTTTAAGGAGTCTGAAAGCAATAAGAAGACTCTGAAGTGATAGAATGGTACTGTCATGCGGATTTTACGAGCCCATGACAGTTCATGCTCGTGGGTGCTTTCAATTTTAAGGAGTCTGAAAGCAATAAGAAGACTCTGAAGTAATGGAATGGTACTGTCGTGTGGTTTTTTACGAGCCCATGACAGTTCATGCTCGTGGTTGCTTTCAATTTTAAGGAGTCTGAAAGCAATAAGAAGACTCTGAAGTGATAGAATGGTACTGTCATGCGGATTTTACGAGCCCATGACAGTTCATGCTCGTGGGTGCTTTCAATTTTAAGGAGTCTGAAAGCAATAAGAAGACTCTGAAGTAATGGAATGGTACTGTCGTGTGGTTTTTTACGAGCCCAGGACAATTCATGCTCGTGGTTGCTTTCAATTTTAAGGAGTCTGAAAGCAATAAGAAGACTCTGAAGTGATGGAATGGTACTGTCGTGTGGTTTTTACGAGCCCAGGACAGTTCATGCTCGTGGTTGCTTTCAATTTTAAGGAGTCTAAAAGCAAAGAAGAAGACTCTGAAGTCATGGAATGGCCAGGCAAGGAGGAAGTGTTCAATCAAGTAACATTTATGATGACCAGGAATGAGGGTGGGGGGGAACACTCTTGGGCCTCCTTGTGGGGTGAATGAATGGTGGAAAATAACAAAACATTTGCAGTGTGACAGGAGTGGATGGCTCATGTAAAAAGTGTGGAACAATCTGATGGCGGCCAATGTGGTGCGCAAAACGAGGCAGCAAGGTGTCAGGACACAATGCTGAAATTGAATCATGTGAGAGTGAGAAATGGTCTCAAGCATCATCACGAGCTCGGAAAAATGAATCCGACAATATAAAAAGTGTGAAAAGCCGAAGGGGCACGCAAACCGAGGCGGCTAGCGGTGTCTAAAAAATGGGCAAAAAAGGACGTAGAAACAACAATGCAACGAGGTGACCATTGGGATGGTCTCGTCGTGTTGATTCCAATGGTGGAAACGGTGCGGAAAACGGACTCCGTGTGGGTTCAAAACAGCCAAAACAAGAAAAAAGTCAACGGACTATAAATAGTAAGTGGGCCCAACATGACAAGTGTCATTTGTACTATTTGACTTTGACTAGTGATCGGAGTGGACCAGAGCTGAGGTGGCATTTCTGGACGATCCGACCGGTCGATTTCAGATTCGGGAGATACAGGTATTCCGTCAAACTCATACCTGCTTTGTCATTGGGTTCGGGGGGGGGTAGTGGGTCCCAGGGTACGCTTTGTACGGTCCACGTGGGGTGGACCGCGGGTTTAGGCTCGACAGCCGCGGTTAGGGACCGCGACTGTAGGTTTGACAGCCGTGGTTAGGGACCGCGACTGTAGGCCTGATAGCCACGGTTAGGGACCGCGACTGTAGGCCTGACAGCCGCAGTCGGAAACCGCGAGTTTAGGCTCGACAGCCGCGGTTAGGAACCGCGACTGTAGGCCTAACAGCCGCGGTCGGAAACCGCAGCAGGGAACCCTAAAGCCATGGTTTTGGACCGAGCTATTCGGGTTTTTGGTTGGGGGAAGGGTGATTACTATTTGTTTGACATGAGTCTGATGAGTCTACTTTGTATGATTGACAGGATGCCGCAGGTGCTATGGAGAGAGCGGGAGATACCCGATGAGATTATGGCCATCGTCCGAGAGGACCGCCGGGTACGATCGATTCTGGGGCTATTCGGACTGCTGAAGTTCGCCCAGGTACCTATGATGCGGTCAGTAGCATTGCTGCTGAACCGACTGGTTGGTTTCTGGGAGCCAGACATACAGGCGTTCTGAGTGCAGGGTGAGAGGGTGGACCTCACCCTGACTGATGTATACTTCCTGACGGGGTTGCCCTGTCTGGGTAGGGTGGAAGACACACAGCCGCGGGTATCCGCGGACATAGATATGGATGACATGCTGGAGCGGTTCTGTGGTCCAGAGGCTCGGGTGCATAGGAATGCACTTCTGGTGAGAGATCTACAGGAGCTAGTAGTGCGGGCCATGGCAGCATGCGTGGTGCACGTCTTGGGATCCCAGTCACTGGAGAAGGTGTCTGGGGGTCAGATGCAGCTAGTGGAGCGCATACTGGCCGGTGTGTATTATGCATGGGGCCAGATGTTCCTGACTTGCGTGCAGCGGTAGCTGACAACAGCGAAGGAATCTGGCAAGGGGTTTTGCTATGGTTCCTTTTTATGTGCATTCTTTATGGAGAGGGTACCCACACTGCGGTCGAGGGTGCCGGTCAGAGCAGGAGGCTTGAGGGAGCCGCGGATGGTGCAGTGGGGCGAGATGATGCGCCGCCGTGGTGGCAGCGATGTTGGCAGGTACTTCACACAGGAGTTGTACCTACAGTGGCTCCAGCTACCGTTGATGATGGATGATTATCCATATAGAGATATGGAATACACAGGAGATCCAGAGGCACCACGGCCGCCTGGACAGGCATGGGGACCAGATGGTACGTATGGTTTGATTGCATTGTCAAGTTTTATATATGATAGTTGATTGATAGATTGTTACTGACAAATGGGTGATCTGCAGATGTGGGCCCGAGGCCGCCACCAGGGCATGTGGCACGGAGGGGGATTGTGGCCGTTCTAGCGCTGCCTAGGCGGGGGGAGGTGCGTCGTCGGGATGCAGAGGGGACGCTGGAGTCTGTACGGGCCCTGCTCGACCGTTTGCTGGTGGGGGTGACTGACGAGGGGTGGCGGGACATCGATCCGAACGTGATTCATGATTGCATGAGGGAACCCCGCGACTTCAGATCGATTGCGATCCGGGTGGCTATCTTGGCGGATAGGGCATGGGCACCGGAGCCTAGACGGGATGAGGATTTGCTGGAGGAGGAGCGAGGGGAGGATTCAGAGGCAGCGGATACCGGCAGCGACGCGGGGTACGACTCTCATTAGGGAGTGCAGGGGACTCCCCCCAAGTTTTGTAGCTACGGCGTGTATTTTATGAGATGTAGGGATGTATAGGCATTTTTTGTATAGCTGAGTACAGGGGTACTCAGGGCATGTATAGCACTGTGACATGTATTTTTTGATGTATATATATATGCACATGGATGCACCTTTTTGTGATGTTGTTTTAGTTGTACGCACGTGGATGCGCTTTATGATGTGTGATATGTTTGTATTGCACGTGGATGCAAGTAGTCTAGGATGGTTGGGCACGTGGATGCCCCTTGTGTATTTTATGTGTTTTTATGGTTTATGTACATGGATGCAAATGTGGATGCACTACAATCTTTTTGGGTTTTTATATATTTTGATGAGATGCTATGCAGGATGGAGGTGTTACATGGTGTGATTGATATGCCAATCTAGGATGTTATTGGCCATTTGATTTGCGACACTATTGTAAGCTCTTGGGACATGTGTGAATGTGATGGATTCAAACTGTCAGCTGAGTTGTTTTGTACGCAGCAATTTTCTAAATAGGCAAGGATCACGCACCTGGTAGCAGTTGTTGAGCTGGGAGACAAGTAGCTGGGAGTCCAGAAACACATGAAGGTGACATATGCCCATCTGGAGGGCAGCAGTCAGGAGACTGGTCACAGCATCATACTCCGCCTGGTTATTGGTAGCGGCACCTATACATATTCCTTCAAGGTGAATCAGTTCGTTGGAAGGGGAATATAAGACCCATGCTACAGAAGCCAGGTTGGGAGACCAGCAGCTTGCGCCATCAGCGAAGCCAGTGTAGCGAGGTGGAAGATGGTCCATCTGTGGGCATGCAAAAAATGATGAATGTAAGATTATGGTAAATAAGGGGAAAAACAAAAAAGAGAGAAAACTGTACAATGCGGACCAATGAGGTCACGGTTTCAGTTATGGGTAAAAGCGTTTAAGATACAACCCATTACGGGGGTTGCGTAAAGGGTGGCCTTCAGAGTCGGCTAAAATGTATGCCCCCTTGCCGAGGTAGGTCTGCACAATGTAAGGGCCTTGCCATATGGATTCAAATTTCCTTTACCGGTTTTGTCGTGGGCTTGGTCATAGGCGAGGACGAGGTCCCCTTCGTGGAAAGTTCGAGGGTGGACATGTTTGTCATAACCGGCTTTGGAGCAGTTTTTGGCCGCTTCGATGTTCTGGAGAGTGGCACGACAATCTTCATCTGCTTGTTCGAGGGATAGAAAATGTTGCTCAAGGGGGGAGGTATCGGGGAGGAGCTCAACGGCGATATGCAAGGCGGGTATCTGACACTCGATGGGGAGGACAGACTCTACACCGTGAATGAGATGAAACGGGGTAAAACTAGTGGCGGTCTTGGTGGAGGTACGGTAAGCCCATAAGGCAGGGAAAAGCATATGGTGCCAATTGGACTTATGCCGGTCAACAGTGCATTGGAGTATGGTTTTTAGGATTTTGTTAACAGCTTCTACTTGACCGTTCCCTTGAGGGTAGTAAGCAGAGGAAAATTGGTGTTCAAACTTGAGGAGGGTGGATAACTCGCGCCACACGGAATATTCAAAGTGTGATCCATGGTCTGAGACCAACTGTTTAGGGACCCCGAATTGAGTGATAACATGGTTAAAAAAGAAACGGGAAGCAGTGTCAGCGGTACAGTTGAAGGTGGGCATGGCTTCCGCCCATTTGGTGAAGTAATCAACGGCGATGACAATGTACTTATGGTCGTTCGCAGATGGGGGTCTACACTCCATGAAGTCGATGGCCCACTTACAAAAGGGACCAACGGTGATGACCGGGTGTAAAGGAGCAGGTGGTGTCCGGGCCTTAGGGGCAAAAAGTTGGCAGTTATGGCAATGCTTGACCGCAGTGATGCAGTCGGTGAAAAGTGTGGGCCAGAAGTATCCGGCGCGGATGACCTTTTGGGCAGTGGCCATCCCTGAGAAATGGTTGCCACAGGCACCACTATGACAATAATTAAGGACATGCTCAGCTTCCTCATGTGTAAGGCAACGACGAAGAATTGTGTCGACCCCTCGCTGGTAAAGGACATCTCCTAAGAGGAGGTAGCGAGAGGCCTAGTGACGGATACGACAACATCCATTACGAGTGACTGTGGGTCGAAACTTCTGCGTGCGTAAGTATAACAAGATATCACCGTACCATGGGTCATCAGACGAGATAGTGAACAAGTGATTATCAGGCAACTCATCGGAGATAGGTGGGGCTGGGAGAAAGGAAGGGAGATCAATGATGAGCTGGGCAGGCGCAAGGGCTTTAGTGCTCTTAGGTGTTCGGAATGTGAGGTCATATTCTTAGAGGATGATGACCCATTTAGCCACACGACCTTGCAGGAGCTGCCAGTTTAGGAGATATACCATGGGGTTGGAGTCGGCGACGAGTGTGGTATGACTAAGTAAAATGTAGTGTCGCAATTTTTGGACGGAAAAGACCACTGCTAGGGCTAGTCTCTCCTCATATGGGTAACGTAGGGGTGGGACGGACAAGGTCTGGCTGACATAGTAAATGACATGTTCTTGGTGTGAGGTGCCTTCTTGAACCAAGACTCCGGACACAGCATGCTCGGAAGCTGAGACGTAGAGAATGAAATCCTGAGAAAAATCTGGAGGGGAGATCAAGGGGGCTTGTGTGAGAGCTTTCTTGAGGGCTTCGAATGCAGCTTCTGCTTGCTCGTCCCAGACAAAGGGGATATGGGTACAGAGTAGGTGCAAGAAACCGTGAACGGTTGTGGCGTAATCGGGAATGAAGCGTCGAAGGAAATTGGATCGCCCTTGCAAGATTTGGAGTTGCCGGAGCGTTCGAGGAGAGGGAAGGTCTAAGATGGCTTGGAATTTCAGGGGATCAATAGTAATTCCTTTCTGGGAAACAATGAAACCCAACAATCGGCCTGCCGAAACGCAAAAGACACACTTGTGTGGGTTCAAGTGGATCTGATATTTGCGACAACGCAGAAAAACTTGCCGAAGGTCGTTAAGGTGGTCTGATCGTTTCCGGGAACGATCTGTAAGGTCATCAAGGTAGACGAGCAGGATGTGGACCAAATCATGAAAGCAATAGGTCATGGCCCGCTGGAATGTGGCACCAGCATTTTTTAGGCCAAAAGGCATGACGCGATAGGCAAAGGTGCCCCATGGGGTAGTAAAGGCAGTTTTGTACTGGTCTTCCTTTTGGATTTGGATCTGATTGTATCCAGAAAAACTGTCCATGAACGAGAGGACTTCATGCCCCGCACACGCATCGATGAGCTGGTCAATAAATGGCGTGGGGAAATTGTCTTTGGGACAGGCGCGGTTTAAATCTCGGAAGTGAGTGCATACTCTAATGGTGCCTTGTTTTTTGTTAACGGAAACAGGGTTTGAAACCCAGGTGGTATAGGAAATAGGATAAATGAATCCTGCCTTGCGAAGTTTCTCAATCTCTGTTTTGACAGCTGGGAGTTTTGAGGGATGAATGGGACGTTGTTTCTGACGAATGGGGGGAACGTCAGGCCATGTGTCAATGTGGTGCTCTATAATGGCAGGGTCAAGACCGGGCATTTTGGTGTAGGACCAGGGAAAGACATCACGGAATTCTCTGAAGAGTTTGTTGTATTCCTCAATCTCTTGCTCACTGCAAGAGGCTCCTAAAGTGATGAGTTCGGGGGAGCTTTCTAGGGCAGCGATATCAATTTGGATGACAAGTGAGATGTTGGCCATATTACCCTCCTCGAAGGTGTCAGGAGCAGGAATAGGGTCCTTGAACCAGTCGACCTTGGGGGGAAGGAAGTCTTTGGATTCAACTGCAAATTGGGTAGCAGTGTTAGAAGAGGATTCATCTGGGAGAAAGTAGGAACGATGGTGCATGTCATCCCAGGGATACTCCAGGGCAGTGAGAGCCTTGAGGATCTCCTCATCAGTGCGGAAAGTTTGTGTCGTCAAATCGGTTGACAAGGGAGTAGCAGAGGAAGAGATCATATAAATGGTATTAACCTCTCCGGAAGGGGGAGAATGCGGGGGGTGGATCTCCTCAATGGTGGGTGGTGCGGTCTCAAGATCCAGATTGTTCATCTCAAAGAGAGTTGCTCTATAATCGGGGAGATCGGGACAGTGATTTGTGTAATGCCCGTAAATACCGCATATGGCACAGGGGTGGTTAGTGCGCAGGGATTTGTCGCGAGGCTTGGGGGTTGGATCAAGGTGGACAACTAGGATAGTGGGGTCGTCGTCAAGCAGTTCCATGTGTTCCTGTAATGCCAGTAACTGAGGACATTGGTGAATCGCATGGCCCAACTCATCGCACAGCGAGCATTTGGGAGGAGCACGAAACACAGGGGGTTTTTTACTGTCTTGGGAGGTGGGACAGTAGAGTAAGGTTGGGGGCCTCTGCCCCCAGTTGGTTTGGTAACAGGAGGGGGGGTTCGTGGAGGACGACGGGGTAGCGACACCGAGAGGTGGTTGACTAGTAGTGACAATGGGTTGCACCGGTTGCAGGATGACATCTGGTGTCAGTGGGGGAACGGGAGGCAAAATATACCAAATGGGTAATCCTAAGGTTAAACCAGGGAGGCTGAGGGTAGCCATGACTGGGGCGCTAACTACTCCTGATGGAGGGAAGAGGAAAGGAATGGTATGGATGGGGGTAGCACCAATGTGGCTAGGTACCAAAGGGGGTTTAGGTAACAAGGGCGGTTGATTAGTAGGAGTTCACGTATTATGGGACATGGTACACAGGTCAGACACGTCAGTGGCGGGTGACGAGGGTGGAATAGATTGGAAGGTCGAGGTCATGGGCGCATCTGAGTAAACTCCGGGCCCCATAGAGGAAACAACTGAAGTGGTGGTATCCGAAACAGGTTGCTCAACCATGGGGAGAACATTTTCGGGTGCCGCAGGGGCATTGGGATCATAGTAGGTGAGTTGGTTGACCTTGACCACACGTCCCTTGTGGGGGAACATCATGGTACAAAAAACGGAAGAAGCAACTGCCCGCATGGCATACATGTAGCTGTGGCCAAGTAAAAGGTTATAATCAAGCTGTGCATTGATAACCTCGATGTCGATGAGGACGGTTTTGACAGCCAGCTGGACGGGGACGTTAGTAAATAGGCCTTGTGGTTGAGACGAACGACCGTCGTAGGCTCGCAACGCAGTAGTGGACGACTAGATAGGGGGGGATCCCAATTTCTGCCAGATGAGGGTGGACATGACACATGTAGAGGCACCTTCATCAATAATGCATCGATGGATGACAAAATTCCGAACGAAAACACAAACTTGGAACGCTAAAGTGGAAGGCATGCGGGGTTCGGATTGGTCCAAATCAAATGCCATTAAACTCGAATCATTTGGATCGATAGCCCCAATGGTTGAGAGTAAAGTCTTGCGCTGCGAAGGGCAGTTTTTTAAGACTTCTAACGCAGACATGGTTGCGGGGGATTGGGCTAAGTCATCGACAATGTTGTAGTTGGATGCAGCCCGCGCATTGGGGTTATTGTTGATACGGCGAAGCAGGAAACGAGGTGCTTTGGGAATGCCATGTAGTGGAGGTGGAGGTATATGTAACTCCTGATCAGTGGGATGAGCATTAGTGGGTTTATCAGCGGGAGGGGCTTCAGGGGTGGTGCCATATTGGGTCCGCCGGGTGTGGAGGTTGACCTCATCGGAGGACATCATCAACAAGTGGTGGGTACCTGAGTCATGCATGGGTTGATCAGGAGCAGCGTAAGTGATTTGGTGTTGGGTTGGTGCGTTGGCTTGAGGGGGAGCCAATGGTTGAATGTTTACTACCCCTTGGTTTGGTAAGGGTTTTTGCAGCACCAAAGGTGGCTGCTGAGGTTGTGGGGGGTTGGGTGGTGCTTGAGGAGCCGCCTGCCCTTGGCGGTGGGCATCTTCAGCCCAAAGTTGCCGAACTCGCTCCATGTGTGGGAAAAAATGTGTGTAGTGGCCATAGACCCCGCAAATAGAACAAGGATGGTTTGTTCGCAAATTGGGGTTTTTAGCCTGCTTGGGTGGGCGATCAGGGTTTTGGTTAGCAGGGGCCGCATTATTATTATCAGGGGGATTAGGGGGTTGACCAGCTTGGTCTGCAGGTTGGTTATTCCCATGATTCCGGCCCCTGCCACGGTTTTGTTGGCCCTGGTTGCATTGGTTGGTATGGTTTTGCTACGGGTTTTGTTAAGCGTAAACTTGCCCTTGGGTAGCAGGTGGATTCTGAGGTTGCACAGGTGCTGGAGCAGGTTGCGGTGGGTGATATGTAGGTGGAGGTTGCGCAGGGGCAGCAACTTGAGGGGGTTGCTGATAGGGTTGCGGAACGGGTTGTGGGTTTGCCGCAGGGGCTACCTGTGGTGGGTAATAAGCGGGTTGGGCTTGTGAAGGTGCAGGAGCTGGTGTAGCCTGCTGGTGGTAGTAGGGCTGAGGTGCGACTAGGGGGGCGTAAGCGGGAGTTGCATGACCGAAACACTGCGGTGGACATGAGGGTCCATGAGAATGGTGGTGTGCCATGGGAGCATACGAGTTGGTTATGCCAGACTGGGAGGTAGCCTGCGAAAGGTCAGGGCCAGGGGTAAGACGTGCTATGGAAAATGGTTGAGGATGCGAAGAGACATGGCCAATGATGTCGTCGGCAGCGTGGGATGCCCCCGGCGCATCATACTGGGAGGACTCACCGCGAGGGGCGTCAGGTATAATGGTATAGAGATAACCCGACTGGGCGTAAATGAGGTCGAATTGTTGGGCCTTAAGGATGGCCTCTTCTTCAGACTAGGGTCTTTCGGATGCCACATCCTTAGCAATGATAGGGAGAAGGGATTTGAGGAACCAATCTAGGAAGATACGGTCGTCTAATTTGATCTTGCATAAGCTACGGCGTCGACACCACTCATGAATGTGGTCCGTGATGTGGGTAGCCGTGTTTTGTCTGCATGATAGGAGGATCTCAACGCCTGCATCATAGCGGACAGGTAACTGGAAGAACTGCAGGAAGGTTGATGCAAGGGAAGCAAAGGTGGCATGGGTTCCATGGGGTTGCTCAATATACCACTTGGCTGTAGAGCCAGTGAAGGTGCGCTGTAAGAGACGGAGGCAGATAGAGTCGTCCACTATGGAGTTGGAGGAACACCATAGATGGAAGGACATAATGTGGTTTTGTGGGTCCTCACCTGCCTTGCCCGCGAACTTGGGGATGTCAGAGGGGAGCTTGGTGGGCATGTGAGGCCACGCAGGGTCATGTTGGATAGGGTCGTTGGTTAATCTGGCTAGGTCAGGTAGGTTGAGGCTAGCCATGAATGGAAAACTGGAAGAAGGATGTGACACAGGAGTGGGTGGGACCAAGTTGAGGCCAATGCCCCCAAGTGGAGGAATAGTGTTAGGGAGGTTGCCCCCAAGTGGGGGAACTAAGGTGATGTGGGATGGTCTTGCACCACCCTGGGTAGTGTGAGCCAATGATGGAGTGGGAATAGGTATTCCTGCTGCGGGAATAGGTACTGTGAGGGGAACGGTAGATGGGGGCCCCATGGAGGGCATACCCAAAGCAGGTGTGGTAGCTGGTGTAGTGGTGGATGTGCCACCAACGATCTCTACCAAGACGGGAGTGGATGTCACGCCAGCCATGGGGCTAGTAGGGGCAGTGTAAATGGGGTTCTTAGACTCTGGTTCAGAATCGGAGGTAAAATAAGGGGCGTCACTATCAGGTGACGGAGTCCGATGCCGCTGACGAGTGGAATCAAGTGACAAGGCTCGAGATCTATGATAAGTGGTATCAAGTGAAGATGATCTGTGTCGATGACGGGTGGTGTCAAGTGAACCGTGCTGTGGGGGTTCGCCCCTGAGGTGCCAAGAATGTCTCGGAGACTCAATGGTGACAGATGGTGTTAAATCTCTATGGGTTGAGGTGGGTGAAAAACAACTCAAAAATCCTAATGCAACCGAGTGTGCAGAAGGAGAGCTCGAAAAATAGGGCACTCAGGCCAAAAACCAACTCAAAACACCCAATGTAACAGCTGTGCTACAATAGGTGGAGTGTCAACAGAAATGGTCAGAATACCAATCAGCAGCAGGTTTCCTAAAAATAAAAAACGGTGGACTCACTAGACCAAAAGGAGGTAAGGGAGCATGCAAACATCTAACTAAAAGTATTCTGACTCAACTAGACATATCCTCTGCAAGGTGATGAAATCCAAGTCAGACAATATGAATAGGAAAGCCAAGTGGCTAAGATATCCCCCTACCGGGAGGGACACCGAGAAGTCAATCCTAGAAGAATGGCAACTAAGATACCCCGTTCATGACACGTCCAGAAAGGTGAATTTTCCGTTTGGTCCTTTTACCGCAATACCCCTATACAGGGATATCCCAAGAACTGCGAAAGGTAGCCCTTCAATTACTGAATGGAGTGCGGTATTCCACTCAGGCCTCCGGAACCAATCTCGCGACTTCAACCCTCCTAAGGGAGAGGCCCTTTGGTAAACTGGTGGTGACCGTGCCAAAAAGTACTAGGGGATTTTGGTTCCCTAATTGGACAACATCTATGTCTCAAGTGTAAGTAACCGAGGGGTGTTATTGGAAGCCTATCCCCCCGATCCTACCTAACTACAAAGATTCTTTTGTGTTCCCCAAGTGGGGTTAGAATGTTGGTTGAGTTAAGTAGGTTTTTAAGTCTCACTTGAATTAGGTGACAGAGTGTGTGCTCGTGAGGTGATGAACCCGAAATAGAAGTGCCACACAAAGGGGAAACCTTCTAATAATATTGAATCCACAACTTTAACATGCAAAATTTTCTGAATTAAAATGCTGAAATTTCAAAACAGATTCTGTAAAATGGAATAGAAATGATGTTGCAGAAAAGGCTATAAGGAAGTAGGGCTACAGGTGGAGCAGATGGCTGTGCAGATGCAGAAAATATTGCAGCAAAGGGGCTGGGTTCAAAAATAGTAAAATATGCAGAAAGCAGACCGCGGGTTTGAGGTAAAAGCGAGCGGTCGGACCGCGGGTTTGAAAGAAACAGGCGCGGACAGGTCGCGGCTTTCTGGCTGACAGAGGCGGTCTAATCGCAGGGAAGGGGCTGAAAGTCGCGGTCGGGTCACAACGAGGGGGATGAAAGCTGCGTTCGGGTCGCAGCGAGGGGGCTGAAAGCTGCGTTCGGGTCGCAGCAAATGGGCTGGAAGCCGCGGTCGGGTCGCAGCGAGGGGGCTGGAAGCCACGTTCGGGTCGCAGAAAATGGGTGGAAAGTTGCGGTCGGGACGGGACTGCAGAAGGAAAAAATGCAGTTTACGGCGGCCGAAAGGGACAACCAAAAGGAAAAAGCTAAATAATTGTTTAAACTGAAAACAGAGATTCAAAAGAAAACCAGCGGAGTCGCCAAAACTGTAGCTAGGGTTTTACCCCTAGCTTGTGCGAATGAGCACCTACTAAGGAGAAGTGACTCCTTAGTAGCAGTTTAGTAAAATGTAAATAAAAATGCTAAACAGAAAAACGAACTACTCTAAATATATGCATGAAACAAAGCAACAAAATGTAAAGAATGGTTTTTATATTGATATTACCTCCGGTGTGAAGGTTGGTGAAGCTCTTTGTAGTGATGCAAGACGGTTGCTCCAAGCTCCAGCCTGCTCCTTCTCCTTCTCCGATGGTGGAAATGGGCCAAAAGGGGCTCTCAATGGTGAAAGTAGCTCAAGGGTGAGCTAGGGCTTCCAGAGCTGTTTTGGCAGAGTAAGGATGCTTATGATTATGGATGTGAAATAAGGGGTCTCCATCACTTATTTATAGTTTTTTAGTGGTGGAGTGCTGGCCCATGGTTTTGGAAACCATATGGTTTAGGGCAGCTGTTTAGGGTTTTTTCCTCATTTTCCTCATTATTTTATATTTTCTCTTCCCTTTTGGGGATTTTTGCTATTTTAGAGGAATTTTGGATATTTTTGGAGGAAAAAATGGGTTTTTTGGCCTTTTGGAGGCATTTTAGGCCTTTTGGAGGCTTTTTAGATGGTTTTATGGCCTTTTGGAGACCTTTTCAGTGGGATTTTCAGGGTTTTTAAGGGAAATATGGTAGGAAAATGGACAAATGAGCCATGTAGTGGGGTAGATGAGGTAGTGAACACTTTTTGGGTGTTAACATGCATATATCTATGAACCATTGCTATGTTTTTAGCTAGACCCAGATTAGCTGCCTCAAAGGAGTATCCATGAAGATGAGAGGATGTGAGGGATGCAACTAGTAGGTATAGGACACCATTAGGTGTGTGAATTTTATGCACAACCTGCAATGTTTAAAACTGTGGTTAAAGAGTTGTCTTTGTCGTGAGTGTCATTGCATGAAATTGCATGAAATATTGATACCCCTATTGTCAACAACCAATTGATAAAATCCATGAGAGTAAAGGGAGGGTCTGCATAAATTAAATTATTGTCAAAAGCTTGTGAAATCCCAATTTTCCTTAACCAGCCTAGATCCAAATCCTAGGCTCTATCAAGCGCCGAGAGGAATCCAATATCCCGAGGTGCAAACTTCCTTGAGTGCAATACCTGAGAAGAGGTTTGCACCTCAGGAGATTGGATCCCTGTCGTCGCTTGATAGAGCCTAGGATTTGGATCTAGTCTGGGTTTAGTCGTGGGCGGTGACACAAAACTCGAGTTTGATCAACATTATAAGGAACCGGTTAAGTTGAAATCATAGATAGAATTATGAGGATTATCTCAAGATAAGTAATAAGTATTAAGGATTGAATAAATTGTTAAACTGGAAAATAGAGACAATAATTTTGTAAGGATTAAATAAATAAATGATAAATAGACACGTGCAAGTCCAATCTCCTTAGGTGCGAACCTCCTTGAGTGCAATACCTAAGAAGAGGTTTGCACCTCGGGAGATTGGATCCCTCTCGGTGCTTGATAGAGCCTAGAATTAAGGATCATTTGCATACTCAACAGTGAAATGTGTAATTAAGTTTTGTCATTAGAAGGATCAAATACACTCAGGAATTAGAGGGATTCGCCTACCAATCATTCTCAGGAGTGAAATGTGTAATTAATTTTTTTCAATGTTTGTGTAGGAATTAGAGGGATCAAATCCACTCAAGAATTAGAGGGATTTACCTACCAATCATTCTCAAGAATGAAATGTGCAATTATTTTTTTCAATTTCTGTGTAGGAATTAGAGAGATTCGCCTACTACTGTAATGTGTGTAATTTGAAATAATACATTTTTTGAAAATTTATAATTTTTTTAGGAGTAATTTATTTTTTATTTTCTTTATTTTTAATTGAAATTTGGTTAAAACTTTAACAAATCTCCTTGAATTCAATTATGATTCATTGAGATAGATAAAATTAATGAGATAAATTTTTGAGTAACTGTAGTATAAAATATAAGATATGAGAATGCATTATTGTACTGATCTCATCTTATTAATATTGCAATCATACTCTACTATCCCATGGATGGTAGGTTGAAAGAGGGAGTGACTTGTAGGATGTGATTTGGGTTCATTCAAGAACATCAATACATGTTGGCCTTCCATGTATATGTCTTCTAATTATGAAGTGCAATGAGATTTTCTGTATGTGTAGAACTGAGATACTATAGAATTAGAATTTGATAAGTAAAAATAATTATTAACCTTAATTATGATTCATTGAGAGATATGAAATTAATAAGATAATTTTTTATGAGTTTCCTAAGGAAAGACATAATGAGCTCATCTTCGTCTTACTAACAATTAATTAACTCCGAGTCGCATACTCTGAACAATTCTGCATGTGTTTTCAAAGGTGGCCAGTAGTGGAACTTGAATAGTCTGTATGTTGGAAGTTCTCTATTGATGAAAAATTGTGCAAACCCACACTCGCCTTCCCCACAAGTCTTAAATATTAGGGTATTTAAATCTCAAAGCGCCTTCCATGTATTGGCTAGCTTTCCTTTTTCTAGTTTGATATTGCAAGCCAAGCTTATTAATGAGAGCTGGTCAACATTTCTCCAAATTATATTTCCAGTGGAAAGGCTTATTTCAGAATCTTTTGCATCACTTTGTTATCTTTAGGTGAAAATAATTGAATTGACATTTCTTCCAGTTTGTATTGTTTGGCTATTACTTTCTCTGAAGAGAGTATTAACTATTAAGAGAGTTTCATCGGGTTCCAGGTTTCCTCCCAGGATTTCCTAGCTAGTTGTCTGCCTATTGAGTATTAACTATTAGGAGAGTTTCATCAGCTGGTTCCAGGTTTCCTCCTAGGATTGCCCAGCTAGGCCCTTTCAGCCCTATATATTGTTGTAAGGGTATCATATGGCGCTATATTGGCTAGCTTCCTCCACTAGTGTGGTGGTATCCTCACATTATGCTGGTCTCAAGGCTGCTTTTAGCTTATAGTTGTTTCTTACCACTACCGATATACTTTTGAGTCCCATTAACGTATCTTCTAAGTCATTTTCGGTGGTGAATAATACTATCTTATCTTATTTCCATTGGTAGAGTTTCCAAAGAAGTAACTCTTACTTCTCTTGAATTATATATTTGTTGGACATAATTTACATTTTTATTATTTTAACAATTTCCATTTGTATAAATTAATAAAATTCTTATCTTATTTCAAGATGCAACCTTAAACTTCCTTAAGAAGTTACTTTTTCTTTTCTATTGAATTATATATTAGTTGATTTTTTCTTGAATTATATATTTGTTGGGCATGATTTACATTTTTTTATTAGTTTAATA
>LPNX010923255.1:31196-46015 GCA_001517045.1 Pseudotsuga menziesii
AGTTTTTCATAAAGATGGAGTTTATGTTTGAAGACACATCATACTGTTTTTTTTCTAAACCCGAAAACCAGGAATTTGATTGGCTTATGTACTCAAACAGTTTGATATTCTGCCTGATGGTGCAGTTTGGAAACTCAAGTAGAGCCTATTGTGCATATGACAGTTTTCACGTATGTTTGATCTGATTTCACAGTGTATCTATCAATGAATCAAATTGTATGATGGAGACAGGGTAAAATTGACATTGCAGGCCTGTACAGGGGTATATAGTAGAGTGAGAAGGAGGTCAAACAACAGTAAACCAGTTTCAAAACATTTCTGAAACCTTGAGCCAGATCTGTTTCTATCTGCTGAAAGGAGAATATGGGAAAAAGTGGAAAGGTCAACAGGGCTGAGCCCACAGACCTAACCTGGGTTAAAAAACTTCCAGACTGTGCAGAACTATTTCAGTAGGCAGGATGGTTGAAGTTTTTCAAGAAGATTGATGGTTTCAATGCTCAGGTGTCCTGCATGTTTGCCAAGGGAATTAAAGAAGATATGATCATGATGGATGCTTTGAAATTCAAGGTAACTGTGGAGTTAATAGCAGAAGCTACTGAGATCAGCAATGAGGGAGAGCACTGGTTTAAAAAATCACCTTTTGAGTTTGAACCCCAAAGATACTTATTGCCTAATGTGACTCCTGACTGGAGCAAGGGTATCCTCATACAAAATTTCAGGAAGGAGTGGATTGAGCCTTTAATAATTCTTCAAAGTTATGTGACTTGTGAAGGAAGATATTCATTTGTCTTTAAATACCACTTCAGGTTCCTGCAGCACATAATAGGAGTTTCAAAAATGAACTTGCCCTTCTTTTTATTAAAAAGCCTGCAGAAGATGTCAAGTAAAATAAAGCCACAGGATGATCACACTTCCCAGTCACTTTTTCACCATGGTCTCATTAAATTGATCATCACTACAGTGTTGCAGCATGAGGGAAGGAATGGGATTTCTTTTTATTTTGGTCAGATATTCATCCTCAAAAAGAAGAACAGCAATCAAAGAGACAGACTGACAAGGGGAAGGTTATGATCAAAAAGCTAGGTCACTCAGTCAAACCTACAAGTAAAGATGAGGTCAAAGCCAAGAAGGTGACAGAGCAGGTAGCAAAACAGGTGAAGGATGACAGTCAACTCAAAGTGATTTCAGAGTACCCTAAAGCCAAGTACTCATTGTTTGCAGGTGAAGATGTACAGCCTTGTTTGAAATCACCACTAGTAGCACATTCTGATCAAGCTAGGACTGTTGATATAGAAGGAGCTGCTACTCATGAAGAGGAATTACAAACTAAGCCAAGGAGCCCTCTTACCATACTGTCTGAAGATGAAGGTTATTTACTGGAAAATGAGCAGCAGATTTTTGAGACAGAGCCAAGTACAGAAGCATGTGGAGACTTTACTACCTCAAAGGTAAAATCAGACAAGTCTAAGAAAAAGAAAAAGAAGAAGGTAGCTTCATACAAAAAGTCATACAAAAGGCCTCAAACCATACCTACTAACAAGCTGAGATGGAACATGAAAAAGCTGCTTAACCCCAAATTAGAGTCCAAACAGGAAGTTGTGGTGATTAGTTCTTCCTCTAGTGAAAAAACAGAAATGGTTGAAAGGACCAGTAAAGGTAAAGGAAAGAGAACTGTCAGGCTTTCCTCCTCTTCTAAACCTGCAGAGACAAAGTTTAGGTCTGAATTAGTTGAGATAATTGCTGAAATTAAAGATAGACTTACCAAGCAGCAAGAAGAAGATACAGCAAAGGCAGATGCTTTTGGAGATCATAAATTGGATGAAGAGGATCAGGATATTCTCAGGCAAGCAGGATATTTAGTAGAATCAGTTGTTCATGATGATTTTTCAGAGCTTTTAATGCAGGAGGACAATATATCAGAGATCCCAAATTTTGATGAAGAGAATGTACAGGAAAGCATTCAGAGATACAGGAAACACATGAAGCACCTGCAAGAAACAAATGATGGATTATTCAAAGTTAATAAAGGGCTGGTAGAGAAGTTGCAGGATATGCATAAGCATTTTTTGGAGCTGTCAGAAGTTTCTAAAGAAGTCCTTAGCAGGAAAAGGGTTGCTGACAGGTACTGTGCAAAGCTGGAGAAGACTGTTGATCATCTACAACAGGAAAATGAAGACTTGCAGAAAAGGATAACTGCTATAGAAAAAAAGGATAAAAGAGCTAAGAAAAGGGCTCGAGGCCTAGATGGTATATCTCTTCTTGTGGAGGCAGCGAAGGAGATTTGAGGCAGTTTGTAGTTAGTGGTTCTTTAAGATAATGTTTTGTTTTTGGTTAAGAATTTACTATTTTTAGCAAACCATGTAATTTTGTAAAAAGTTACTTTTTACTTGACTTAGCTTAGGGATTCGATGGAGGAAGTTAGGAGGAAAAACCTAACTGATTTTGAGATGATGTCTATTTAGAAGAATGAGCAAGTCATTGTAAAGGTTCTGCTTTTGGAGCATCAAGAGGTCTGCTAGCTGCTTGTACTATCAGATTTGTTCAGTGAACTGGTACTGTACTCTTATATACATTTACTGATGAAACTATGAATATATGACTCTTTCCTCTTTTATTTGGTCTGTGTTGGCTTTGTTGTGAGCTTGTTTAGCTTCCTAATTGACAATTTCAGTGCTGGTTGATGTGTATTTTCTGGTATTGCTTATCCATTATGGGTGAATCTCAATACAGGTTTTTTATTGGATCTTTGTGATATATATGCATCTTTATCAGTTATGTGTGTATGATTTAGTTGTGCTTATTTGCTGAATGTATTCCCTACATGCTCTTGAAGTTTACAACCACAAACACATAAACAAAACCCTAAACCCTAGTTTGAATTGAGTTTTTCTCTTGAGATTGTGTTGGCTTGTTCCCTTAGCCTTAGGGACAATTTCTGGCACAAACATCTTTGGCACCATTGCCGGGGACGAAGCTGAAGCAAATATTCCCTGGGATACTTATCATTTTCCTGGTTTAAGAGGTGAACTTAAACCAGCATCTGTTGAAGGCTATTTTCACCAAATTTGGACACACTGGCTTCTAGAAGTATTGGTACCAGGAGCAGACCTACATCTCCCTTGCTACGGGGTGTGACAGACCCTGAAAAGATTATAAAAACAGCAAGAAAGCTCAGCAGGTCCCAATCTTTTCCAGCTGCTTGTGATCCTCACCAGTTGGGTGATTCATTAGACCCAGCTGAAAACTCACCTTGGTTAAAACCTATCATTCCTGAAAATACTTTTCCAGTCTTTACCAATCCAGAAAACTTTTTGAAAGCTAAAACCACTTCTCCTGGAAAAATCCCACTGTTTCAGCTGAAAACAGGAAAGAATCCTTTCCAAGCAGGTTCTAGTCAAGTTTCTTCTTCTTCAAAACCTCAACCTAAACCTCAGTCCACAATGGCAGCCCAAAATCCACCCATGGATATGATGGACAGAATGATAGCTGCTAGGTATGCACCACTAGCATTACCCCAGCCTTTGCATGCCTTGCCTACTCATGATTATCATAAATATATGCCCCGATTCAATGGACAAGGTGAAACAACTGCAGAAGAACATTGGGAAGCCTTCCTGAGTTATGCAGACAATCAGAACATTGAAATTAAAGATGTATGGATGAGAGTTTTTGTGCAGAGCTTAGATGGGGATGTGAGAAAATGGTTCAGGGAGTTGCCTGCCAACTCCATTACAATCATTGAAGAACTTCGTGACCTTTTCCTGAGGCAGTGGGGAGACACCAAGGACCACACTTATTATATCACTGAATTTGGTGCACTCAGAAGAAAGAAAGATGAGACTGTGGCTGATTTCTCAAAAAGATTTAACAAGATGTATAGTAGAATTCCAGCAGATATCAAACCTACTAAAACATCAGCCAAACTGACTTATGCAAATGCATTTGACCATGAATTTTCATTATTACTCAGAGAAATAAGAGCTGTCTCTTTGCTGAACATGCAAGATGCAGCATTGGAGGTGGAGTCAAACTTATTGGCTTCAAATAAACTTAAAAAAGAAACACCTCAACAGTTATATGAAAGAAAAGGGAAGAAGGAGGCTGTTTCAACAAGTGCTGCACCTCAGTCTGCTGAGGCCAAAATAGATGAAATGGCTAAACTTGTGAAGGTTCTCACTGCCAAGCTGAATAAATTAGAACTGGAAAAGAATTCTGCCAAGCCCGCTCCAGAGGCTCAGAGGAATCCGAATAATCAAAATCAATTCAGGAGGCAGTTTGCTCCTAGATTCATGCCAAGAGAGCGAAGAAATAATGACATTCAGCAGGAAAGGAGGGAGAATGAAGAGCAGAGGGTGCCCCCACCTTTTCAAAATAATGTAGCTGATGAAGAGGAGGTTGATGAACAACTCCTCTTTGAGGAAACTGAAACTGACCAAGACATGAATCACTTTGGAGATGGTTTATCCACAGGTTTTGTAACAGAAGAAAATTTTTTGAATTCTAAATTTTATGATGCTGATTTGTATGAAGTTGAAGATGATTTAGAGTTTGAAAAAACTACTGTAAATGCTGCTGCTAATCAGAATGGAATTAAAAAGACCATTAATCTCAGATCTGGTCCGAAACAAGTAGTCCAAGCTCCCAAGAAGAAAGCTATTGTACCTGCTGCAAATGTTCCAGCTGCAAATGTTCCTGATAAACAAGTTGTTGATCCTGTCACAGAGAAGAAGTAGCCTGCAGAAAAGTCCAAGAAAAATGCTGAAATTGAAGAGGTAAACAGGTCAGCTCAGAATTTCAATTTGGAAACTGAATTAGGGAAATTGAAAATTCCTGTCCCATTGACTGAACTTATAAAGAATCCATCTTATAAACAAACAGTCTTAAAAGTTATGAATTCTGCTAGTAGTCAGCCTGCTGCCAGTGGTCAGCCTGTTTCAGATACTGTCAATTTGCAAGAAGAAATCCCAAAAATATTTATTGGTTCTGCCCTAGCCGAGAAGACAGAAAATGAACCTGGTGCTTCTGCTCCCTTCTATGTCACCTTAACTGTTCATGACCAGATGATCCACAATTGCCTATTAGATTCCGGAGCATCCCATAACTTAATGCCCAAAGCTGTGATGGAAGCCCTTGGCCTCAGTATTACCAAGCCTTACCATGACTTATATGCCTTTGACTCCCGAGCTGTTAAGTGTCTAGGGGTAATTAAAGACATGGTTGTTAACCTTACTCAGCTGCCCATGAAGAGTGTCATAATGGATGTTGTTGTAGCAGAAATCACACCCAAGTTTGGTATGCTTCTTTCAAGATACTGGGCAAAGAAGGTAGGAGGAACCTTACAGATGGATCTCTCATATGCCACCATTCCTGTTTTTGGTGGAGAAAATAGGAGACTTTACAGAGAACTACAGTTTGCTTACATTGTCACAGATGATAAAAAACCCACTAATCATCCATTTTTCTCTGTTGACAAAGATCTAGGTACTTGTATGTTGAATTTCAGTGATGAAGATGATTCTGTTGGCCTTTTACAAGTTGAAAAAGAAAAACCAGTAAAACATTGCAGAGAAGAAGAAGATCAGCTGTGGGAATTGTATTTTGATGGATCCTCATGCAAAGAGGGTGCTGGAGCTGGGGTCTTGCTCATTTCTCTTGGAGGTGAAACAGTCAAACTCATGTATAAGCTGGAATTTGTTACCACTAACAATACTGCTGAGTATGAAGCTCTGATATTAGGACTGAAAGCTGCTAAAGACTTAAGCATTCAGCAAATCACTGCATATGGCGACTCCGAATTGGTTGTTCGACAGGTGAAGAACAACTATCAAGTAAAGCAGGATTTGTTGAAGGTCTACAGGAATGAGGTATGGGATATGCTTGACAACTATTTCATAGCATTTAATATCACGCATATTCCAAGAAATCACAATGAGACTGCAGATTCTTTAGCTTTGGCTGCCTCATACTTCAAAATTCCTAAAACTACTCAGTTAAGGTATCCTATAGAGGTAAGGTATAGACCATGTGTCCCTGACAATGTAAAACACTGGAGGGTTTTCGAAGATGATATTGAAATCAAGAAATTTCTTGAGCTTACAGATGAGTTTTCCAATGCTCAAATTGAACAGGATGAAGGAGAGGAACAGGATGATGAATCTGCTGAAAATGTTTCTGCTGAAGCTGAGTTTCCAGAAGGTAAGATTGCAGGTCATAAGATCATAGAGTTGAAAAGTAATTTTATCCCTAAAGGTTTAGTGCCTTTAGAAAGAATTTTTACCAAGGATGACACCCCTTCAAAGCCAGTGGTTCAATCCTCAGAAGACAATGTAGTGGACTGCAATATTGGTACTGCAGAAAACCCAAGAATGGTAAAAATTTCTAAATCTCTGTCTGCTGAACAAAGGGGCAGATATATTAAGCTTTTGAAAGAATATGTGGATGTATTTGCATGGTCCTATGAAGAATTAAAAACCTATGACACAGCAATTATTCAGCATAAGGTCCCCTTGAAACCCAATGTCAAGCCTTTCCGACAGAAATTGAGAAGGATAAATCCAGCCTTATTCCCTGTGATTGAAAAAGAGATTAAAAAGTTACTGGAGGCCAAGATAATAGTGCCTCTCAGGTACTCTTCCTGGGTTGCAAATCTTGTACCTGTCAGGAAAAAGAATGGCGAGATTAGACTGTGTGTTGATTTCATTTTTCTTAACAGATCTTCATTGAAAGACAATTATCCTTTGCCAAAGATTGAACAGGTCTTACAGCAGGTTGTGGGGGCACAAAGGATTTCCATGGTGGATAGATTTTCAGGGTACAATCAGGTTGCCATGCACCCTGATGACAGAGAAAAAACAACTTTTACTACCCCCTGGGGAACCTTCATGTACGATAAGATGCCCTTTGGTCTGATGAATGCCGGAGCAACTTTTCAGAGGGCAATGGACATTGCATTTGTAGGTGAGAAAGATAAGTTTGTTGTTATTTATTTAGATGACATTACTGTGTTCTCATAGTCTGATGATGAGCACTTAAAGCATTTGAGGCAAACTTTTCAGAAATGCAGAAAATTTGGACTGTCTTTAAACCCCAAGAAATCTCATTTTGCTGTTCAAGAGGGCAGACTGTTGGGTCATTTGGTGTCTGCTGATGGCATTAGAATTGACCCTGAGAGAGTCAAAGCAATACTAAAGATCAGTTTGCCCAGGAGCAAAAAGGATGTGCAATCATTTATTGGCAAGATAATTTTTTTGCAGTGGTTCATTCCTAATTTTGCTAAGACCATTAAACAAATTACAGCAATGTTAAAGAAGGACCAAGAGGTTAAATGGACTGTTGAAGAAAAAGCAGCTTTTGAAAAAATAAAGGTGGCTCTGACTGAAGCACCTGTTCTGGTAAGTCCTGATTTTTCCAAGGAGTTCCTTACTTTTTCTTTTGCCTCAGCAGATACAATTGCAGCTGTCCTGCTTCAAAAAAACAAGGAAGGACTAGAGAAGCCCATTGCCTTTTTCAGTAAGACTCTCAGGGATTCTGAGCTGAAGTACAGCATTCTGGAAAAACAAGCCTATGCTCTGGTGAAAGCTCTGAAATTTTTCAGGATTTATATTCTTCATTCAAAGGTGATTTCTTTTGTTCCAAATGCAGCAGTGAAAGATGTTCTGACCCAGCCTGACAGTGAAGGAAAGAGGGGTAAGTGGATTGCTAAAATTATGGAATATGAGGTGGAAATCAGGCCTACTAAGCTTGTCAAAGGACAGGGATTGGCCAAACTGCTTGCTGATTCAAATTGTCAAGCATTGGGTCTGCATATCATGGCTGAAGATAGTACTCATGAAGAAGAGCAAGCAGCACTTGAAAAAGAAAAGATCATGGATTCTTATTCATCTTCAGACTGGTATGTTGATATTGTCTATTTCCTATTATTTTTGCAATGCCCTGATCACTTAGATAGGAAGGCTGCTAGGTATCTGAAACTGAAAGCTACTAAATATTGTTTGCTGGAAGATCATTTGTTTTGGAAAGACCCAGGAGGCATCTTGTTAAGGTGTTTGGATCAGGCTGAAATAAAGGAAGTAATTTCAGAATCCCATGAAGGAGCTTGTGGAGGGCATAAATATTGGAAAACCACAGCTTACAAAATCTTGAGAGCTGGATACTATTGGCCCTCCCTCTTCTCAGATGTTTACCAGTAGGTGAGAGCTTGTATACCCTGTCAGAAATTTACAGGTAAACAGAAATTATTATCCCTGCCATTGAATCCTATTGCAGTTAATGCCCCTTTTCAGCAATGGGGTCTGGATTTTATTGGAGAGATAAATCCAGCATCTTCTGGACAACATCATTGGATTTTGACAGCCACAGATTTCTTCACAAAGTGGGTAGAAGCCATTCCTATAAGGAATGCTACAGATAAGGTCATTATAGAGTTCATTGAAGACAATATCCTGAGCAGATTTGGTTGTCCACAAAGATTAATAACTGATAATTCCAAGGCATTCAAATCTAAAGCAATGGTGGCTTTCTGTGAAAAAAATGGCATTGTTTTGAAACATTCAACTCCCTATTACCCTCAGGGAAATGGCCAAGCTGAATCATCTAACAAGAATGTCATTCAAAGCATCAAGAAATTGCTGAAACATAACAAAAGGTCTTGGGATTCGATGCTGAAGTATGCATTGTGGGCAGACAGGATTACAGTAAAGCAGGCCATAGGTACTTCTCCTTTTCAGCTGGTGTATGGAACAGAAGCAGTATTCCCAGTCCAGTTGGGGATCCCGGTAATGAAGTTCCTCGAGAACTCTCAGGAAGAACCAGATGACATGCAAAGGAGGATTTTTGAGATGATAGAGTTGCAGCAGCATAGAGAGAAGGTGGACAAAGAAGCTCAGTTGTACAGAGCTAAGGTAAAAAATAGGTTTGACAAAAGAATTAAAGAGCATACATTTTCAGAAGGTGAGTTAGTTTTAAGATGGGATGCAAGAAAGGAACAGAAAGGTAAGCATGGCAAATTTGATAATCTATGGTTTGGCCCCTTTCTGATAGCTAAAGTTTTGGAAAATAATACATTCATCTTGCAGTCCTTGGAATGTGAGGAATTGCTCAGCCCTGTCAATGGGCGATTCCTCAAGCATTTTTACAGTTTATGAAATCATTTTCACTCTTCATTGTACATACCGGTGTGAGTAAGGTTGAATAAAGACTCCATAGCCCAATGGAAGTTTTCAGATAGGTGAATAAAGGACAGAAGGCACTGGTCTACAGGTTCTTGAAGCCTCACAGGGAGGACTTCATCCCGCAGCTGGAGCCAGATGTTAAGTCAGTAATTTTTCCTCCATTTTTTGGTTTATTTTCTCCAGTTTGGTTTGTTTTTCAATCTACCTCAGTTAAATTTTTGGTTTTATTTTTCAGTTTTGATCTCCTTAGAAACTCTATTGGTGATTGAATAGGTTTTAAACACAATCCTTTTAGGTTTTATTTGGTTTTTGATGATCTTTTTGTGTTTTAAAAAGGGGTAAAGAAGGTCTTATATTCAAAGGTTGAGTCATTAATGTGTTCAGAGACTAGTTAAACCTATTTTCTAAACCTAGCAGCTTACAAAACCTTCGACAAATTGACAAAAAGTTGCAAAACTGCGCAAATTTGACTTAGTAATTATTCTTGTAGCGCTGGTAAAATTTTTAACAAAGACTGCGCTACAAAAATATCGCGCCTCTGTGTTTTTCTGATTTTAACGCAAATTTTCATCATGGGTTTCGTCTGGAAGTGACTGATTTTATTTTGCAAGGTGTTTTAACATGTGTGACCGCAGTTTAGACATGATTTTAAGTAGTTATTAGTCACGCAGCCAAAGCAAGTTCATCATTGCTAAAAACGTGGAATCAGTTGGACAAGATCATCAAATCTTGGCTTAAACTGTCAAATGTTTTGTTCCACATGCACTTTTATAGGAAGGCGAGTTCGTGGAGAAGAATCAAAACGCTAAAAAACTGGATTATGTTCCTGTGAAGGAAGACAACATTTGCAAACGCTAGCAGAAAGTTAGGGCATCTTGATTTTTTCATTTGCGGTTGAGCAGATGATCTGGAGACATTTGTTCACCTAAGGAGAGACCGTTGCCACTTTAAAACAAAGCCTTAAGCCACGAAATTTAAGAAATTGGTATGTACCTTGCTACAAAACCCTTATAGCTCAAAATTTGGGTTTTTCTTGTTCCTCGGTGATTTGAAGAAATTGACTGTTTAAGATGATAGAATGGGACATAAAGTAACTTCTTCACCGCTGAAATAGTCACCAGGAGCTGTGATAAAAAATTTGAAGAAACAGAGTAACAAAAAGGCTTCGAATTTAAAGCATTCAGCCTGTAAAATTTAGTGATTGTGTGAAGGAAGATAGTTTATAATTTGTTCTCCCATATATTCGAAGCTCTGGTGATGATGCATGGTGATTGTAAGGAGCTGATTGAATGGAGTTTTGTCTCTAACCTAATGCAAATATAAACCAGAAATTACAGAAGACAACATTCAGAAAATTTATAGATTTACTGGTTATGCTCATTTTTCACACAGAGGCTGTTTTGTTGATNAAAAATTACAGAAGACAGCATTCAGAAAATTTATAGATTTACTGGTTATGCTCATTTTTCACACAGAGGCTGTTTTGTTGATTCATTCGAGTGGTTTGAAAACTGTGGAATTGTCATGATATGTGAAATCATTTGCTGGGAGAATCATGCTCAAATGACTACAGGACATGTAGGCTGTATGTACAGGATTTGGTGACAGTTTGTGGCTAGGATAAAGATTTTGCAAACACTGGTGTATTTGTTCCTTCTTTTCATGCTGACAGTCCAACTTGATTCGATGAGCTTATGGGTGATGTTGTGTTTGAAAATATGAAGCAGTGGAAGATTTAGGGTTTGAGGTGAAGCTGTCTTGATGCTTTTTGGATGCAGGGATTTAAGCGAAACATCAATATAAAATATCCATATTCATTGACTGTTTTCCATTGCATTTGAGCACTCTGGACATTGCAGTGCCATTTTGAAGGTTTCAAACCAGTTTGTCATAAAGATGGAGTTTATGTTTGAAGACACATCATACTGTTTTTTTCTAAACCCGAAAACCAGGAATTTGATTGGCTTATGTACTCAAACAGTTTGATATTCTGCCTGATGGTGCAGTTTGGAAAATCAAGTAGAGCCTATTGTGCATATGACAGTTTTCACGTATGTTTGATCCGATTTCACAGTGTATCTATCAATGAATCAAATTGTATGATGGAGACAGGGTAAAATTGACATTGTAGGCCTGTACAGGGGTATATAGCAGAGTGAGAAGGAGGTCAAACAACAGTAAACCAGTTTCAAAACATTTCTGAAACCTTGAGCCAGATTTGTTTCTATCTGCTGAAAGGAGAATATGGGAAAAAGTGGAAAGGTCAACAGGGCTGAGCCCACAGACCTAACCTGGGTTAAAAAACTTCCGGACTGTGCAGAACTGTTTCAGCAGGCAGGATGGTTGAAGTTTTTCAAGAAGATTGATGGTTTCAATGCTCAGGTGTCCTGCATGTTTGCCAAGGGACTTAAAGAAGATATGATCATGATGGATGCTTTGAAATTCAAGCTAACTGTGGATTTAATAGCAGAAGCTACTGAGATCAGCAATGAGGGAGAGCACTGGTTTAAAAAATCACCTTTTGAGTTTGAACCCCAAAGATACTTATTGCCTAATGTGACTCCTGACTAGAGCAAGGGTATCCTCATACAAAATTTCAGGAAGGAGTGGATTGAGCCTTTAAGAATTCTTCAAAGTTATGTGACTTGTGAAGGAAGATATTCATTTGTCTTTAAATACCACTTCAGGTTCCTGCAGCACATAATAGGAGTTTCAAAAATGAACTTGCCCTTCTTTTTCTTAAAAAGCCTGCAGAAGATGTCAAGTAAAATAAAGCCACAGGATGATCACACTTCCCAGTCACTTTTTCACCATGGTCTCATTAAATTGATCATCACTACAGTGTTGAAACATGAGGGAAGGAATTGGGATTTCTTTTTATTTTGGTCAGATATTCATCCTCAAAAAGAAGAACAGCAATCAAAGAGACAGACTGACAAGGGGAAGGTTATGATCAAAAAGCTAGGTCACTCAGTCAAACCTACAAGTAAAGATGAGGTCAAAGCCAAGAAGGTGACAGAGCAGGTAGCAAAACAGGTGAAGGATGACAGTCAGCTCAAAGTGATTTCAGAGTACCCTAAAGCCAAGTACTCATTGTTTGCAGGTGAAGATGTACAGCCTTGTTTGAAATCACCACCAGTAGCACATTCTGAGAAAGCTAGGACTGTTGATATAGAAGGAGCTGCTACTCATGAAGAGGAATTAAAAAATAATCCAAGGAGCCCTCTTACCATACTGTCTGAAGATGAAGGTTATTTACTGGAAGATGAGCAGCAGATTTTTGAGACAGAGCCAAGTACAGAAGCATGTGGAGACTTTACTACCTCAAAGGTAAAATCAGACAAGTCTAAGAAAAAGAAAAAGAAGAAGGTAGCTTCATACAGAAAGTCATACAAAAGGCCTCAAACCAGACCTACTAACAAGCTGAGATGGAACATGAAAAAGCTGCTTAACCCCAAATTAGAGTCCAAACAGGAAGCTGTGGTGATTAGTTCTTCCTCTAGTGAAAAAACAGAAATGGTTGAAAGGAGCAGTAAAGGTAAAGGAAAGAGAACTGTCAGGCTTTCCTCCTCTTCTAAACCTGCAGAGACAAAGTTTAGGTCTAAATTAGTTGAAATAATTGCTGAAATTAAAGATAGACTTACCAAGCAGCAAGAAGAAGATACAGCAAAGGCAGATGCTTTTGGAGATCATAAATTGGATGAAGAGGATCAGGATATTCTCAGGCAAGCAGGATATTTAGTAGAATCAGTTGTTCATGATGATTTTTCAGAGGTTTTAATGCAGGAGGACAATATATCAGAGATCCCAAATTTTGATGAAGAGAATGTACAGGAAAGCATTCAGAGATATAGGAAACACATGAAGCACCTGCAAGAAACAAATGATGGATTATTCAAAGTTAATAAAGGGCTGGTAGAGAAGTTGCAGGATATGCATAAGCATTTTTTGGAGCTGTCAGAAGTTTCTAAAGAAGTCCTTAGCAGGAAAAGGGTTGCTGACAGGTACTGTGCAAAGCTGGAGAAGACTGTTGATCATCTACAACAGGAAAATGAAGACTTGCAGAAAAGGATAACTGCTATAGAGAAAAAGGATAAAAGAGCTAAGAAAAGGGCTCGAGGTCTAGATGGTATATCTGTTCTTGTGGAGGTAGCGAAGGAGATCTGAGGCAGTTTGTAGTTAGTGGTTCTTTAAGATAATGTTTTGTTTTTGGTTAAGAATTTTCTATTTTTAGCAAACCATGTAATTTTGTAAAAAGTTACTTTTTACTTGACTTAGCTTAGGGATTCGATGGAGGCAGTTAGGAGGAAAAACCTAACTGATTTTGAGATGATGTCTATTTAGAAGAATGAGCAAGTCATTGTAAAGGTTCTGCTTTTGGAGCATCAGGAGGTCTGCTAGCTGCTTGTACTATCAGATTTGTTCAGTGAACTGGTACTGTACTCTTATATACATTTACTGATGAAACTATGAATATATGACTCTTTCCTCTTTTATTTGGTCTGTGTTGGCTTTGTTGTGAGCTTGTTTAGCTTCCTAATTGACAATTTCAGTGCTGGTTGATGTGTATTTTCTGGTATTGCTTGTCCATTATGGGTGAATCTCAATACAGGTTTTTTATTGGATCTTTGTGATATATATGCATCTTTATCAGTTATGTGTGTATGATTTAGTTGTGCTTATTTGCTGAATGTATTCCCTGCATGCTCTTGAAGTTTACAACCACAAACACATAAACAAAACCCTAAACCCTAGTTTGAATTGAGTTTTTCTCTTGAGATTGTGTTGGCTTGTTCCCTTAGCCTTAGGAACAATTTCTGGCACAAACAGAGTGGATAACTCCCTCTTAATCCTTGAGTCTTTGCATAACTCTTTGAATTCATTCGATGTGAATTTTCTTCCATTATCTGATCGAAAGGTCTTGATCTTCTTTTCAGTGTGGTTCTTGATCAAGGCTTTGAATTCCTTGAACTTGCTGAAAACTTCATCTTTGTTCTTCATGAAGTAAATCCATGTCTTCCTAGAAAATTAATCAATGAAAGAAACATAGTATACATACTCGCTTAGTGAACTGGATGACATTGGACCGCATACATCGGAATGGATAATTTCTAAGATTCCTTTTGCCTTGCTTTCGCTACTTGGAAATTTCTTCTTTCTATTCTTCCCTTTTGCACATCCTTTGCATACACCTTCATGTTTTGTCTGCATTTCTGGGAGACCTTCAACAGCTTTGCTTGCAAGTGGTGGTGCTCTGTAATGCACATGTGCAAGTCTTCTATGCCAAAGCTCATTTGGTTCTACCGAATCATGAACCAAAGCTTGTTCTAAATGGCCCTTAAATTTGTATAAGCCTCGTTCTTGTTCCCCAATAACTACTACATCATCAATAGTCTTTCCTTTTGGCCACATGATGGCTTGACCATCTATAAATGCAACCCTCATTCCTTTTGCATCTAATGCAGATATGGAGAGGAGATTATTCTTTAGTCCTGGAACAAACAATACTTCCTTCATTGTCATATAATTTCCAGAGTCTAGCTTATACGAGGATTCCCCACTACCTTTTATTGGATATTGGTAGTCATCTCCAAGTTTCACCTTGTGAGGTGATTCATGTTCAGATAATTTCACAAAGGATTCCTTCAA
>LPNX010923264.1:0-10324 GCA_001517045.1 Pseudotsuga menziesii
AGGCTAGCATAAGGTATGTTAGGCTACGACTATGGTATGATAGGTGAGGATAAGGTAGACTTGGATAATGTAGGCTAGGCTAGGTTAGTGTAAGGTAGGGTGGGGTGGGATATGAAAAGCTAGGACAATGTGGGCTAGGGTAGGTTATCCTAATGTAGGATATACAGGATGGGATAGGATAGGCTGCGATAAAGTATAGCCTAGGTAGATGAAGCTAGTGTAGGATAAGATAGGTTAGGCTTGTGTATTGTAGAATACGATAGGCTAGTGTACGATAGGTTAGTCTAGGCTAGCTCATGGTAGGTTAGGCAAGGGTAATGTACGTTAGGGTAGGATATGTTAGTGTAAGATAGGCTATGTTAGGGCAGGATAGGCTAACTTAATGTAGGCTAGGCTAAGCTAGGGTGGGATAGGATATGTTAGGTGAGGTTAAGTTAAGCTAGGGTAAAGTAGGGTAAAATAGGGTAGGTTTGGCTAGTGTAGCTTAGGTAATTGAAGCTGGTGTAGGATAAGCTAGGACATTTTAAGGTAGGTTTGGCTAGGCCAATGTAGGATAGCTTAGGACATGATAGTCAAAGCTAGGATAAGGTAAGGTAGGAAAATGTAGTCTAGGATAGGGTAGGGTAGGAAAGTGTGGGCCAATCTAGGATAGCGTGGGCTAAGCTAGTGTAGTATATGATAGTCTAATTTAGGTTAAGCTAGTGTAGGCCACACTAGGACATGCTAAGTTAGGTCATATTATGGTTGAGTAGGTTAGGATAGTTTAGGCTAGATTAGGTTAGGTTAATGTAGGGTGGGTTAGGCTATTATAGGTTATGTTATGCCAAGGTAATTCAGTAAGTTGGGTTAGGATATCATATAGTAGGTTATGCTATGGTAGGATAAGTTAGGTTAAGATGTGTTAGGATAGGCTAAATTAATTAGTTATGGCTAGATAGGTTGGGCTAGTGTATGGTAGGGTAGTGAAGGCTAGGTTAGGCTAGGGTATGATAGAGTAACATATGGTAAAAGGGAATAGGTTTAGGTTAGGCTATGCTAAGGTAGTATAGGCTACGCTATTATGGGGTAGGTAGACTAGGTTGAGTTAGGTTGGGGTAGGTTGACTAAGCTAGTTTAGGATAGGCTAGAATAGGGTAGGATAAGTTAGGCTAGGCCAAACTAGGGTAGGTTAGGGTAACCTAGTCTAGGTTAAGTTAGGCCAAGGTAAGTGGCTTTCATCTAGGCTAGGTAGGGTAGATAGGTTAGGCTAGGTTAGGTTCGAATAAGATAAGATAAGGTATGCTAGGGTAGGATAAGTAGACTAGGTTGAACCAATTTAGGATAAGCCAGGTTAGGGTAGGGTAGGGTAGTGTAGGTCTAGGAAGGTTAGGGCATGGTAGGCTAGCTTATGAAGGATATGTTATGCTATGGTTATGCTAAATGGTATGATATGCTATTCTAGGGTAAGCTAGACTAGGCTAGGCTAGTGTATACTAGGTTAGGACAAGTTACACTAGCCTTATTTAGGTTGAGGAGGTTATGGCAGGTTAGGTTAGGCACAGGTAAGGTAGGGTAGGAAAACATAGTGTAGCCTAGGCTAAGGGAAGGGGAGGGAGGCTAAGATGGGGTAAGCTAGGATAGTGTAGGATAGGAGAGGATAGGGTAGGGTACAATAGTATGTTGTAGGATAACCTAGGTTAGGGTATCTTAGTGTAGGTTAGGCCAAGACAATGTAAGGTAGGCTAGGATAGGATAAGATAAGGTAGGAGAACTAAGAGTAGGTTAGGGTAGGTTAAATTAATAATGGTAGTTTGTTGTAGAGTGGGTAGATTAGGTTGGGTATGCTAAGACATGGTTTAGTATTGTAGGTTTGTGTAGCCCAATGGTAGGCTAGTGTAAGCAAGGATATATTATTTTTAAGTTAATGTAGGATAGGTAAGGTAGGATAGGTTTAGGGTAGGGAATTTTATACTCAATAAAATCAAACATGTTAATATTCAAGTTTATAGTTTTTCAAATCAACATAAATATTTTAATATATAGTTTTCAAATTGAGTTGATTGGTTACTATTACATGATTTAATTTAGACATTCCAATTATTTTCCTAAAATATATGTTGAAGAAAAATAATTATCTTCTCCTCATTTCTCTTCAATTCAATATTGATTATATAAGTGGTGATATCTCTATGATTGTGTCATATGAGAGAGATTATCTAGTAGTTGCATTTTGTCTTTTCTATCTCATGGCATGGGTTGGATATGTTCCATTATTTTTATATGTTTTTTTTTCTTATGTTAAAGTGTGGTGTTGTAGGGATTTCTATTTTTACTTACAAGAATCAATGTTCTATAGTTTTATAATGCTCATAATAGATGTCGATGTTCTGTATTCATTTTCAATATCTTTATATAAATCTCAACCTAGAGAGAGTTGTGTACCTTATTGTATAGTAGTAAAAACAAATATTTTGGGGGAAAGGTGATTAGAACCCTATAGATTCTCAAGTGGGTGGAGTCTCACCCTTTGATCTAAGTTCCAGAGGGGTATTGGAGGGAATTGAATCCATTTATGCATTTAAAAATGCAATTTAAATGCTTCCAAATTTTGATTTTACCAAAAAATAATTTATCGAATTCCCACAAAAAACCACGAGAAATCCAAAATATGGAATAAATAAATCATTTTTAATATGAAAACGACCTTTTTTCATGCCATTATATTAATTAAAGAATTTTATTTTACATAACCCAATCATGCTTTCATACTTCATCCTTCTTACAGAATACTTTCGAAGAAAGACTTCTTCGCCTTACACATACTCTTTACATATAATATAGGACTTTCCATAAAAAAATCAAGTTACAAAAAGTCTTAACTACAAATAATTCTTGACAACAATTAGGCCATATCTATCAAATCAACCTCACCTTCATGGAGCACGTTCCCCCCCATAAATTCTTAAAACAACAAATAGCCTGATTTGAGATTTATAGCCTTTTTCGAAAGACTATCAGTCATCACATTGAAATATCTGGAGACGTGTGTGAAAGAAATCTGAGTGAAGAATCTTTTTAATAGTTGAACTCTCTCATACCATTTTTTTAGCACCAAAGCCTGAATATTGTAATTACCATTAATCCATTCAATTAACACTTTAGAATCATGAAAGATATTGATATTTTAGATTCCAATAATGGCAGTAAACTGTAATAATCCCCAAAACTCATCAGGTCAGATTTAGTGTTATATCCCTTTCCTCAACCGAGACATAAAGTAAAATAATGATCTTTATTTAAACTAAGCATCATTCCACAACCACAATAAGAGTTTGAAGAAGCACCATCAAAGAACCATTCAGCACAAAAGGAAGTGGTACCTGGAGGATAGGTCCTTTTCATCTTCTTTGATAGATTCGAGACCATATATTCATTAAAGAGACTAATTCCTCTGATCCCACAACTCATTACATTGGGTGAGATGTTTTGAAAAACAACCTTATTCTATGTAATCCAGATAGAGCACGATATAAAAATAGGAAGAAGACTAAAAAATAGAATTATGGAACCAGTCAGTAAAAGAGGCTTCAAGATCCTTAGGAGCTCAAGGAAGGTTAATAAGAGAAATGCCTTCTTTTATTAAGGTATTATTAGTGGAGAAATGGGTTCTACCATCTAATCAAATCTTGATGGCTGAATATATGCCTATTCCATGTAGAGTGGCCAGGAGATACTAGCACGTTGCAGCAGGTCGAGGGATACAATGATGGGGGGGATTTTGAAGACTAGGAAAGGGATGAGTGAGCTATAAGAAGGTAAAATATTATAGATAATGGTATAAGAAATAGGTGAGAATGACAAGGAATAAGGATGAATAACTGTGAAGGGAAATGCATGATATGTGAAATTAAGAGGAGAGGACGAATGAGTTATGGAAGTTGAAGAGAGGTGAAGAGCTAGCCAAATCATAGTTGAGAAATAGAGATATAATAGTAGATGATAACCTAGTTAGAGGAAAATGGGGAGGAGTGTTTATAGAGTCAAAAGGAGGTAACAAAGGTATCATGAGAGATGTTGGGATGAAAACTGGTGATGTAGAACCAATCCAAGCATAAGTTACAAAACAACTAGAGATACATGAGAATTAAGAAAACTGAGACACTTAACCCCATTTGTTGAAGAATGAAGGACAAAGATCCATGGAGCCAACCTAGTTTTGACCACTCCCCAGGTGTCTATTAATAATACGACACTCATATTTCTCTAGTTCTACTTTATATTTAAATTGGTACACTAATAATCATAGAAGTAGTTACCAGGTTGGTGCATTAGCAAGGGGAAATAATATTGGTTCTAGTGTTAGTTCAATATTGGGAAGTCATAATAGTAGTATTAATTCAACTTTAGTTTTTGCTTTAAATTTGATTTCACTACTTGGTCCTAGAAGATTATTTTTGATAGGGAATAAAGTGATCATGATGTGTTAGGTACATGGTGGATCCTTAATGTGATACCCAGAATTTTGGGGCAAGGGAGTTGAAGAATACACATAGCAATACTGGTTCCTTTGTGAAACCATTTGGAGGTCAAAAGGGGTTCCGAATGCATCCAAATTGATAGAGTTCCAAAAAAAAATAAGAGGATATGATTTAAAATGTATTTGAAATTTTTGGAATATGCTGCCACCTCTTACCTTGCCAGAGGTCAAGAAATTTGTCATTGTTGAATTCCAATTTCCAAAATTAGAATAACAGGGAATAACAGAGCTTAAGGAAATTCCACAATATGAGGGAGAGTCAACTTGGGAATATGCACAGTGATTTATTAAGGTGATGAGTAAGTTTCCATTGCCCATTCATGATACACATTACAAATATTGGTTTATTCAAGGATTACCACTGCTAACCAGGATGCCCTTATCTCAACAAAGCATTGATAGTCTTAGAAGTGCATTGTAGAAGAATACAAAAATTGATGCCATGGTTTAGTATCTAGGGAGAGATAAAGATTCAATTTCTATGATAGGACTTTAATTGTCGTAAGTTTAGAAACAAATCCTCATGTTAACTAAAAAGAACCATGAGGTGACCATTTTGAATGTAGGTTGTGAGTAGGTATGGTGCACTAGGTGTATGAAATAAGGGAATCATTCTTTTAAATTTCCAATCCTGAGAGGGGTAACCATTAGAGGAAATTTGAGGTCTAAAATGGGCCTCCCAAGGAAAATAATATTTATTAATTTTGGACGAAGAAAGAAAAAAACTACTTTTTTGTTCGTATTTTCGACATATCTCCCCATGTTTTTACTCACATTTCGAGCAGAAGTGCTCATTGGATGCAAAATTAAATTCTACATCCAACGAGTATCCACACTGCGTACTTTTGACGGACTCCTCTACCCCAAAACAAGCATTAGAGTAAATTTGGGGTCTAAAATGGGCCTTATAAGAAAACACGCCAACAATAAATTTTGTGAGTTGGAATTCAAGAAGCAATAGAATTTCAATATAATGAGTCAACCATAATGGTTGAATTGAAATATTTGTCATAAAAGAAAACTACTTTTTTTCTTCGTATTTTTGACATATATCCGTGTGTTTTTACTCAAATTTCAAGCGGCGGAGCTCGTTGGTTGCATAATTTAATTCTGCATCCAATGAGTACCCACATTACATATGTTTTATGGATCCTGCTTCCCCCAAAACAACAAATACCTAAAAAATGTGGTGATGACATCATCATCACGTTTTTTCAGGTATTTCTTATTTTTTTGGATAGCGGGGTCCACCAAAAGTATGTAGTGTGGGTACTTGTTCGATGTGGAATTAAATTCCACATCCAATGAGCTATTCCACTCATAATTTGAGTAAAAACACAAGGAGATATGTCGAAAATACAAACACAAAAAAGTAGTTTTTTTTATTTTCCTCCAAAATTAATAACTATTATTTTAATATTTTAATTATTATTTTATTATTTTAACTATTATTTTATTATTTTCCTTAGGAGGACCATTTTAGACCTCAAATTTCCTCTAATCAAATACCTGAAAAACATGATGATGAGATCTTCATCACATTTTTTCAGGTACCCTGCTACTCGAAAAACAATAAATACGAGAAAAACATGATGACGATGTCATCATCACGTTTTTTTAGGTATATGTCATCATCACATTTTTTTCAAGTATTTCTTGTTTTTGGGGAAGCAGAGACCTTCAAAAGTATGTAGTGTCGGTACTCGTTGGATGTAGAATTTAATTCTACATTGAACAATCCCTCCTTCTTGAAATTTGAGTTAAAAAACAAGGAGATATGTCGAAAATATGAACAAAAAAGTGGTTTTTTTAATGACAAATATGTCAATTCAGTCATTATGGCTGAGTCATTTGTTGAAATTCTATTGGTTCTTCAATTTCAAGTCACAAGAATTTATTTTTGGCTCATCTTCTTATAAGGCCCATTTTAGACCCCAAATTTCCTCTAATGTACCTTCAATCCCCATTAGGATCATCCCCAGGGAGACGTTCAAGAGGAGTTGCATAAGTAGGTACTTCTACCCCTTTCCATGCACCAGTACAATACCATGCTTTCACAAATGTGTATAAATGTAAACCTAGAGAATATTATGAGAGTTGAAAGACATATGGGAATCCTCCTAGACATTGTTATATCGTACAAAAATATTCATCTATTCCTATTACTATGTATTGCAAATTTTGTGGCTCTTCAACCCACAACAAGAATAAATGTAAATCCTTGGCATTACCAGATAGAATGGATCATTATGTATTCTAGGTTTTTTGATAATATGTAACCTCAATAAAGGGGAGGTAGAGGATGAGGACGAGGAGGTGATTGCAAAGGAGGGATAAAAAGTGGTCAAGGTGGATCCATTCAATTCTACAAATGTAATGAGTCCAATCACATTGCTAGGGATTGTCCCTTTCCTTGATGATCACATTGTTCTTATTTTTGGGTGAATACCCATAGTACTGAGGAACACCCTAAACTAATTGTGAAATGGGAAGACAAAGTTAAAAATAGGCCAAGAAACTGGATTAGCTCAAATCCTGAGATGGTAAGAGCATAGTTGGTCTAACCATGAATGGTGTCATTTTCATGGGGCACAAATAGGTGCCGACAATAGTTCCTTTGAACTTTCAAAAAGTTAGAAATTAGGTCCAAAGGAATCACTATTTGACCCCATTCAACAGAAGGTAATTTTAAAAAATGACTATGAGATGTTTATACATATGCCAACCTCTTCATCACTAATAGATGTAGAACATTGTATATCTAAAAGCATGTTCCCTAAGCCATCCTTTTCAAGTTGTAGAAATAAATTGGAAGTATAATACTCAAGTAATTCTAATAAAATTATTAATCTCTTATTCAATTTATTTGTTGATCTCTTAGAATATGAAGGATTAACAGATAACTAATGAAGAGGAGGACTTGATTTTGGCTAATGCACCTAAAAGGAAAACCAATAGAGTAAGGAGGGAGAAGAAGATATTTGGAAAATAATTTTGATTGGATGCTCAAGTGGATGGATTTGACGTTAAGTATGTCGTGTTGGAACTTGGTTCAGAAGTTCATATTCTTCCTAAGAGTCCTAATAGGATATGGTAATACCATCCTCTAGTATATTATCCCATTCAATTGCACACATAAAAGTAGTATCAAATATTTCCAATAGGGTGGATGTAAAGCATGAAATTTGATTTATCCGGTGTTAATACATTCATATATTTTGAGGCAATATAGATAATGGAAAAAAATAACCCTTATCCAAAAATTTTGGGTATTGATTGGGCCTTTGAGAATTACACTATGATAGATTTGAAACATGAATCAATGGCTTTTGAATTCAATGATATGAAGTTCGTTAAGTCGTTGGACCCCTACCAAATCCCTAAGGTACGCTGAACCTATTACCAATGTAATGAAAATTGATGTCCTCGATCGAATATACAATATAACTCTAGGTAAGAGAGATGATTATATTAATCCCATAATGAATGCATCATTGAGTTGGAGGAGCATTCACTCCTTTGACAGTGATCTTGAGGAGTCCATAAAGGAATGGAAAAATACTATATATGAGGTATTTTCATGGAATTATACAATTGTAAAAGTGGTCCAATGCTTTATCATGTAGAACTAAGATCTTCCAGTAAACGATGACATCTCACTCGTGGAATATTTCTTCGTTGATATGAATGATAATAGTGTGAAGGAACAACACATTTATGTTATAGATATCGATTTATGTAGTACTCCATGGTGGGATACTCATAAATATAATATCCCTACCTGGTATTCAGTGTAGACTGCCATGATCCATAGGTTTTTTTTATTACCTAAGTTTAATTGCTCAAATATTTCAAGGAAGAAAATTCAAGAAGATATTGTTGTAGAGATTTATAATGTAGAAACAAACCATATTGTGTATATGGAGCACTGTACTGAGTAGTGGAAGAAAGAACGAATATAACCTAACATGTGGGTGCATAAATTCATTCATGGGATACAACCTGTTTCAAAATCCTTGTATTTACATGAAGAAACTAAAATCCAAATGAGGATATGGGATGATGTACAAACTCATTTATGTGATGGATTTTCTTTTGTAAGGAAGTATAAGGAAGTCACAACTATAATGAATTTGATTAAGTCATATCTATTTACAGATACCTTGTGGAACCTACGAAACAATATAGTCTATTCATATCATCAATAGATACTCGATATACCGCTACCTGTTACCATATCAACATTACCTCTTTGTTGGGGAAATATTTATTGGGAAGAGGAAGGTGCAAAATATTTGGAGCATTTGATGAATTTTCCATTCAAATAAATTGAAGTCTCTACAATTGTGGAAAAATGGAGGTAGGAATACCTTGGTTCTTTCTACAAACAACCAATTAGATTGTGGGGCATCAATATTGGCATGGAGAAGAAACCCAAATTGACATCCATAGGGGATTATTGGACAATATCGGAAGTCATTACACTCTAATGGGACCTGAAATGGCACATTATTTGTCCCATATTGGCTATTCCTAAGGTAAATTAAGGATTAAAAAGGGATTAGTTTCTGTGATTTATGATTAAATTTAAGATAATATCCCATAAAGCCTATGCATTTTTGTTTTATGAATATCTTGATATTTGATTAGTAGTTCTTATCTATTTTTCTTATTCCTTTGATATATTTAATGAGATAATATAATTACCATGGTCAAATAACTATTGATTTGTTCATTATTTGTAGTTTGAATTTATCTAAATCAAGGTGGGAGGGATCAAGTCACAAAAACCAACTAAAACTTCTTCAATGACTTAACTAGACAAATGAAAACAAGTTTGAGAAATTGAAGGGATTATGGCCTCTTATTATTCTCATGAGATGTGACCACTTGGAGAAATTATAGACCATGATATGTCATTATATTGAATGAAAAGGTTGAATTAATAAAGGAGGGATCAATACCACCAAATTCCATGCAAATTTCTAGTTAACTCGAGGACAAGTTCCACAATTCAAGGAGCTGATAGCATGGGTCAATTTACACAAGTGCAAATATTTCTCATGAATTTCCAGAAATTGGAGGAATTAGAGACCACATAACTTGATTTATTGAAGGACAATTTCTAATTCCTAAAGGGGGATTTGATTCCACCAACTTGCATGCATATTTTTAGTTAACTAGGAATCAACTTCCATAAATAAAGGAGTTGGTTGCATATACAATTTTTGAGTTTATTCAAGTAAAAATAGTAACAATATCATAGCATATAGATTTATTTAGTTATATTATTGTTATCATTTCCTTTTATTATTTTCATTCATACCTTTTTGGTCAAGGTGAATTTGTATCAGGAGGCAGCTTGTCATCCTATTGTTCATGGCATATTTTTAATAAATAAGAGCTAATAGTTTTGTTACAAAATTAGTGTAATTGATTAAGAGGGGTTCCAAGATCTTACTTGGGTTGGTACCACTTAGGGGAAGCATTGAGAACCACTACATGTATTTTATTTCATTTTTTTTAGTTTATTTTGTTTGTTTCACATGTTTTCGATTCTTATTGTAAAAGTGTATTTTCTTGTAGTAAACAATTTTTTTTTGTGTAGTTAGCAATTTTGAAGAATGTATAATATTATATTCTAGTCATTATATTATATTATTTTATTTTATTTCCAAGATGGTTTCAATAGTTTTTTTCAGATTAGAAGTCTGTTGATCTAATATTATGCTTGGGCATGTTTTATGAAATTTTGAAACAAAAAAATATTCCTTTATATTATTTCTAAAAACACCTACACAGTGATCA
>LPNX010923284.1:2335-14458 GCA_001517045.1 Pseudotsuga menziesii
CAAATTTCCCTCTCTCTCTCTCTCTAAATTCTTAGCCCCCAAACTCTCTTTTTAAACCCCTCGCCCCTAATCTATCTCTCATTAAATTCCTAATTGTTAATCTCTCTCTGGCTCTCTAAACCCATAAACCCCCAGACTCTCTCTAAACCCATAACATCCAATCTCTCTCTCTCTCTCTCTCTTTCTCTAAACCACTAACACTCAACCTCTTTACGTTTCTTACACTCTTAACCCCTAACACATGTTTCTCTCTCCCCCCTCTCTCTCTAAACCCCTAACCCCAATTCTCTCTCTCTCGCTCTATCTCTAAACCCCTAATCCTCTCTCTCTATCTATTTATGTATATAAACCCCTAACAACCAATCTCTCTCTCTATCTATTTAAAATAATAACCCCAAATATATCTCTCTAAACCCCTAACCTATAGTCCCACTCTCTATCTCTCTAAATCGCTAACCCTTCTATCTCTCTAAACCCCTAAACCATAATCTCTCTCTCTCTCTCTCTCTCTCTCTCTCTCTCTCTCTCTCCAAAATCTTAACCTCTACCCCAAACCTCTCTCTCTCTAAACCTGTAATCTCAAATATCTCTCTTTGCCTTTGAACCCATAACCTCCAATATCTCTCTATACTTCTCTCTCTAAAACCCATAACCTTCATCCTTTCTCTCTTTAACATGTTAACCCGCAATATCTATTTCTATTTATCCCTCACTTATAACCCCTAACCCTTATTTTTTCTCTCTCTAAACCACTATCCCACAATATCTCTCACTCTCTCTCTATGTAAACCCCTAACCCCCAATAACTCTCTCTCTCACACAAACACTATAAATCCTAATCCATAATCTCTCTCTCTTTCTCACCATCTGAACCTCTAACCCTCTCTCTCTCTAGACTTCTAATCCCTATACCCCAATCTCTTTCTCTCTCTTTATGTAAACCCATATACCCCAATATCTCTCGGTCTTTGCATCTAAACCTATAAACCCTAATCTCTCTCTTTCTCTCTATAAGCCCTTAACCCCAATCACTATATATATATAACCCCCAATATCTATCCCTGTAAACCTCTCAAACCATCTCTTTCTCTTTCTCCAAACCCCTACCCCAAATATTTCTCTCTTTAATAACCCATAACCTCCTCTTTCTCTCTCTCTATATATTTATCTATCCCTAAATCTCTCTCTCTCTCTCTCTCTCTCTCTCTCTCTCTCTCTCTCTAAGCCCCTAACCTCTCTCTCTAAATTGCTAACCCACAATCTCTCTCTCTCTACACGCCTAACCCCCAATTTTACTCTCCCAAAACCCCAAAACTGAAATATCACCCTCTAAACCCCTAACCTACAATCTCTCTCTCTCGAAATTGCTAACCCCCAATCTCTCTTTTTCAAATTCTCACTCTATAAACCCCAATATATCTCTCCCTCTCTCTAAACCAGTAACCCCCAATATTTCTCTCTCTTCACACCTAACCTCCAATTTCTCTCTCTCTCTAAACCCCTAACCTCCAATCTCTCCTTTTATCAAAATCCCTAACCCCAAATGTCTCTCTAAACCTCTTTACGTCTCCCTTTAATCTGTTTCCCCAAATCTATATATCGATCTATTTATCTATATAAGTGCCCAACCTTTCTTTCTAAAACACTAACCCCCAATATCTCTCTCTCTCTCTCTCTCTATCTATCTCAACCTTTAATCTCTAATCTCTCTCACTCTCTCTCTAAACTCCTAATCCTGAATCCTTCTCAAAACCCCGAAACCATAATCTCTCTCTAAACCCATAACCCCAAACTTCTCTCTCTCTCTCTCTCTCTCTCTCTCTCTCTCTTTGTTTGTCTAAACCCCTAACCCTATCTATATCTAAACCATTAACCCCCAATCTTTCTATCTCACTTTAAGCACATAACCTACAATCTCTCTCTCTCTCTCTCTCTCTCTCTCTCTCTCTCTCTATATATATATATATATATATAACCTATAAGACCTAAACCAAGATCTCTTTATATCTCTCTACACCTCTAACCCCTAAACCCCAATCTCTCTTTCTCTTTGATCCCCTAACCTCAAATCTCTCTCTCTCTCTCTCTCTCTCTCTCTCTCTCTCTCTCTCTCTCTCTCTCTCTCTCAATTTCTAGCCCATAATCTCTCTCTCTAAGCCCCTCACCCCTAATCTATATCTCTCTAAATCCCTAACCCCTAATCTCTCTCTTTCTCTTTGTTTCTTTCTTTTTGTATCTCTCTCTCTAAACCCCTAAACCCCAAAAACTCTCTCTAAGCCCATAACATCCAATATCTCTATCTCTCTCTCTTTAAGTAAATAACACAATCTCTTTATCTCCGTCTCTCTCTAAACCCCCAACCCCCAATCTCTTTCTCTTTATATCTCTCTTAACCCCTAACACATGTATCTCTCTCTCTTTGAACTCCTAACCCAAAATCTCTCTATCTCTAAAACCCTAACCCTCTCTCTCTATCTGTTTATATATCTAAACCCCTAACACCCAATATCTATCTCTCAATCTATTTAAAAACTTAACCCCCAATCTATATATCTCTCCAAATCTCTCTCCAAAGCGCTAACCACTTTTATCTCTCTAAATCCCTAACTTGAAATCTCTCTCTTTCTCTCTAAACCCATAACCCATTCTCTCCCTCTCTCTCTAAACCCCTAACCTCCAATCTTTATCTATATTTCTCTCTCTAAATCTGAAACCTTCAATATCTCTCTTTCTCTCTAACCCACTAACCCATAATCTTTGTCTCTCTAACCCTTAACACTCCAATATCTCTCTCTCTCTAAACCACTAAACCATAATCTCTCTCTCTCTCTATAAACCCATAACCATAATATCTTTCTCTCTCTCTATAAACCCATAACCCTAATCTCTCTCTCTCTCTCTCTCTCTCTCTCTCTCTCTCTCTATATATATATATATATATATATATATATATATACATAAACCCCCAATCTCTCTCACTATAAACATTTTTTCTCTCTCTCTCTCTTCCTCTCTAAACACCTACCCTGAATATCTCTCTCTTTCTATATATATATCTAATATCTCCCAAGATCTCTCTCTCTCTCTCTCTTGCTAGAAAACTAACCCCCAATATCTCTCTTAGTAAACCCTAAACATCTCTCTCTCTCTCTAAATCCCTAACCGTTAATCTCTCTCTATCTCTCTAAACCCATAAAACCCACACACTCTCTAAACCCATAACATCCAATCACTAGTGGAAAATGAGAGATTAATGACCAGGAGACCAAAAGTTTTGGTCACCACAATCTCCTAGAAGGAATAAATGACCAAAATTGATAATTCTAAGTGATCTGACTAAAAACGACCAAGATAAATGACCACTTTTGGTCACGAGATAGAAACCAACTAAAAATGACCAAGATAAATGACCAAATTTGATCACGATATATGTAGAATACAAATGACCATATAAAAATTGATCATTTATCTAGTCATTTTTAATTGTGTCACTCCGACAATGGAAAAAATTGAAAATTTGATAATGAATTTGTACATTTTACTAAACTCTAACACTGTAAATGGATTCAAAGACCCCTTTGTTTCTGAATCCACCTGTAGTGTTAAAGTTTAGTAAAATGTAGATCGCCCCATGTGTCACCGCTCAGCTAGAAACACAAAATCAGCTATCATCATGATGTTCTAGCACATGTCCCGGGACTTCTAGACTAGATTATCATCATTGAGTTGGATTCAATCCCTTAGAGTGTGATTATGCATAAATATTTTTAGTATGATGTCATCCAAAGAAGCATGGTTCTTATGGCATCCAAAGAAGCCGTATGCTTTACATTCAAATTTAGGGAAGATGTTGTAACATAACGTTACAAAAAATAAAAAGTAATTAAAAATAATGTCCACTCATAAAATGAAAAATTATGAAAAGTAATTAAAATTTCTATCATTCAAGCAAGAGAAACCAAATTTCTTGAATTTAAAATTAAAAAAAAATACACCAAAAATAATTGAAACTAATTTTCATAAATTTTAAAATAAAATGTATCCATGTTAAATCAGAATGAATCTATATAGTTAATAAAAATTCATCTTAGCACTTTACCAATTTGCTAAGTAATTTTAAGTGCGTGTCTATTCAACCAAACCAAACCAATTGACTCATAAGTTTACTCACACAACAGCTGACATGTTGTGTAGCGTACTTTGTAATCAAACTGTTCGTAGGTTGAGTGAGATGCACTTCGGAAAAAAAATGGTTCAGCGAGATGTGTCATGGGATCTATGGATAAAAATAAAACTCACTGATTTTGTCAAGCGACCTACTTCCTTTTTAATTATTTTGAAGTGCAGTGAGTGTTGGTGTCTACATTTGAGGTTGTTTGCAGCATGGAGCATCTAGTTCCCAACAGAGAGATAATACTAGTTTCCTATGCTAACAAAGGGTGCGTCATCGATGCCCATTTGAAAATCAGAGAAACCCAATTGGATATTGGAAATGTGGGCAGAGATGGATCGCCCAGAGATATTTTTGTGCCAAAGGTATGGATTTCTGTAGACAATAACAATAGTTAACCATATGGGTTTTTTTTTAATTGAAAATTATTACACTCTTGTAAGTGTTATTTACATTTAGTATAATGGAAGCTTGGTCATAAATTTAACGTCATGTATACTCTTGTAAGTGTTATGTACGTTTAATGTTATGTAAAATTGGTCATAAATTTAATGTCATGTCTATTTAGTTATGAGTTTTAAACCTAAGTGAGAATAACATAAATGAACTATATGATTTTTATTATTATGATGTAATTCTCCACAGTCGCAATTAACTATATAATTTATCACATGTAGCTATGATAACAGATCAACACCAAACCCCACAAATTCTCTTTGAATGGGAACCCTGTGAATAAATTCTAAAACCCTGCGAATAATTATGAAACCCATAAAATTTTATTACTTTGCAGTAGTACATGAGTGGGGCGGTCACTGAAGATTTATTCAATCTGCATTGGAGATTCCGCTATATGATGGTTTTGGATTCAACGAAATATTCAAATCCTTTCCCCATATAAATCCCACAGACCCATGCCAATATGCCCATCAGTTCAAGAATTGTAGTTTCTACACGTTTTTTAGAGCTGAGATTGGAATTCAGTTAACCATAAAAAACCCATATGGTTAACTATTGACATTAGTTAATTATGATCCATATCTATGACAGCAAATGAAACAACTCAATGATGGCCTCTATCTCCAAAATTTTCAGTTAAACTAGGTTTGTTTGGTTATGATTTCAATTTCATCTTGATTTTGCTTTTGCGTAGTGTTTGTATTTTTATAATTCCTAAAAAATTTGTGTTGATGCTGGTGATCCAATCTCGTGCAGTAGGGAAGGTAGCAGCATCTGCTAATTCGGCGTTTGAAGTTGGGGATATGATTTCAGGGCTCCATTAAGTATCCGAGTATGCTGTTGTTCCAGGAGAGATTCTCAGAAAAATATACATCAGTGTTGTTAAACCGTGGGATTATTTGGGAGTTATGGGTACATTTTCTGATTTAAATATAAACACTGTTGATGTGATATAGATAGCCCTAGGGTTTTTGGAAATTGAAGTTGAAATTCATAAAAACCCTTTAAAAATTTACATTTCTGGACAAGCTGCAAATATTGCCTTGTGTTGTTAGATGATGCAATGTTACCCTAAGTGGACAAGACATATCAAATATATCTGCTGTGTAAAGAAAATTTCTGTTGAAGGGTTTTTCTCTGAATGGTATGTCTTCGCTAGTGGCGAGTGGTTTATTGGGAAATTCAAGATCGTTGCTTCCTTTTTTCAGCCATTGTTGCCATTATTTAAGTAATATATATATTTGAATTCTCATTATGGGGGTGATTCAATTTGGGATAGGGGCGCCCTCCTTGACAGCATGGATTGGCTTCATGATCATCGAAAACCCTAATCCCGGGGATGAAGTATTTGTCTCCGCAGCAGCAGGATCAGTGGGTATAGTTGTTGGATAGCTCACGAAAATCAGAGGCTGTCATGTTTTTTGTAGCACAGCTAGCGAGTAGAAGGTGCTTCCTCCTCCCTGTTTTCTTCTTTTATCTTGAATCATAGGTTCTTCTCCTAATATACCTGATTTAACCCATTAAGCCAATATTTTACCGTGGGGCCTGTTTCTCTTCTTACAGACGCTGACCAATGACCAATATGTCAAATATCTAAGCAGGTAAAGTTGCTGAAAGAAGAATTTGGTTTTGATGATGCCTTCAATTACAAATCAGAGACAGACTGAGATGCACCTTTGACTAGGTAAGTATTGAATGTATATAATTGCATATTTGGGTGAATCCTAAAAGTAAATGATTGCCATCGTGATGTATTTAATGGTATGTATGTTGTGTATGCTGCACATTATATTGAAAAATCCATTGCCCAAAATTTTATTATTGGTTTTATGGTGCAGGAATTTCATAAGGGTCACTTGAATCCTTTGATTTTCACTAAACTAAGGCAGATCATAAATTCTTAAAGTTGATCACTTTGTTTTTTTCTGAATCGATTCAAAGAACCCCTAAATCTCATTTTATAGCTAACCAGATTGAAAAATTCAAAATTGTTTGCTGAGATACCCAAAAAGATAACATAGCATTAAAGTATTGTGTATTCTCTGTGTATTTATTTTATATTTAGTACCAATCTTGCTCTGTAGCCTCGCTTTAGATAAAGTTGAGTCACGATATTGAATAATATATTCCTTCTGTTTGTGTTCTTGACTTCGATGGAGGTTTCAATAATGTCAAATGGAAATATCCCCTTGTTTTGGAAGGCCTACATCTGGATCTTTTCGAACTGGTTCTAGCATAGGTCCAAGTACAACTGAATTTCGAACTGGAATTGGACGGATGGATGGCAAGGAACGAAAGCTGACACTGGAGAGGGACTGGCAAGAATTTACTTTTACAAGAATTACTCATCGTAGAGATATGTAATATCCACCGATAAATTATTATCTCTAAAGCTAGGTTCATAAGGTAAATTTCCTGGGTACAAGGGCAGGTTTTGTTAAGTATATTGAGCAGCTCGAGAATATAACAACTATAGGTTTTGTACGACCTCGGTTGGGATCTAACGAACTGTCCAGGAGCGTGAGAGGCATACCCAAAGTAATATTCTTTGTGAGTAGCATCCCCGTGGGTGGAAGGACTATACGTGACAAACATATATGCCATGATACCCATATCAGGCATATCCTGATAAGCATACCTGAAGTAATACCCATACCCGAAGGATGCATCATATAATGATAAAAAGATGCATTTTAAACTTCTAATTTATTATAAATCCTTACCAGCACTCCATGCCCCGGAGCATTTAATCAAATGCGAAGGATAGTGCCTCCAACATGGTTATATTATAGACATATATATGGTGAGTTCCTTCAGAGGTGCAATATCAGTCGATTCATTACACTGATTCGATGATGAAAGACCACGATCAAGTGGGAGATAGCACAAGGACTGATCGAGGAGTAAGGCCTAAAACACTGTAGCGAACAACCGTGGATAGAAGTGAAGGCACAATGTTGAAAGAAAAATAAAAGAGCATGGTAACTTTGAATCTCTCATTTTATGGATCCATTCAATCTATAAGGTTGAGCTTTGGTCCTGTGGTTCCAGAGAAGTCCTAGTTGTAGTGGAGTAGTTACATTATTATATTTATAGATGTTTTTATCTAAAAATTGGGTGTACTAACTTTATGTTTTTCTTAAATTGAATAAAGATGAAACAAGTGTAGTATAACACTTAACTTATGACCTAACGATGTTCACCAACTATAAGTTAAGAAGTTGTACTAGTACATAATACATATATAAAGTAGTGGAAATCATAACCCTAATGTCAAGTAGATAGGTAGGTCAAGTCCTCATATAGGTTGAATGCATTTTTTATTGCATGCAGGAGTTTGGATTTATTCCACTTCTATTTCATGTTAGGATATTTTGCCATGTTGGAGCCAATTGTTGGATTAGCTAGCTGCTAGATAAACTGGTTAAGAACTTAAGAGTATATATTGGATTTGTAAATTATGTTCTAGTTGGAGTACTGTTTACAGTCACTTGTTGCTTGATCGAATTAAGAAAAAAAGGAATCATCCGTAATTTATACAATAAGTGGGGGCATATCAAGCTCGTCCTGAAACGGTTGGGTTGATTTCCCTCAATTACTCACGATTTCAGTATCGACACCAAATATTCAGGGTCTAGTGTGATGGAATCATCGAGCCCCACCTCAATCACGCTTTGTTCCAATGAGTAAGGGAGTTCTGTATCTAATGCTACTGGTTCATTAGATTTTATATCTGCTTAGGAATTATAAGGTCAGATGACCTGAAAAATTCTAGATTGAAAATTTATTTGCTAAAGTTTGATACCTATGAATGATCCTAGCAAGACAAATGTATTGCGGAGCCAAATGGCAATGCATATGGTGCCTTCTGCATTTATATTACTAAATTAAGATTGTAAACCAGAGAATGATGATTATAAGTTTATATCACTAAATTAATATGGTAAACACGAGAAGATTCTCTATCTCTTTCTAATCAAGGTGGACCTGTGTGATCAGTATTAACTTGTGCATGCAAGAAAAGTGCCATGCTAAGGCACCACAGATCTTTCCCATAGGAATTTGATATGAATGGTTTTAAAACCAGCATGGATCCATATAAAAGGGGATCTACCAAGCACTGAGAGGGATCAAAATCTCTCAAGCTGTAAACCCTTTTTTAGAGTGGAAATGTTGAGGAAATGTGTAATCCAATGTTTATGGCTTTAGTTCATCTAATTTATGTTATTTCATATATATGCAATTCTAAATATTTTAAATTTAATTTCAGCCAACATGTTATTTTTAATAATTTGTTTACTTATTTTTTATAAAGGACACATGTCAACTCTAGGATGAGCACGAAAGGAGTTACACATCTCTTTCCTACTAGGTTGTAGAATGCACCTCTTCGGTGCAATAAAGAAACAAATGGACCTACAAAGATAAAAATCATAATCATGCCGAAGAGACTTGATATTTGAAGTTTACAGAATACAATTGAGTGAAAAAATTTGCTTTCTGAGAACAATTTTTATAGTGCACTCTCTCTCGTAGATGCAACAATCGATCAGGAAGTTGTGGCACATATCATCGTTGGTAACCATGATTTTGACCACAAGATATGAATGACTCTGTTGGGTCATCCTGCAACTGTAGGTGCCTCTAACAGTGAAGTGCTCCATAGTGTCAATACCTTGCCCAGGCCAAGAATTCAACAATGATTGCACAAGTGAATGCTTCAGTCTAGTAAACTGGGTAGATAAAGTCATCAATATTTCAACTGCACTAGTCTCTCAAACTACAAGTCGCGGAAGAATGTGGTCAAAAGATGCAAAGTACCTGCTAATATATTTTTAACTTAGATGTAGGCACCACAAGAATTTCCATACCCAGAAGCTATAGCATAGAATATCTCATGTTCCAAGTGCATAAGCATCATCTTTGGAACTCTTTACAAACTCCCTGCTAATTCTTGTTAATATGCAGGATTCTCTTGGTGGAAATAGCAGAACTTCGATGATTGGTAAGTCATTCACATCTGATGTTTATCTTGGCTTTTTTATTATAGCTTATCCTCTTGCTAAAAGGCTGAATCATTTTTATGGAGCATTCCCTTTCCACAAGAACCCCCCCAATCCTTCCACTTCCCCCCAGCCTCTTACTTTTGGAAGCAGGTGGGTTAGGTTCATACATTTCATGATGCTATGGATTTGGCTGTCCCTAATTGTGTATTATTTTGCAAAAAAATTGTATGACAAGGCAATGGAATGCCTTTGATTTAACCTAAGCTCCATTAAATTTGTTATCCTTACAAGCTTTAGAGGACTTGCTTATATGTGTAAATTCAAACTGCTAGATTCTTGATTTTGCATACTATTTAAAGATCACATTTTGGCTTCTCAGCAAACATGCCATTACCCAACCATCAATATTATATAAACTAAAGAATCCAACAATAAGGTTGCAACATTAAGCTATCATGAATTTAAAATTCACCCTACTTACAAAAATTAATATTAGATCCTAAAGTTACCCTAGGACCTTCCCACAGTTGCATTTATCTTAGTGCTATGCATATCCTATACTATTATGTGTGTTTGCAATGCTATAGAGGTTTGGGATTCTGCTTTGACACAAGTGACGTAAGACTGTTAAACTCTCATCTATTCTAAATGTTCTGGGTATAAATGGGAAGTGAAAATATTGCACTCATATGTTTCTGAATGTTTTAGGCATGAGTGAGAACTTAGAAGTGACTTGTGAGTATGTTTCACATTTTCAACTCAAAATGTTGGTGAAGCACCTTGTTTTACTTGTGGTTCTTATGTGACTTGGTGAAGCACCTTGTTTTACTTGTGGTTCTTATGTGACTATCCTTAATATGTCACGAAGCCATCCAATTTGATTGTATTTGTATGCTGCTTTACATTTGTTCTTCAATCGTCTAAGCTTGTGCATGATTATAAAGATTGACGTGGTTTCGTTGATTCCAATAGTTATCTTTACCGCCTGTCAATTTTAATGTAGGTTTATCTTTCTACATAGATCTCATTTTATTCATATATTTGCCAGCTTGTGTCAGTCCTGCTGACATAAATGCCGAAGAAACACTCAATACTCTGAAGTATGCAAATTGAGCTCGCAACATTCAGAACAAGGCCATCGTAAGTAGCACAATTTTCTCTTTTGTTAGGTTATACTTATTTATGGGTTTACTAAATGCTCCTGGCTAAGCTTCTCTTGGCCATTTAAATTTCTATTTATAAGTGACATTTTCTCCACTAGATAAACCATGATCCGGTAGTTGCCAAGATGCAAAGAATGAGGAATCAACTAGAGTATTTACAAGCTGAGCTTCTTTGTTATCATGCTGGAGGTGTCTCATCTGATGAAGTGTAGGTAATATAAACTGTACAAAATATGTGGACATGAAATTTCTTTCAGAGGATGTTGAAATAGATTAAATATGGAAAGGCATTGATGCTTGAGTTATGCTAATTATGGATTCTGTGCTAATGTAGGTCCTAAAGCATAAAATCTCCTGGCTTGAAGCAAACAATGCAGAGCTCTGACAGGAGCTCCGAGAGTGTCATGAAAGTACTCAACTTCTAGAAGAACGTATGATGGATGCACAGGTTCATTGACTTTGCTCGCTTCTTAATTGTAAATCAAGTTGGGCATTGGCCATTTAGTAATTTGATGGTAAAATTTTTATCTTGCAATTTTTCCGGAAATGTTGATGCCAAGTGCATTGATGTAATTTTTCAACATGTAAATAACACAGTTCAAAGTCTTCATGTAAAAGGTTGAGAAGATACATTACCCAACTATTGCATTTCTCACTACTAATTAGACTTAATTGGCCACACATTTTCTTATAATTGGTCAATTGTTTCACTTGTTAGTTTTTTTGCTAGTTGAATGAAAGCCACCTTGGATTTGTATCTTCTTTTCCTAGTATCATCTTTGTAAACAACCCTGCCATTTGTCTGGCAAGCTATTTTATGCAGGGTTATGCATTTGAATAGAACTATGGGGTTGTTTTGAGGCTGTTTTTGTTTGTATTGTTACATGTTGAATTTATTATAGATCTCATGCTTATTCTTTCTTAATGCTTAAAATGTACTAGATCGTGAAAGAAAAGTTATGCCTGAAACTGGAGCAATCACGTAATGGAAAAACATGGAAAGAGATTGATGATGATGATGATGATTCACAGGTTAGTAGTCTATTCAAGACGGCATTTTAGTTGTAATGTACATGATCATATTCATCCAACTATCAGTTTGCAATGAATTGTTTGTGATTCACCATGCTTATCTGTGATTTTTACCAGTTTTCCTGAAATGGGTTGGAATCTTTGGCAAAGCCTAAGTCACCAACTTGGTAACGAAATTCAAGTTCTGTATGTAAAAAAATTTAAAATGTCATGGTAACAAAATCAATCAGATGCCGAACACATTCTTTTGAGGAGAAGAATATAAAGATAATAATATAATTGCAGGATTGAA